>CAXITT010000032.1:1073092-1225165 GCA_964033795.1 Lymnaea stagnalis
GAAGTGAATTCAAATTTTGCTTTAAAGAAAATGGTAATAGTATGCTTGTTTATTGATCTTATCAGATAAGCATTTGATATGATTTTTTTTATTGAAAAATATGGTTCATTTTCTAATATGCCTTGCTGAGAGATGCTCAGGAATACATAGGATGTGGCCATAAGCTGCCCTTTCCCACCACAAGCTTCAAGTGTATTTTTTTTTTAATATATAAATATTTTATAAATGTGATAAAAATTCAATAAAATCAAAATTTCAGTATGGAATGCTTTACATTTTCCATAAATAGTTGGGTTTTTTTTTTAATCTGTTCAAAAAAATAATAATAATACTTACCAGGTACATATGGTCACAATTTTAGAATAAAGTTTGTGATTAAAACTAAATTTTGTGAATATTTGTCACACTAATTGGTTTTAAACTCCTCATATAAGATTTATCGCAAGTTGATTACAAGCATAAAATGTAATAAAGCCCTTTTTTCCCCTGTAATTCATGAGCCACCTACAGTTATTTTTAAAAAACCTCACATAGCATAAAACAATTCCTTCTTTAGCTTAATAAACTAATCTTTAATAATCTTAAATTTTTTTCTCAATGAAAATGGGTTGATTTTTTTTTTAACCTATTCACTCCCATTAGACTAGGAAACCAAAATTAAGTCTACCACAGCAGATTCAAAGAAATGCATGTGTGTTTTGTTCACCATGACAAATCATATATTTTGTAGTATTTCGTTTTAATATATATATATATACATAATATATTACATAAGTTGCCATTGAATTATTTGTGTGTTGATGTTACACTGGTTACAAGTTCTTAATGAAACGTGAGTGATAATTGTAATAAAAAGCTGGTGAGTTTCCTCTATCTTGCCACAAGCTTATCTTCAAATTAAAACATTGTCAAGGTCTCAGCATGTTCAAAAAATGTATAAATATTTCAAGTGAAATCATCTTTCTGGGTTTTCATAATTTGTCATTTATGTTTTTTTAATCCTAGAAGCTCCTAAAACATTGATTTTTAACAAGGTTTATTTATAAAGTAACTATCCTATAATTTAAAAATGTCTTTTATATATATTATATATATATATATCCCTGGTTGTTTTGTTTTTTTTGGGTTCAAAATATATTTTCCTGTGTCTAATATTTTTACTGAACCAGTGGTTTAGTTAGAAGAATAAATGAAATGGTTGCTCAGTTCAACTTAACTCTTATGGCAGGCTAAAAAGACACACATTAAAAAACACAGAAATCAAATATGTCATTAAATGATAATAGTTACATGAAAATCAATTTATATAAAGTTACAATTGTTAGGCTTCCAGCTTAAAGATGAATTATATGAGCTAATAAAAAAAATATTTTAATGCAAATTTCAAATTTAATTAGAAATATTCTCTGAGAATTTTACAGATTATTCAGAAAACGTTTGCATTTGTGATAGATGTGTGAAAGGTTGAGATGTAAAATTGTTTTGTCTTTTAATTTTAACCAATTTCATTTAATAATTTGTCACTTTACATTGCTTGTAAACTACCCACTCAGGCAATTTATTCTCAAGTTCACATTTTGCATTCCACAATGTTTTATATAATAATATTATACCTAAGCATGTGACAGGAAATTATGAGCAGTTTCCCAAAGCTCAGTTCATAAAGTTCAGCCTCAGTTGTGGTCATGCATTGCCCTAGAAGCTGTTGAATAAGGAATGGGTTAAATATTGAATTTGGAGGTACTTTAATATCCCAAAATAGCTAAGAAAGATTACAGCTTTCTCCTAATGGGTAGTCATGCTGAGTTTACTCACTGCTCTTCAGCTGTGTTTTGAAATCACTCTATTTTTATAAATCTATATGTTTGTGTATAACTGTGCTCTTTTTTTAAATAGAGGCAGCTTTATTCTGCATGACTGATAAATTATTATAAAGAAAAGGTCTCATCATCTTATTGATAATTAGTGAAATGGAAGTTTTATTCCAATTTCTGATATAAATATTATTTTTACAAACATCTGGGTAATTTATGATTTGAAATTTAGTGATAAATTTTAATAATTCAAAATCTTTGTGAATATTAAATTTCCACTTTACTTTAGTTAAATGTATACTTCCCATTTGAATTTTACATTTTTGAAAAAAATTGAATGCATTTTATTTTTGCCATCCATGTTCAATTTATTTGCTGGTAAAGTAAGTTGATGTTGTAAAAATCTATTTTCCTACTTTTAGATTTATTGAAATTGATAGAAAAATATAACTATTTTACAGAGTGGTTCCCACACCTTTTATTTGGTGTACCATCAAATATCATTCCCTATTATTTCATCAAATACATCGTGATACTTTTAATTATTCTATATTTATACTTACATTAGTTACTCTTAAATTTAAATGAATTTGTTTATCCAGCACTATTGAATGGCTGTTATAAGTAAATATAATTTTTCACTTATTTAGTTTGACAATTAAAACAAAAATACCTTCATTACTATTTACACACTTCTCAATAATTGAGTAGCAAAGGTTTTGATTTGGATGTTCTAATGCTGCATTAATTACTTTTTGGGAATAAAACCATCTGTTGGATAGGATGTGCAGAATTTTAATTGTAAGTAAATACTCTAATTTTTATAAACAGAAGAATATTTTGTCATTGATCTACCAAAATTTTAAATAAATATGTTCATATATTTAGAATTCACTGTAGTTTTGCATAACAATATGGCTTTTAAAGTTTTCATGTGATTCTTATTGTGTAGATTAACTCAAAAGTATATTAAAATATTTTTATTGCACATTCACTTAATTTTCTCTCTGTAGTATTGTTCACCAGAAGTATTTTCTTTTAGCATATTACCTACAAATTATTGTAATTTCTTAAAAGTTCTATTAACTGGAAAGCATTATCTATTTTATTAGAATCTTATGAATTCTTTCAATCGGATTTGACATAATACTGAGTGTATATAGTTTATGCACAAACTTTCCTAATATGTAAATTTTAATTGAATAATGAATTACCTTTTCTCCCACAGATTCTAAATAATGTTTCATGTAAAGAGTAACCAAGCTAAGAATGAGTATTTTTCAAGAAAACTGTAACTCTCAAGATATTTTTCTATTTAAATGTCATTTATGTTTATTTGGATTTTTTCAAAGTTAAGAGATATTTAAAATGCTGCAGTTACCCGATAGTTCATATTTGTACATGTGAGAACCAGTTAATTGTTTACTACTGGATAATGAAAATTGTTGTTATCACAATAAAATAATCCCTTTGACCAATTTGTTGTCTCTTTAACTTTCAAGGCTAAATTTCTGCTTCATGTCTTAGTTACCTTAAATTCATTAAAACCCAAAATTAAATTACATTATGAATTTGTTTTGAATTTGCCATCATTAAATTATAATATATATTTGTCTCAATAGTTAAATTATGGAACCCTAATGAAAGCAATGTTGACAAACAATACTGCCCGGAATTATGAATATATATTTTTTAAAAAGGAGCATTATTAAAAAAATATATATATAAAAAAATAAGATTTAATTACACAAAAAATAACATGCTGCTCATTTAATAAGAAATTAATCAATGATGAAAAACATCAGTGTTATTAATTATTTCATTTTATCAACATCATAATCATAATTTAATGAATAATAAAAAATAAACCATTTAAGGTAAAATTTATTAACACTATTACAAGATCACTTTACATCATTCACATCAATTACTACACTACAGTCATACATCAAAGCATTTATTAAGTAAAATGCATAAAATTACTTTGTTCATTCAATACAAATGGAACAATGTTTCTATTCTTTTTTGGTTCTTCTCAAAAGAGTTTCATGACATATTTTGTAAGCCGCATGATAGATAGAAGCTTGCATTGTGAAAAAATTTAGCAATGCAGATAAATATTTAGGAAATCCAAAACTATTCTAGGTGTTAAAGTTAAAAGTTAAAGATCAACAATTAAGAATTTTACAGTTGGATCTCTCAATAAATTACTTCATTTACAGTATTTGCATTTTTTTAGTAGGTTCCCCATTAGTTGAGGCAATCATACACCAATTTAATACAGGGATGGCCTAATATTTTTGCCCGCAAATGCCTGATTTATTCAAATAAACTTATTCATTCTTCATTTCAATAGAAAAAGAAATCGATTTTAAAAAGACAAGTGAGAGAAAGGATAAAATGATATCAATTTAGTTAGTTTTATTATTTATTCTGTTTTTTTATTTAGCATTTTAATTATTTGCATATTTTAACCTTTTTAATTGAAGATGTAATGACATATGAGCGCTGATTTAGTAGGACTACTGGTCATCCAAAGATTTTAACATTAAAATAGATGTTTTTTTATGAGTTTGTACCAAAGCTGGAGACCTTATTAACTTATGTTAAGTCTAGAATTTTTAGCTTTTTGAGGAGTTAAAAAAATAATGTATTTGTTGAAAAGACAGACTTCTGATTCTGAGTCACAGTGTTCATGGGGGGGGGGGGGTACAAAAATAAAAGAACCGTAAGTCAACCCCATTTTCCCTTTTGCATTTTTAGCAATATATTTGATTAAGTCTAGAATTTTTAGGTTTTTGAGGAGTTAAAAAAATAATGTATTTGTTGAAAAGACAGACTTCTGATTCTGAGTCACAGTGTTCATGGGGGGGGGGGTACAAAAATAAAAGTACCGTAAGTCAATCCCATTTTCACTTTTGCATTCTTAGCAATATATTTGGATATATATGATATATACATAATAAACAAATCTAAGCTCATCACTTTTCATTTCTTTTACGTTTCTTTCCACTTTTTCCCTCTTGTGAGTTTTGGTGTGAAGAAGATTTTGCAGAGGTAGAGATGTCTTTATCTGAAAAAAATTTTTTTTTTTTAATTTGCATGATCTGATAACTTGCTTTATTGATTAGCAGACCTGTTTACTTTCAAACTTTTAAAATCGTACAAAATCATCACAAAATCTTTCAATACATTATTTTAATAGTAAAAAAAACATGCAGTATATATAATGTAAACACCTGAAAATCGTACATTGTACGCCAAAATCGTAAGAGTAAACAGGTCTGGATTAGGCTCTATAAGCCTACATTTTTAATATAGTGGCTGACTCTATGCTACATAGAATGGTCACTGGAATCCTTCTATATTATACATCTTATTATCACATTAGTACTTAATTTCCACATGTTTTTATAGTTATTATTTTTAAATAAAACAGAATGAGCAAAATATATTAGGGTTCCTTGCCTTCATGTTTCTTCTGTGCAGCTTGCCACAAAGCACTCCTCACAAATCTTTTAGCACCCTCTTTATCAAGCTTTGGTGCTTTCTTCTTGTCTTCAATTTCTTTGACCCTTTGCATGTAGCTTTGAATCCGTGTCTAATGTGCAAGTAAAAACATTTTCATTTTCAACCACTCATTTAAATAAAAGTACAACTTGCATCTAAAATCAAATGACTTATGCAGATAAAATGCATAAAAATAATTATTGAATCTTTAAAACACACCAAAGATTACTTTTTCATCTAAACTTGATTGGATATCATAAAAAGCTTTTGTTTTTTTTATATTTTACTATAAAATAATTAAAATTTACACAGAATATAGACTTAAAAATAGTCTAAATATTAATTTAATAATTAGAGGTACACAAGTAATTTAAAGGAATTTTGGTAATAATATAAAATGCGTTCTTAAACTCTGAATAAACTTAAAAGAACAACAAAAATTTAATGACATCATAAATGTGCCTTTACCAGTTCTTGTCGGACAGCATGATCTTTTGGGTTCATTCCACACACATTCATGTACACTGAAATGGGTTTCAATAAATAAATCATACAATCTATGTTATTAATCTACTACTTTTATTTGTAATCATAATGACATCTGCTATCTATGTGTTTTCTATTTTATGAATAATTGTAAAACTTTCAATAATATCTCTTCCAGAAAAAAATTATGTTCTTCTTAATTGATGCCACATATTCAGCTATAATAGATAATTTGCTACAACAGTAAATGTTAAATTCTTATTGTTTAAGTTTAAGGCAAGTTTTTTAATTTTCATTAAGGGTAAATTTTATCAGGAAAGAAAAAGACTTGAAGCCTAGTAGATAAAAATAGTTAAGGAGATATATTTATGACATCAGCAGTTTATTGTAGGAGATAGTTAATTAAGATTTTAAATGACAAATGAAGCAATACTCAAGGTATTTTGTTCAGTTATATATAATTAATTTTACAGATTTTTAATATAATAGCTATGGTTGCTTTAAACATGATAAGATTTCGTACATTATATTTATATACTTATTATAGTATAAATAAAAAGACTTGTTAAAAATTTTATTTTAATAAAAAGCTCCTCTATATTTTCACCTCATATTAATATTAGAAGACAAGTTTGATATAACATCACATAAAGTTTATTTTTAAATGAATGCATACATTTAGATATCTTAAGAAAAGAATAACATAAAAATATACTAACTCCAGAATAATGAATTGATAGCATATGCTGCAACTAAATCTGTTTTGGCAGCATCTAAGGGGTCCATCTGAAAAAATTCAATAACATAATTATTTTGCATTTAAATATTGAATCTAAAATGTAAATAGTAGCTCCAAATCCTACATAATATAGGCTGTATTATCTAACTTAAATTTTAAGTGTTAAGTCAGTAAAAAAAAAAACATATCATTTTTTGTGCTAATTGTGTTTATAAATCTTTGCTTCTATTACATTCAATCATTATGATTTTTGCACATAAATGTTAAATGCAAAAATTCTACTTTTCTACTTCACCAGGAATAAAATTACAAGTTATGAAAGACTGTTTGAATAATTTATTCAATGACAAGGGGATGGCTAAATCATAGCATTTTAGAAGGGAGTCTGCCCTGTGCTGCAATGGCAACATTGATTATCTCTGACTCGAGAGGAAGCAGGTTCAAATATTTTTTTTTTGTATTCCAGAGCTATGGGAAATAGAGATTAGAACAGACTTATTAGCTGTTTAAGGATAAATCTATGGCTATGCCCATTGCACTTTTCTAAAAATACTAAAATTTCCCATAAATGTCTACAATTGCAGTAGGCAGTATGTAAACATACACACAACTGAGACTATGCGAGACAAGGGTGTAATCGCAGATAGGCAGCAGCTTTTCCCACATCTGAGAGATACAATAAAGTTGCTAGGCTTAATTTTCACTCAGCCCTACGTTATCTTTTTTGCATTAACGAAGATCATATTTGCATGTCTAAAAAACAAAAATTGATGTAAAGTAACAATTTATGTACAATGCCAAAGCCGGTCCTAAGCCCGGGTGCAAAAGGAGGAGGCTTGGCCTGAGGCCAGCTACCTCGCCCCTAAAAACCTATTGCTAAGGAAAGGCCAACAAGAAAAAAACAAAAAATTTCAGCCCTGAGAAGAGAGGGCTCTTCTTCAAGAAGAGCTATGAAGCCTTGCGACCAAACCCAGGCTACATGTGAAGTCTCAAAGCCAAAGACCCTCCTTTGAAAGGAAACTAACATAGACACGTGGAACATAAGAACCATGTATGAAAAAGGGAAAGCTGCACAGGTCGCGGCAGCAATACGAACTTACAAACTTACACCGATTGGCATCTGTAAAACAAGATGGATACAAGCTGGACAGTTAACTTTGGCCTCAGGCATCAGCAGACAATCCCTAACATGGAATCCACAGGGGAAAAAGAAAGAGAGGAAGGTTAAAGAATACATGTAGACATGAGCTAGAGCCAGACACAAAGAATGGGATACACCTGGAAGCAATTGGAGAGGAAAGCACAGGACCGTGATGAATGGAAATTTGTTGTGGACGGCCTATGCCAAGGCATAAGAAGAAAAAGAAGAACAATTTCTGTACAACATACAAATGAAATTAAAAGAAATAAAAGACTTTAAGAGTTAAAACTTAAATGAAACACATTAAATATAAAAATTAAAAGGTAGAAATGGTTGATTTTGGGTTAGTGGTAATTTAAGGTTGATGATGAGATGTGTTCCATCTATAGGCATAGACTTAGACTATACTAGACAACAGAGATTCCTCCATGTCGGTCATCTTCCGTCTACAACTCTGTATTCAAAAGAATTCGACATTTATGTTGTGTTCACTTTCTGTTGTCTTGTTCTATATTTTTTAAGGGGGGGGGGGGGGGGGTTTCCCCTCCCCAGAAGATTTTTTTTTTTTTTTTTGGTATTTAACCACTCCCCAGTCCCATAAGCCATGTCCAAATTTATGGAAAATGTCATTTTACTCCATGTCGGTCATCTTCCGTCTACAACTCTGTATTCAAAAGAATTCGACATTTATGTTGTGTTCACTTTCTGTTGTCTTGTTTTATATTTTTTAAGGGGGGGGGGGGTGTCTCCACTCCCCAGAAGATTTTTATTTCTTATTTTGGTATTTAACCACTCCCCAGTCCCATAAGCCATGTACAGATTTATGGAAAATGTCATTTTAATATAGAATATTGGCACCTTCATATTAACCGCATCGTCTATCGATCATTAGATTTAGTTTGCGACGCGAGTAATGCTCAGTGACACAGTGAAGAACAGGAACGTAATCACACACATCGTTTTTAGGTCCTAAATTGGGTAGCCTACGGGTAGCCTAATACTTTTTACTAATACTAATTATTACTAATAGTAATAGTAATAAATAGTAATGAGTAATGTAATAATAACAAATTTCTCAAAATACATTATCATTATTTTATTAGTCTCTACGCATTACTCACGTACCTTTTCAATTAATGCAGTCCGATTTATAGATAAGATGGGGTTAAGACCAACTTCTAATTCAGATAAATGTGTATCAAAGGCAGCTAATTTTTCTTTTAACTCAATAGGTATGCTATCATCACTAGAAGTGGAGGTAGCCATTGTTGTGGATTTTATGTACCACCATGCTAGACTAGACGGCTAGAGAGCTAGACGTAGCCGTAGCGTTTAAGGGTACGAGGCTTATGCTATTGTTACGTTCATATTGCTTCGTTGTGTTGTTTCCTGGTATTCTAGTTCTCGTCAGATCATTTAACTAAATCTTAAAATATTTTGAAATGATTTTTCATTCAAAAATCAAAGCCCTAATTTATAATTTAAATATAAATATTTAAAGATACGGTAGATAAACGTGATGATTTCAACATGTATATTTATATTTCTTTAAAACTCTTTTGTAAGAGAGACTATTATAATAAAATTCAAGTTGCTTGTTGCCTTGGTAATTATTGAACTTTTTTTCTCACTGCCGTCGGTGAGTATTTTATTTGTACTAAAACCATTAGTATTAGTATTATTATTAGGCATTGACTACTCTTCTTCTCCAGATTAATAAACTTCATAATATATCTTTAATCCGCGCTGATATGTTTTAAGTTAAAAGCATCTTAGTTTAAATTGCATAGCTTTATCCCTCATTCCATGACCATAGTCATGGTTGGTTCATATTATTCCAATTCTACTCAACGACTTGTATATTTTGTATATGTTTAGTCAAAGTTAGTCTTACTCACCCACTCTCTGCGAACTCGTCAGGCCAGGTCTCTCTATACTCTATATTAGTCTATATATAAATATTAGAATATATGGCCTAACATCTGCAACTTGAGAGAAAGTAGATGACTTTTAATAGTAGGTCTACGAACGAAATTAGAAAGAAACACACACACACACACAAATATAATATTATTATTATATTGAAATAAATAGTCCTTCGCCTTTATTAGTTTAAACCTTTTTTTTTTCACTGACAGAATGTTGGGAAATAAGTGAAATTATACTATAAGTCTATAAGTAAAAATAAGTTAGTCTATAATAATAATGTAAAAGAAAAAGTAAACCGTGGTAAAACAGCCTATGCAATAGGCTAAGGGCAAGGGGTCGTCCATTAATTACGGCAACAATTTTTACGCATTTTTTTTTACCCCCTCCACCCCTCTTGTCAACAATTGTCAAACTTTTGAAGACCCCCCTCCCCTATTTAATTACGTCAACATTTTATACCCGCCCCCCCCCTTCCTTTCTTAAAAATGAATTATAATATAGATAAATTAATAAATATATTTTACTTTGTGCTGGTGTATTTAAATGACACGTATAATTGAAGGGAAATAATTTTATTACATGTTAAGCTTGTTAATCAACGAGTTAAAAAGTTTTTACTCTTAAATTTTATAATGCAGAATCAATTAAAAGGTTGTTAAGGACTAAATATCATTGTTTGTGGAAGTATAAATATGATTATTGTCAGTATAGTTGACAATTATAGTATAGTTTCTAGCTGCTATCATCTTCTGAAATTTCCCCATGGAGCAGCCAGGTCCTGCTGTATTACTGTATCGTAACTAAGGGGCATCATTTGGGTAGGACAGGGGAAAATCCCCCCCCCCCGATTTTGCTGGTTTTATTTAAATTGCTATGTACTGTGGCGCCTCCGGTAATAAACAACTTAACAAGCCGACCAAGTTTTGGATTTGTCCCCCCTCCCTTCCCCTGAAAAAACTGAAACCACGCCCCTGGTGGGCATAGTGTGCAGCAGTTGATTTATAATTTTCACCTTGCGGAACTGATATACCTGACAAGTCAACATCATCATAATCTAACCATTAAGCACTTAAAATAGAAGTAAGTATTGTTGGTGTGAACAATAACTGCCATAAGCTCTCTTAGTCTTTGAGTTGGTAGAGTTGTTATTGAACACCAATGAGTTAGTTTGTTGTTGTTTTTAATTGAACACCGTGTACAATGATGTGTTAATCATTCAGGGAGCGGAGTAAGAGAAAAATGACAGGTGAAGAGATGCCAACTTTTGACTTCTCTTGCACTAACAAAGTGTGCTAACATTCTGACCAACCATCTGCAGTGCACAGACAGACACAAATTAAAAAACTATTGTATTTTTAAAATCCTAACATATATGACTATTTACACACATTAAATTGTTTAAAATAATTAATGTAAGTACAATTCAATTTTTAAGATTAAAATTATAATAGGAAAAACATGATTTTTGACGTCAACTAATCTAAACTCCCCTACCTCCCCCTTGTCAAAACCTGTCAAACATTTCCAAGGCTCCTTCCCCCCCCCCCACTGCTTTGTTGACGTAATTAATGGACGCCCCCAAGGCAATGTTTATTAAATAAAAATTTTTAAAATTAAAAATATAATAGGAAAAACATTACTTTTGACATCAACTAATCTAAACCCCCCCCCCCCCCCCTTGTCAAAACCTGGCAAACATTTCCAAGGCTCCCTCCCCCCCCCCCCCCACTGCTTTGTTGACGTAATTAATGGACGCCCCCAAGGCAATGTTTATTAAATAAAACAAATAAATTTAATTATACTTATACATTTAAATCAAATTATAATAAACTACGACAAATAATAATAGATCATTCGAATGATCATTCTCCTTATCATTATCAGAGTTATAAGGGCCATCTTTAAATGGCATTTTGCCTATTTCACCCTCCCCACCGACGGTATTATATGTACCGTGAAACTCAGTCACTCACACGTTCTGCGCATTTCGAAAAATGACGCAAAAACAGTTGTCGGCCACTTTACATTCGGTTCGGGAATGACTTCGTTGTTTCGCGTCACAGCTTTCTAATAATACTACATCTTAATCTATTATGGGAAAGGCGTAGCGAGAGTGTTTAGAGCCCGGGGACAAGATTCGTGCCCGGGGACAAGATCCATTTTAAAGCGCTCCTTTTCTTTTTATCAACTCTCAAACCCATTATTTTCATCAATAAAATAATATCAAAGCACATTTTGGCGCCCCTAACTAGCTGGCGCCCGGGGACATCTGTCCCCCTGCCCCCCTCGCTATGCCTCTAGGGGGTGGGTAAAGAAAGTATGGCGTGACACTTTGTGACCGGGGGGGGGGGAGGGGGGGTCTGAAAATGTCATCTTTTGCCGTCTGCACATTTTGACATTATTGTCACGACTGTCAAATAACACTACACTACACCGCGCTGTTCCTCCTCCATGGCGGACTGTAACTTGACCAGCCAGAGGCCATTTTTCGGACCTCGCATACTTGTCTGTTACTCTTGTCCATTGTCAAGTACTGATTTTCTTAACTCTCAGTGATCGTAGTTTTAAAATAAAATAATTATAATTGCTGTATAACAGAATAATGTTAAAAATGTCTATAACTAATAGTTATTAAGTGCTTCCCCACTCCCACAATGTCCCACTTTTATGTGACGTCACATTGTTACACCTCCCCCCCCCTCGTCAGATATCGTCACAAAAACGTGCCCCCTTTGCCTTTCCTTTAGTCACTTTACTTTAGACGCATGACGTTATTTATTGATGGCCCATTATTCTTATGCCCATGGGTAGCGGTATATATAAAATTAGCCAAAGTATTTTTTTTTTTATTTAGCTGGGCTGCTGGGCTTTCCTTTGCAAGGCCTACTCCTCGTCTTTTGTTGTGATTATGTGAACGTTGAAATACTTCTTTTATGCGTGGCCCAGGCGTAATAATCTCTAGTTTAGAGACATCTTTAATTTTATCACCTTTGACCTAAACTTTGACCTATATAATGTTACGGTGTTGTCAAATTTTCTGTCTGTAAAAGGTTATACCGCCCATGAGTTATTGTTTACACCTTAGTACGTGACCGGTTGTAGCATACTGAGTCTGCTCAGGGTTGGTAAGATTTACAATTATTTTATAATTACTGAGGTGAGGGTGGTGTACTCTTATTCTGCTGAACTGCATTTATTCCATGTAAAGTGTAATTTTTAAAGTTCGCTTAGGCTTAGTGCGGTTTAGGCATAACAATAACTCTAAAATAAAAATAGTTTTAGTTATAAATATTAAAATAATTAAATTTAAAAATAAAATTATACAGTACAGTATCTGAGCATAGTATTGTTAAATTTTCATTGTGTCATTATAAGTTCAATAAAAATTAAAACTTGTATTTTATTAAAAGCAGTACTGTTGACTGAATTATGTTAGAATTGTATTGTTTACTTTTGACACTTTTGTAACTTGTTAAATTTGTAAATGGAATCGTAAGTTAAAAATTTGATGTCAGCACTACTATACGGCCTACTTTACAGTAACTTAACTTTTAATAAATTGAAATTGTATAATTTTTGCAATGTATAATTTATAATTTTTGCAATGCTAAAAAGTTTATCTTTAAACTTTAACTTTAAATTCCTTATTCTCTGCACTTATTCAAAGTTAATTATTTTTAAGGCTTTATTTAAAAATTCAGAAGGAGCATTTACTTTTTGCCTTACATGACAAAGCCAAAAAAAATAATTTTAATAAAGGCAAAGGTGAAGTGATTTGTGAAATCGTACTTATTAGACACTCTGAAATCAACAATAAATTTTGAAAGTAAAAAAACCAGTTGGTTAGAGATAAACCCTTGTGTATCCAACAAGGTGTATTGTAAAATTGTGTAAATGGCAGTTTTTACCCCAGCTGAGTGGTACAGGATATTTTTTACTCCTTCCCCTGATGCATGCCCTGCTCCCCAAGTAGAAGTTTTAGAAATGATGTAAGTGTAAGTTATATTCTTGTTATTAGAGACTAAACCATATATTATATATAAATATTTTATATCAAATTACCCAGTAGTCTAACACATTATGGTAGATTTTTTTTTGAACTGCAAATCTGTTCACCAGTGCACAGGTCCTCTAAAAAAATACCCTGCTGCTTTCTAAACATTTATGGCCTATTTTAATAATTTTTTTTTAAAAATTAATTCAATACTTTTGTTTTAAAAAGAGTAGGATTAGCGATTTTATTTGAGGTTATTGTAAATTACGAAATAATGTTTAATTTGATAATGCTAGATTATAAAATGATTACAAAAAATACTATAAAAATAATTGGTTTAGATTTCTGATATGGGAGGCTATATAACAAAATTTCATAATCATATCTTTATAAAAGAGTTTTTTTTAAAGTTCAAAACCACTATTATGACTATTCTCTAAATTCTCTTTTTGCAAATACATTGCTTATATTCTTTTAACATCTCTTTGTTAAAATATTTTGGCTTTTAATTCTGGTATTCTGAATTGATAAAGACTAAAATATATGTTTATGGTCTCATGCTAGCAGAATATGTAATGTATAAATTATGTCAAAAGAGCCCAATTAATAAATTTTAGCAGAGAACCTTGGATCTAAAATGAAGTTAGTACCAGTTATTATAATTGAATATTTTATTTCAGTTAAATGAGTGATATCAATATAAGTTGAATTTCTGAAATTTATTTTTCCGGTGGTTCTGCTTTTCTACTTTTTTTAAAAAATAAAATTTAGTGATGCAATAACTATTTTCTTGTTGCTTCTTGTATAGTATATCAGGTTACCAAATAGACATTTCTTTGATTTTTGTATGTTGAATTGATATAATATTAGCATTAATGAACATTAAAAACCATTCTTCTAAAAATATTATACAAGCATTTAACTGATTATAAAAAGTTTCTCTAGGAAGAGCTTGTCTTCATCAAGTATGTCCACAAGGCCAGAGGATTTGCGTAGCCGCTTTAAGTGGAGTGTTGATAGTGATAGAGAAGATTCAGAAGAAAAAATGCCAACAAGAGAAAAAGGTTATGACCAGTTCATCAAATTGAGTGTCAGCGCTGTGTCAGGTCTTATCTTTGGAATGGCTTTAGAAAAAGGGAGAGGTAATTTTTTTATAAATTTAAGGAATCAGTTGCCTATTTTTGATGATCACTAAATAAACAATATAATCAGTTGTAGTCTTTGACAGTAATAAAAAAAAAAAAAATTTCAACTGTTATATCATTTGACCAGCTGATATTTGCAGTGTGACTCTTTTGTGTGTGTGAAACTACTTTTTAAAAAAAACATTATTGTAGTAGATATAGTATTAGCAAACAGAAGTCTACTGTATGTTTTTGCTGATAAATTTTTAAAAAGTGAAAAGTATCTTCTTAACTACTGGTACTAATGACTGTGTCTTTTTGAAATGAACTTTATTATTTTATTATTAGATTTTTCAGATTTCTAGTCAACAATATTCTATTTGGATCAATCAAAAACAAGACATTTTAAAACATTTTGGCTGTTATTTAACATTTTATGGATAACTATTGATTTTTTATTCTTAATTTCTTACAATTCGCAGGCTTTGAAATTCTTTCTGCTTGAACTAGTAGTGAAAATTATTCTCAAGTTTCTTTCTCAAATTGTTTATAGCTTCAGTGTATTTAGCGTGTACTTATTTCTTCAATCTGTACAAAACTAAATATGTAAAAAAATTAACATAGGCTACTTTGTGAAAAAGACAAGTTTGTAATGCAATGAAAAACTTTCAAATGCTAATTTTATTCACCGTCTTTATTCACCGTCAGGTGATTTGGTGAGCATTTATCCATCAACATTTTTGTCATTTACAAAAAAAAACATGCACAATAAAAATTTCATTAAAAATATATTTTTATTTTCTTATTTCCAAGTGTTTGAACCCCATATTATTCGACAGCAAATGCTATTCTCAAATTTTACTATGTTGAAGATGTTTCTGTCTGCATCAGCTACAGGTGAGATTTTAGTTTTAATCATTAAAAATATTCATTTTTAACAGAGCTCAGCAACCTTTTTTCATGCATCGTATACCCCAGGCCTTTCCAAGCATTCCGCTGCACACCACAATTAAAAAACATGCAAAACTATACTAAATAAGATAATGTTGTTAGCATTCATAATGGTGTGTAATGTAATGTATATCTCTATATTAACTGTTTGTTTTGGAAACATTTATGTTTATGCCGAGTTTGACAGCTTGGTAATAATAGGCTAACAATGCATATTTTGTATTAAAGGGTTTTAGTATATTTAAGTGGCTACATATAGCCTACTCTGGGCTTTTCATCCTATTTAAGGCACTTTGCACTGCACACCTTTCATCTTCTTGTGGCACACCAGTGTGCTGCAGCACATCGGTTGCGGGGCTCTGGTATTAACACCCATTTATAAACAAACTATACCTTAAACTTTATCTATAAATGCAACTTAAGGGTGCTGGGTGGCCAAGTGGACTAAACTGAGCAAATCTAAAGTTGGTGGTCTGGAGTTCAATTCCAGCCAGAGCCCAATCAAGCACCCCGGGTGGATTGGACTCGTTAGCCTTGGATGAAAACTCATCTAAGAGAAGTAAACTCTGAAATCAAACCCAGAGATGGAGTCCCGAAAGGCGGATAACATTTGTACAAGAAACATTCCCACAACTCCTGCCAGGTCACTGGTGCCAAGCTGTATCATCCAATGATGTACCCTTGGGTTATCCAGTGGCGTGGAGAGAGGCGATTTGCTGTTGGGAACCAGCTTATAATCCCTGAAGAATAATCCCAGGCCATGTGGATTTCGTCCTCCGAAGCCCACTCCATCATCACATTGTGACGGAGGGATGCCAGCAAAAAAAAAAATGCAACTTTAAATAAATAATATTAGTATGTCTTTCATCGTCATATTCATCTTATAATGAGAATTTTTTCCCAAGATGAAAGGTGTGCTGAATATGCTCATCATTATATTTCATAAGATCACTAAAATCACTAAAATCCTGGACCAAAATTTAGGAATTTCAATCTTGACAAATGAAAGAAAATGTTACATTGTTTTCACAGGAATGCTGGCCTTCTCCATTCTTACCATGATTCCAAGAACATCTAGAAGGATGGAAAAAGCTTTGTTTGCATATTTTCCTGGACTTAAATATAAAGGTGTTCTAGCAGCAGCAGTAGGTGGGGCCTTTCTTGGCATGGGAATGACTTTGGCTGGAGCGGTTTGTATTTTTTATTATAAAAATTTTTAAAAAACAATGTCAGAGTATTGTGGTAATAGCTCTTTGTAAGTACAATTTTAATGATAAGATTATATTACTAAGTTTCCCTGCTACATATCAAAGCATTGGGCATTTATCTGTGTATGCAAACTGACACTACTTACTTTCTTTGGATTATGTTTTTATTGACTTCACGCATTGTTCGACTATTGCTTATTTTATGTGCATTTCATTTCAGTGTCCTGGTATGGTTCTGGCCCAAGTTGGAGCAGGAGTACCTAACTCTGGTATATTAATTTGTCATTTTGTTGCTGAAAGTCTGACATGGGAAAATTATTGCTGGAAAAAATGTATTGTAATTTAAATATAATTTTCATCAACATAAAAGCAACAAAAAAAAGTTTTTTTCACCTTTCATTTCAAAAGTGTTTACCTGAAAATAAGTTGATATATTTTCCTTCCTATTACTGATTTTTGTTTGGGGAAATCATTTCAGTTTTGACATTGGCAGGAGGCATCTGTGGAGCATTTTTATATGCACTGACTGAACCTTTAACATCTATTTGGTTTAAGCCGGTCAGATCTTACAGATATAACACGTAAATATTATTTCTTATGTATTGTACTTTGCAAATTTTGTTCCAGATGCCGTAAATTTTCTGGATACAGCTATTTTTGCATGATCCGCTATGTTTTTTAATCAATAAATTTGACCCTACTATTGCTACATTTTAGTATAGTTCATCACTTTAAAAACATTTTAGTGCATTTCTTGAGAGACAGCCTGTGGCCAACCCCTGTTTCAATTCAATTCATTTTTTCCCCTTAACTTTTACTTTTTAAAAATTTTTGTAACCATGCTTGTGTATTATAACATACCCGGTAATAAATGTAATCATTGAGTTAATTATCTTTCTCTTTTCACAGGCTTGATGAATATCTGGAGACACCTTATTTTATTTTGGCCTTACCTTTCGCAGCACTTCTTGGACTTGTAGTATTTGCAGCAGAAGTTTTTAGACCCTGGGAAACAGAGGTAAAAATAATGGGACTTTGTCTTGAAGATTAAAAAAATGAGTTTAAGCAGTAACTGGCATGAAACACATGACAGTTCAATATTTATCTTTTAAAAAAAAAAGGAGAGAATCTTACCCCAAAAAGTTATTAATTTTGGACCTAATGTACCCAAATATCAATAAACTATTAACTTAACCAATGAACCCTCCCAGTATTTTGTGTATTCCAGGTCATCCAAAGTGGCTCAGGAGTTTTCGGAGTGAGGGCTTGGCCTCCATATATAACTGGCATGATTATTGGACTATTACAAATTCCTGTTGTGCTAGTGATACAGGACACATTAGGTAATATACAAATCTATTGAAATTATAATATCTTCATTATTATTACACTTACACTGCTGTAAAAATTTATTCACAAATCCCATGAGAAACATTTTCAGAAGTTGCCTTTATAAACTATCAGTAGTTATTTATAATTTGACTGTGTGGCTTGATTACTTTAATTTTATTAGAACATTCATCGATTACTAAATTTGACTCACTTATCATTCATCATCTATGAAGAAGAATTGCAATATTATGTAGAAAATGTAACCAGTTTAGCACATACACACACCAGTAGTTACACAACTTTATTCATAATTTAAGGTTTTAAATAGGATATGCACTAATTTTTTAGGTTCCAGTGCAAGCTATGTAACAGTAGCTTCCCAGGTTCTAATATTTGAACGACTGAATAGAGTGCTGCCTTACTTGAAGAAATACACAACAGGCATTGGGAATTGGTGGCAGGTTTGAACCTATCTATAATCTATAAAAATCTATTAACTTAAGAATATAAATTATTTTTTTTTACATACATAAAGAAAAGTATGATTGAGTCTTCTAACCCCACCAGAGGTGGCATAAGGTGCCTGCCTATATAGCTTGCAGGCCACTGTTTTGTGTTGTCAGCCATTAATTGATTCCATTGTAAGCTCCTTGACAAGTCAAGTCTATTCTGGCTGCTAATGGTATCACTTTATGGTGATCACCATGTATCTTTCTGAGATTTACCAATGTGTTGGGATAAATTTCTAATCAACTTCCTCATCATTTGATATTTGTTTAACCTGTTTTTTTTCCTTTACATTTAATTCGACACATTATTTTGATTTCAGTTAATTAGTTCAATTCAACAAAATTATTTTTAAAAATTGTAGCTTTAGTTATGGAATGTTTCCCCAAAAATCTTCAATAATCTTTAAAAAATTATTTTTTCCAGGTGTTTTATGTCTTTAGTGCCATTGCAGGAGCTCGTATTTCAGCCACTACCTCCAATACAGTTGGAACTGTGGAGGGTCTTGAAGAGTGGTACAGTTTTGGTGGTGGTGTGCTTATGATTTATGGAGCACGGCTGGCTGGAGGATGCACAAGGTGAGTAGCTGCAAAAGTATTGGGGTTTACATCAAATTTTTCCAAGTGTTTTATTATATAAGCAAAAGCTTTTTCATTTATGATGTGACAGGATATTATTTTTGGAAAAAATATTTTCAGATTTATATTGTGAAACTATTTTATAATCTATTTAAACAATTTTAGATCACTGAAATTAAAAGTTATTGAAAGTAAAGTTATTTGTAGAGAGCAATACATATGTATCAAATTCATAAGCAAAATACATTTGTCTCTATGTGTGTCTAAATACAGCACTCTGGTTCATTTATGGCATGAATGATGAATAGAAAATATTATTATTATTATTACTAATATTTCAATGCAATTTATTTTTTTAATAATAAAAATAATTTGTTAAACTTAAATAATAAAATGCTTATTTAATTATATTATATATTTAGTTTAACTATGTCTGTAAAAACTTTGCCTGATCGAACAATGGGATTATCTGAAATGAGAGAAAGAAAATTGTGTTCTAATTCTCATATTAAAAAAGTATTGTTATAAAGAAATTTTAAATTGTGTAAATCATTTTAGAAGCAATTAATTATGATTTTCTTCTTTTGTCATAAATGTAAAGTCATTTGTGGAAATTAGTGTATTTATTTACCCTATCAGGTAATTCAGTTTACAGAGATGATGCACTATTTTATTACATAAGTACATTCTACTGTGATGTAGATTTTCTTTTTATTATTATAATACAAATATTTTTTTTCCTCAACAGTGGCCATGGATTATCAGGGATGGGCCTTTTAGTTCTGTTATCATTTGTTGCTGTGCCATCAATGTTTGCAGGAGGAATTTCTCTGGCATTTTTAATGAAATATAAACTTGGTGTTGCCATGTAATCTAATCTTCACTATATATGCTGCTCTTTATTGACTACCTGTTATTTTGTAACTTTAGGCTGATACTTAAGTTTTGTTAAATTTAATTCTTGTTTTATTTACACATTGAACACAAGTTTTGACTTGTTCCTTTTACATAATAAAAGAACAAATGTAAATAATTGGATACTCATTTAACTAAATTTGTTCCATTATTTTTATGTGCATGTATTTATTAAATAAAATGTTTCTTATTAAAGAACCTGTGTTAAGAGAATTTATTATATCAAATTATTAAGGAAAGTTGATTAACTTATTTTAAGCAAAATTATAAATATGTTAAATCTTACAGAAAGTGTCATTTCATAAATATAATGTCAATAAACGGAGGCATTTTTGAAGTACCACCACCTCTCTGCTAGAAGTAGGAACCATATATATGACATTTTATTCTGCTCACAGTGAATTGAATTTATAGTGTTCACAATTTTTTTTTTCAAGCAGTTTATTGTCTATACTACTTATCCTTCTATACTATGAATCTTTCCAGATGCCAGACTAAACAATGTAATGGTTTAAGATCAAGGTCTCCATTTGTTATACAAATACAAGAGCTGATTCTATTTTTTTTTTTTTTTTTGAGTTTATTTTAAACAAAATTTATCACCACAATTTTTGACTAATACTATCTCAGGAATAATATATTATATTATAAATATTTTTTAAAAAAATAAAAAAATGTTACAACTGAACAAAAATGTAATGGTTTAAGATCAAGGTCTCCATTTGTTATACAAATATAAGAGCTGATTCTATTTTTTTTTTTTTTTTGAGTTTATTTTAAACAAAATTTATCACCACAATTTTTGACTAATACTATCTCAGGAATAATATATTATATTATAAATATTTTGTAAGAAGAGAACAAAATGTTACAACTGAACAAATGTTTAAAAATTGTATGACAGTAAATGTGTTGCAGAATGTTTTCATAGCATATAATATACTGTATATTCATAGTGGTACCAGGTTGCGGGAAAAAAACAATTTTCAGACACCAGAGATTAACTTGGTTTGTCCTAGTGGCTATGCAGTGGATTTTAATGTAATTATAGTGAAATATTTAAAATTAGGCATGAAAAACAAATTTGAAAGTAATAAAACGGATTGTGTGAGTTGTCAAGTTCCAACGACTGTATTTAATGTGGACCTTTCTCAAATTTTGGTAAAGTAGCTTTTCCAAGGACATGCTACTCTATTTTATGAAATTTTAAAATAGCTTTATTAGTACTATTAGACTGCTAAGAAAGCCCTTTCTAAACCTGATCATTGTCAATAAAATGTATTGTTATTCAAACAGTAAGACAAATCAATTTTTTTAACAACTAAATTCTTTAGAGCTTATATTTATTGAAATGTTTAAAAAAATATTAAGCCTTTTGGGGACAGGTCTGTCTTTGGCTTATGAAGTTAAAACAATGAATTATCACATAAACACTTAGTAATCAAGAAATGATTGGAATAAAACTATAATTCCATTAAAATCATATTTACATTATCTACAAGAGCCTGAAAAGTGATTGTAAATAATAATAAATAATATAATGCATTGAAGCCAATGATGACATAAACTCACCTAATAAAAATGTTTGTAAATTATTGTGCAATAGCACTTTTTCAGACCTGTGTCTTAAAACTGCAAATTTTTAACTCCATTAAAACTTAATTCCTTTGTTATCAATATCCTTTATTTTCGCTCATCAAAAGACTGAAGTGGGTTTGGGAAAGGCTAAAATATATATCAACTTTTTAAAATACCTATGCATGTCTAATCAAAATATAATTTAGAAATTCTCTATCCACAAGGGAACATTACTATTATGTATAATAATGAACTGCTCTTTCTCCCACAACATGAAATAAGAGGTTCAAAAACACATATTCTGTATTACTAATATTTGAATAATTTGATTGCAGAAGGAAGGCGTATGGAGCTGACTTATCGGCAGAGAAACTCCAGGGTGCCGCTTCGCAGCCAGACTAGTTGACGAGCACTATTCAGGTTGGGGAAAAGAGGGGGTATGTTGGGGAAAAGAGGGGGTATGTTGGGGAAGACCTAATGAGATTTGGCTTGACGGATGGTCTGCCATTTTTTATTAAGATATAATTAGACTGCAGAAAGATATTGAGGGTTTGCACTTTGAGATGATCAGTGAGCTTAAAGTTTACATTTAATAAGGTTTTAAAAATTTGTTAAGTCAAATTTAAAAAAGAATAAGTACACATTTAAAAATGTTACCATACAAATTAAAAGATATCAGCTACAACTGAAATGTGTCAGTTCATTCAATAACATTACAAATTCATAAAGATTTTTTGTAAATGTTCTTTTTAAACATTGCCCTCTCTCATTACTAATAAGCCATGCACAAATAAATACATGTATTTTGACTAGAGACAATTTGTTTTTAAGAATGTAAGAATTCCCAAGTCAAATATATGTAATGATGAAATGAGAATGAACAAATCAGAATTAACAATTATTTGTATTAATGAATTTACCCATGGAGTGGGGATTAATTTAAGGGCAAGTGGGGCTCTCCCAACTTGATCTTCCACCAGTACCTTTTCAAAAGGTCAGTGGAAAGATTAATTTAAACATTACAATGCAGAATTCATTTTCAACATTAAATTGTTTACAAAATGCACACAATTGCTGAGTAGTTAGAACACTGCAAATGTAGATCTCCAGTTAATTAAAACTTAATCTTTCCAATATCCAATAATTTATCATCAATAGAAAAGTGTTAAAGAAATCCATTGATCTTTATCATAGGGCAACTCTTGAATTTACATTACAAAATAAACACAAACATTCTCCAGTTTGTCAGAAAATATAATTTAGCTTGCATTAAAATTTGCTCTGAATAATTCAGGTGAGCATTGACATTTCATAGTTCTTAAGTTGCGCTCAAACTTGTGTCATCATAAAATATTTTAAAAGAACTTTATGCCATTACAAAATTGTAATATCTACTCTTCTGCATTATAGATTATAATAAAGCCATGAGCTATAAAATATCAAAAGCTATTTTAAAAGAATAATTTGTTGATAAAAAAATATCCCATTTGAAGGTCCTTAAAAAGTTATGATTCTGTTAGAAATAACATAAATGAAATAAACCCTCCATCTTCAGCAAAATGTAAAAATTTAAAGATTGAAAGATTTTTTGTCATCAAGAATCTGAAACGTTGATGTAGCCAGCTCCACTCTTTCTTGTGCTCCTTCTCACTGCTGCAACTGGGCTTTTCATCGCACCAGTTCCAATGGGACGTAGTACCTTAGAAGTGACACTGTTCTCAGGGACAGGGTCAGAACACTGTCCACTTATTCCTGGAAAGAATGCAAAATAAATTTAACCCTAAAAAGATTCAAAATATATTAAATACTGTCTAAACTATAAGTGATTCTAAACTCTTTCTTAATATTTTTAAAATATAACCGAGCTGAGATCACCTGGTTTAACTCTTTCCTCCGGATAAACGCTCCCATCGTCAATTTGAAATGAAGATTTTGGCGTATCGACGATGGGATCGACGATGTATAAAACCTGTTTATTTCGGTTCTTTTCTTAGCTATTGGTATTTAGTTATTTTAAATCAATTCTAGAATGATTTCCCTTTCATAAACATCTGGTTTTATTGTTTTTGAACAAAGAATGAATTGTTTGAAGCGGTTGTTTTGATTGTCCATTTTATTTTTGTTTACAAACATGAAATCTTGACCTGACCCATCTGGTGATCGATCTAATAAAGGTGGAAAATATTACTCTGATGATGATTCAGATAGTGATTTTATGATTTCAAATGCAGAGGCTGATTCTGTATGATTATAATTTTAGTATTAGTATTAGTAATACTAGTGACAAAATAATGAAATTGGTAATTCATCAACTGATGAACAACCAGCCCCGCCCCAGCTAAAGTGCACATCAATATGGATTGTTTTTTAGGCTTACTATAGCTAAACCCAGATGGAAATATGTGACAAATGTATGGCAGATTTTTCATTTAATATTATAAATGTTAGTGCATACAAGGATACAGTGCAATTATTTTCTAAATAGCAATAGATTGTTTCCAGTGGAATTAGTTAAATTTTTTTGCACACTTTTTGTGTGTCGGTGACAATGGATTATGAGCTCTGAGGTTTAATTTTTTCTTTTTTGAAAGTTGATATTTATTATTTTTGATGCACATATAGATATAGTTCAGGAAAAAACATTTTTGTTACACTTTGGATTATATATTTCTCTTCATGTGACTTGGAATGAGCGTTTTGTGAACATTTGGTGAGGTTTTTTTAATAAATTTTTATTTTCCTTAAATCACAATCACATTTATTTATTAAAATTTAAACCCAAATCTTGTTTGCTTGCAAAGAGCATGCATTTCCCTTTAATTCCATACCAAAATTAACATTTTCTGATTAAAAACAAAAAGTTATGAAGGTTTAGAGATAACATAGTAGTGCATAACAAAAACCCAAAATAGATATTTCCGTCACAATGTGGAAAATAATTCCGGAGGGAAAGAGTTAAAAGGACAAAAATATTTCTAAACATGTAATTACCAAGCATTTCCAAAAGGCATTTAATTAAAAATTTTGTTAGGAAAGAAAAAAAAGTGTGATTTATAATTTTGACTACATTGATCTATCAGTCATTGATAAAATCTTAAAACACATCCATTTTTAAAAATATTGCATTGAAATTGAACAACATTCAATATCATTAAAAATATATTGTTATGTGGCATGACCAACATTTTTCCTTTTGTTTACATTTCCCACTTAACTTGGTGACACCTTTTTGGTTTGAACTTGCCACATTATGAGTTAATTTTTTTTCTTTGCCTCAAGATGACATGGGTCGGAAGAGTTTGTGACAGTTCAAAATAGTCTAGAAACCTATCTTTCCTTGAGTGTTGTGACCATGTGACCTTCTTTCTTGGGGGGTATATAAGGTAGCTGAAATTTTACCTGGGTACCTTTCAATTAAAAAAATTTCCCCAGTGCTTTTGCATGGTGACAGTACAAGACTATTGAGAGGCAATGGTTTGTTGTGTTTGTGATCTTTAGGATAAATATTTATAATTTATTATGACATTGTTCTATCATCCCTCAATTGTATTTGTACTCAAACTCAAATATTGTAAGGTTTTTTTTTAATAGTAATAGCCTAAATAAATTGTTCTTTGTTATTTTCGCTAGCTTTTGTATCGTATGTTTTAAGTATACTGATTTTCAGTCCTTTGTTACAGATTGTTTTTATATTACGAGCCAATTTTTAAACAAAACTAAAATTGTTTAATCTTAAAATAGCACGTAACAATATTACTGCACACAGCTGGCAACAGCTATGGCCCAAGTGTATAATTCAAGCCAGTTGAGTTCCTAAGATGAAAAAAAACTAATTATGAAAATACCTTCTACACTAGCTGCACTTCTAGTTACATGCCTCCTTCGCTTAAATTCTACACCATGACAATTGCTATTGTTGCTGCAAACACCTAATGCACCTGTCACCAGTGGACTGGGATGATGGCTTTGCATGCGGTTCCAGTGTTCTCTGTCTTGTAGAAACCTCCCAACAGTGTAACGAGGCATCTAAAAAAAAAAATAATTTAAAACTGTCTACCGATAATAGATTTAGAATAAATACAACATCTTATCTATCAGAATATTTAAATTTTAGTTCTTTATATTATTCTGCAACACATTGTGCAACCATTGATTTCTGATGACTCTAATTGATGCCGAATTTTTAAAGCTCTCTTTGCTATAGCTCCCTCCAAGTCTTCAGTACTTCTTTCCCTTGGTTGGCATCTTTCAAAGAGTCCTACAAAACATTTTGCAAACAGCAAATTTCTTTTCACCCTCTTTTTTTGATGAATTCTTCATTCTTTAAATGATCATGATTAATAGCAAATCCCCATTATTTATAAAAACATCATTTGAATGAATGTATGGAATGCAATAGAATACCATCCTAAATTGCACATCAAAGCTTGCCAACTCTACTTGTAACATTCATTGAAATCTCCAAGTTTAGTAACAAGTTCTATAGCTGTGTGCGCTGTTGTACACTCCAGTACTTTCTTTGTTTATGCTGATCTGCAAGGTAAATTTACCAGCTCCTTGCTTTTGCAGATAGTGGTCTTTTTTTTTTTTTTTTTTTTTTTTTCAAGAATGGTTTTTCATTAGCCAGCAGTGTGATTTTATCCAAAAAAAATGAAAGTTAATCAGGCGAGCCCGGTCCTTTGATGGGAAATCCACATCCTGGAGCCAGGTCTTTGATGGGAAGCCCTATCCTGGAGCTTGGTCCTTTGTTCGGAAGCCCTCTCCTATAACCTAGTCCTTTTGATTGGAAGCCCACTCCCGGAGCTTGGTTCTTTGATTGGAATATCACTCCTGAGTAATTGAAAATTTTGTTTTACAGCTGATTTTTTTTGTAAAAACCACTTACCTTGCCTTTTAACTTCCTCCTTCCTAATCGAATTTCTCGACCCGTCTAAAGATGAAACAAAATATTTCAAAAATCAGTACAAATAATCTTTCTACTAATGTTCTTAAATGCCATGGTATTTGCAATAGTAGTCAAAGGTGTGCGTTTAAAACAGGCATGTGCATACCCTGGACCATGGACCAGATCCAGCTCGCCACATTAAGGTTAGCGGAATATGCTAAAACATTTTATGCTATCAGCCATCTAGAGACTATAATTTTATCATCCATGTATATTTAGAAGATTCATTCTAATTTTAATTTATAAAAATCCCTTGATAATGAATGTCTTGATAAGGATTCATGTACTTTGTAATGAAAATTAAGTTTGTAGTATTATTTTTTAATATGAAATTATGTTATGTTCTTTGTACAACTCGCTAGCATCCTCTCAAAAATTCATATGGCTTTGGAACAAAAATGTTTGCTCATGCCTGCTTAAAGGATCAATGTTGTTCCTTGTGAAATTCCCTTTCGATACCAAGGCATTATTTTAGCTGTTTTAGGAAATTCAATAATTTTTTTAAAACAAGTTTTTCAGATATATAGGTAAATCCAACCTTACTAGGTCAGTGTGTTTTTCAAGTTACAGAGATAAAAGGACTTTAAACTTTACAGGGAAATATAAATAATTACAACATCATTGAGATCTAACATTTTTATTTCAAATAAGATACTATTTTCCCTTTCATATCTGAGGTTTACAGCTTCATTGGTATTGAAAGGAAATGTATTATCAGTGCTGAAATTCTCCACTGGCACTGTATATGTTATTAAATTTCAAACATTTCTGACACAACTTTTAAATGCCGTAATAAGGAAGATAGTCATCCAGATGATAAACATTACCCCCGACATTAGCTTCCCCACTCTGGCCTTAAAGCTTTGATTAGAGAATTTTGGTAGGTGTGCAAATGTTCCAGTTAGTATTTTTTCAAAGTCAGAATCAATTCGCAGTGGTTCATCTGTTACCCGTTCATTTTCCCACCAAGGAACTATATCTGGTATTCCACATGCAGGTCCAGGCTCATGAAAAAAATCACTTTGTTCATCATCAGCTGCCAAAGATAAAAATAAGAATCAAAGTATACAAATAATTGAACCACAAAATTTAGAGATGGTTAAACAAAAAATATATTGCTCTATATAGGTAGATTATTTCTCTTCTCTTTGCTGATCAAATATTCATAACATTGAAACGAGATTGCTTAAGTAATAAAACAACTATCACAAACTTACCACAAATAATATATATAT
The DNA here is from genome assembly GCA_964033795.1 of Lymnaea stagnalis. Taxonomy (NCBI): domain Eukaryota; kingdom Metazoa; phylum Mollusca; class Gastropoda; family Lymnaeidae; genus Lymnaea; species Lymnaea stagnalis. The sequence continues at coordinate 1,101,079 of CAXITT010000032.1, forward strand.
TTGACTTACCTTCTCGTGTGTCTTCATTGTTGGCATTCAAATCACTATCAAATTCACTACTACTGAGAGAACTTTCCCTACAAAAAAAAAAATATAACCTTTTAAAAGCACTGAATCCTTATCAAAGTGATAACACCCCTAGACTGAATCAAATACATCAGAAGATCAAAGCACTTGGTGTGAATGTCTTTTTTTTTAATTCCTTATTCCCAAAGTGCAGACTTTCATGAAGTTATAATGATAATTATTATTAATTAATGTATTTAACAGGTACGAAAATAATTTTTGTCTAACCTTAGCCCCAAAGGACAAGTTTTTTTTGTTTTTTTAAATGCATGATGTGCCACTTTGAAAATAATAAAATGTTTAACTAAATAATGGTGAGAATGATGCATTGTGCTGAAACAGGTGTTGAAACGTTTTTTAAATAACTTTTCTTACTGTGAAATGCTAGCTATTTCCATTCTATCCATGTTTGAGGAAACTCCATGTGAGGGAAAATCCCTGTTAGGACAAAAGTTGTAATCTGTGCGACTTTTACTGCTTCTCTTCCTTTTCCCTGCAGTTACTGCATGAGAGTGTGATGCATAAGAACCAGGTATGGAACCCTTTAAACCAGAGTAATTTGGTTTATCAACACCACCAGCTGGTGATTCTTCTTTCCTTCTTCCAAGCTGCTTGTCACCAGAAGCAGAATCTGCATCTGAAGGAATATGATCAGTCAAGGGAGATGAATCCACAGCCATAGTTTTGAATTTTCGTCTTCTTCTCTGTGGCCTTAGTGGTGACAGATTTTCGGTGAAAGAGTCAGATTCCACAGGGGGCACTGGATCCACTAATGGAACAGTCAACTTGGGAATACGTTGGCATGCTGCCAAATCATCAGAGTCACTATGGATCACATTTCCAGCATAGTCCCTAATAGGGTGCTCATCAACACTACTTTCTGAAGCTTCACTAATTGTGCCCCGCTTCCAGTAATAATTATTAGCAGCAGGTCGTCTTAATCCTCTTCGTTTCTTCACATATCGCCTAGGATATGTGCTTGAATTAGCACCTTCAGCCTGTGATGTTCCAGGTCTACCTACATTGGCAGTTTCTTCTAAGGCTGTTGTAAGATCTTGGACCAGCTCATCCATTATAAAATTACGTTGAGCAAAAACCTTCAAGTTTTCAAAATCTTTTACAATGATGTTCTCCATTTGGTCTCCATAAAAATCTGAAGAAAAGGAATTTGGTTTGAATAAAGTAAAGCTAAGATCATTATACAGTGGGGCCCTAGAATTCAAACAACTTGAATCTGAATGCTGCTTTGGAATCCAGCATGTTCTTTGGATGTTTTTTTTAGTGTACATTTCCTCTGCACTCTGACTAACTATAAGCTTTGTCATTCAGTTCATTGTCAAAAGCTGTAGTAAAAGCATCTCATCTTATTTTCACTGCTAATTTTATACTTGTGTGCCCTTTTTGTTATTTTTGATTAATTTTGAAAAAAGTTAGTGTATTTGCAATGGGTTCATAAAAGTTTAGTGAGGAAAAGAAGAGGACACCTGTGAGGGGTGATTCAAGAACTTTAAGAAAGGGACTGGGATTCTTTGAGTTTGTTGGACCAGGAATGGATTAATCCAGTTTCTATCAATTAAAAAAGGGACAAAAATGTGTGGGGAAAACGATTTGGTACTCAAATGGGGTTCTGGAACTGATTAAGTATAAATTTGGATTCCTAGCCCCGCTGTATATATAATATATAATTGTTTTTTTCTAAAATGTTAAGAATCTTAGTTGATTTAAATGACATGTCAATCTGTTACAACAAAAAGGTATTACAGGGTGGTTAACGGTCCAATAAAAAAATAGATACAAAAGCTTATACTCTGCCTGTCTATATAATTTTGAAAGAAGGCATTATTATTATAAATTTACTTTTGGCTATTAAAGCTCAAAAGATAATGAGCAGAGCAAAAAGCAGTTGACTTTAAATCAAATTGATTTAATTAATCTTCAAACATTAATATGTAAATGTAAGCAAATATATTTTTGGTATGCAAGGTTACAGTGCATTGTACTTTACCTGGACCAACTGATTAAAATGATCTTCAGATAAAACTAGATCAGTTAAGCACCATTAACAATAACTGAGTTTTTCATATTTCATTCTCTTTGCTTCATAGGGTGAATTTATTTTTCTGGTGATTGAATTGCATTTTCCCCAGAAGAAGAGAGTTCCTTAGCCTTTACACCAAATTGTATTTTCTGTTCATCAACCTTATTTCAATAAAAAATAAAAATTTTAAATGTTAATAAATAAAATTTTTAAAAATTTATGGTAATAAATAATTTAATTGATTTTTTTTTTAAATTTGTTAATAAAATCAGAGCAATAAGACGTGATGTTAGTATAGAAAATAAGCTGGAGAAAGCAAAATAGGCTGTATTATTTTGTATCCGGAAATTTGATCGAAAGAAATTTCAACAACGGTAAATTGATAGACGGTAATTTGATCTAACGGAAATTTGGTAGAATCTTTTATTCAGTTTTTATGTTAAAATTTTTCTTCAAATTTCTTTTGGAACACATCATTTTGTTTTACTATATAGTATAATGGTATCAAAACGTGTTAACTGAAAAAAAAATTAGACTACATTTCCGTTCGATCACTTTACCGTCGACGAAATTTCTTTCAATCAAATTTCCAGTAACCCTATTATTTACCACAGAACCCATTAAATTGTTCAAAAGACAACAAGACCAACTTTCTAGCTCAAGTGGTTCAAAAGTTATGAATGTCTTATATGAAATTCAAGTGTACTTGTTTACAAAGTGGTCGTCCTTCATATTTTCACTTATATTCTTTTTTTATTTTATGTAAAAGAAATTTATCCTTGCTGAAAATTCGCCCACATCGTTAAAAATGCTTTATATTAATAGGCTGAAAAAAGAAGTACCAGTGTGCCATTAATTTCAATCATGACACCATGTCACAGTACATTTCAACAAAATGTAATGGGGAGGAGAGACCAAGAAAAACTTGAATCAATTAAGTACAGAGCCAAAAAAAAAATCTTTTGAATATGGAACCTGGAGAACCTCCAACATTTAATACAGTGGAAGACATTCCCAGCCTTACTGCTAGGTATATATGTGTATGTAAGCCTATTTTAAATTATTGGAGAAATGAGCTTCGGTAAATTTGTGCTTGACAACCCCCCACCCCCCCTGTTCTACAACGTTTTGCTCTACTTTTTTCACACTGCCCTCATCTTTATTGCAATGACTACAGACGTGTCATTCATGGCAATAAAAATGGCAGGCTGTGTGAAAAAAAAAAAAAGTAGTCAAGTCTAATTAAAAAAAAGTGATGCAAAACTGATGAGAATGAATGGGCTATTTTTTTTAAATACATTTTTTGAAACTTCTATTGTCTTATTGCATGAAAATGGTAAGATTTGAACCATTTAACAATGAATGGACAAAAGTTTAAAAAATGTAACATCAGGGATGCCACTCACTGAAAGCTGTGAACCCTGAAATCCCTTTCTAAAAATGTCTTGAAACCTGAAACTTCATTTACAAATTTTTCAATCTCTGAAACTTAATGAAACTCAAAATTCCTGATTATCGCAATGCAGCGTTTTTGTTGATTAATATAAAAACAAGCATGAAATTATGAAATAAAACATTGAGATACATCACAAATGAACAAAATTAAACAATTAAGGTGTATACACGTAAATATTTATTAAATTTCCTAGCAATCGCAATTTTTCAATTTACTCAGACTTGAAAAGTCAACTTTTGCAATGGGTTATCTGGACATTTTAGAACAAACGTATAGCTAGCTACCACAAGCTGAAAGCATCTTTTCTTATATGGAGTTCATGTTCTCTTCTTTATGATGAAAATGGATAGTTTGAGTCAACACATTTTAGTGTCTATAAAATCCTCCAAGTGTGAGAGTTTCATAGTTTGACACATAAATTTCATAATTGAGAAGTTACAGAAGTGGACACCTAAGATAGGTGATAAAGCTGGTATCATCAGATGATTGACTCAGACATTTTCCCCTTTAATACTTGATATCAATATTTCCAGCATAGTATAGCACTGATGACTTATTCAATCATGATTGCTGTAACTGTAATGCCCATCAGTTCTTTAAAGTTAAAGGAACTGTTGGGCATTACATTATTTTATTGAGCCTAGATCCTGAATAGTGAAACAAAATAAAATATATTATCATATTAGATTTATAATTTATAGTAAGGCATACATAATAATCATATAGACTATATTATACCAGTACTAAACTACGGCAACAGAGCCATATGAATAATAGTAATAGTAATAGTAGAATTACCGTCCGTAAAGTATACCCACAGTCAGAACACAGGAGTGCATAACTAATAAATAAAGAATAACTAAATACAGTTATGTCAGGCTAACTACTGAAGGGATAAAAATAACTTAATCATATTAGCCTATTTAAAATAAGAAGGCTTACTCCGTAATGAAATGTAAAGTTAACTTAGAAGTCTTTAAACGCCGCCTAGCTCTTCTATAAAAAATACATGTCGCCTGCATACAGTAAAACATAACAAAGTACGCTAAGCTTAGTCTTGGACAAGTGTTTTTATAATGGTTACCCAAAAATTAAAAACTAAATTAAAAAAAATATTTACAAAATTTTACACTTTGCTTACCCAAACACTTCAAATATCTCTGGATCGGCGATGTGAACAGAAAATAAACATTTCTGGTCTATCAAAGTAGTACGTTACTCGAAAAGTGTAGAGGTCAAAGCACATGTGCAAGGGGAAACCACTAGCTCTCTGGCAACAGAAATGCTAAAAATAGACGAGATCAGCAATTAACGTCCATTTTCAAGGAATTTTCCCAGTTTTTCGCGCATTCTGTTACATGTTGATAAAAAAAAAAAAACAGAACCCGTATTTGAATATATTGAACAGGCGAATCCGGAACGAGAGAATATAAAAACTCGCGAATCCGGAACTGAAAAATTATAAATATTTAGCCTCACGAATCCGGGGAATTCCGGGATAACCCGGAAAAGTGGCACCCCTGTGTAACATATTTTGGCAAGAAAAAACAAATGTTAAAAATGAGCAAAAATTAAGCAAACTAAATTCTGAATGAACACATTTTTTCACAAAAAAACTTCAATCTAAATTGACTGAATTCTACAACTCCTAGACTCTAGACAGTCTAGACTAGATACTTTGGTCAAAAATGTTAACATTTTTTAAAAATAAACCAATGGCACAGTTGAATAGAGCTAATTTTAAACATAATTATAACACCAAAATCATATTTTTAGCTGTTGTAGTTTTAAAGTTATGAATTTTTAAAGTACGACTTGGTTTGTCATTTTTTAACATAGACTGCATCTCCACATTCTGTGACCTCATTCCACTGATCGCGTCATGCGCAATGACTATATAGTTTATATAAGGCAAAGCATTCCCTTATCACTAAAATACTGTTTAGGGTCGACTTATTTTAAACTTTCAACTTTGGCACATGAATAATTAATAAAAGCTTTCCCTGACCAATGGTTTAATAGCTTTTGCACACGGCAAACTCTTATGAATGAAACTCTGAGATAGTACTACGACGTAGCCGTTATGCAAGTGGCTGTGAATGGTTGCCAATGACAACGTGTTGCACAGGGAAAATTCTGATCATTTATAATATGGACTCTGCAGGGTTTTTAAAGCTCAAATTAAAACATTTCCAGTTTAAATGTCTTCAAAATGCATTCTGAAACACAAAATATAAAATATTTTGATGTATATAGTGGTAATAATTAAATATTTCCTAAGTATCGGCAACTTCCGCCATTAAAAAGGGGGCGTGGCCCACGCCATGTCGAAATTAGGCTGAGCCACCTTATGGTGATATGGGTCACTGTGACAAGTGTAACAAACGTGAGACACGACCTACATCAATGAAACTTGGCACAGATATAGATCAATATCTAATGCTCATACAGATTTAATCAAAAAGGACCTTATCTTATTATTTCACAAAAAATTTTGTATGCGAAGATGCCTTATATATACCAAAGATTTTCAAAATAAAGGTCGATTGAAAAAAGCAAAATAGCTGGCTAGAAATGTAGGCCAAGATGTCTTCCAAATTATAAGGCCGGAAACGGAACTCAAATATATGTGGAAAGAACTAATTTAATAATAAATAGACACACACATCGGAAAATTAAAAACTCGGATTTTTCGGCGCCGACGCCCATTTCCGATACAAAAAAAATAGTAGTCTCCCTTCTTTCATCGAAGTATCTAGTCTAGACCTAACCTGAATGCTTAATTTACCGGACGTATGAGTATGCCTAAATCATGCATAATTTTCAAACTTAAATATAGTCCCCCCTCCCAAACTTGAACATAAATCTTCAAACCTAAAATGTAAAATAGGCTCTAACAAAAATCTATCAGTGCCCAACACTCTGCTGTACTGACAGTAGTAGTAGTAGTAGTGACAGTAACTTGCCGTAACTTTCATTACAGGGACCCCAACATGATAGCAGTTAGGGTCAATAAGTTTATTCTACTTTACCAATAGTCAATAAGACAGGTTGCTATTAATTTGTTAGAATTGTTTTCAATACTAACTATCAGTTGTTTATCATCAACAGGCTTCAGCAAATATTCCTAGTATTTGTGTTAATTCGACGCCATTTTGGAATGATGAATGTGGTTATTTTGATACCAAGAGTAGTTGTACTCATGTTTTAGATGTTGAAATGGTCCACACCGACACTTAAATATGTGAATAGTACGGGTAGACTTAAAGAAGCAGGACTTTAATCTTTAGGGGAGGGATAATATTATATCTATTTGCTCCCCGACTGAATTTTAGACAAATATAAACATAATTCTTCTTTGTCTTTGAATTATTATAAAAACTGCATGATTACCCTTAGAGCCGTCTAAAAGTTTGTTTTTTTTTAAAAATGTTTAGCCCACACGCTGTCATAAGGGGGCCATCCATAAATGACGTCACGCAAATTTTGCTGATTTTTTACCCCCGCCCTACCCCCATCGTCACAAATCGTCATAAAAAGTTAGACCCCTGCCCCCCACAAATATAACGTCGAAAATCTCTGCACCCCCCCCCCCTATAAAACCATAAATGACGTCACGCAAATTTTGCTGATTTTTTACCCCCGCCCTACCCCCATCGTCACAAATCGTCATAAAAAGTTAGGCCCCTGCCCCCCTCAAATATAACGTCGAAAATCTCTGCACCCCCCCCCCCTATAAAAAGTCCCTGTGTCCACTACTGTCCTTTAAAACTCCTTAAGTGCCTTGCCTTAAGAAATGTGCCTCCCATGGATAGCAAATTACTGCACCCGTGTCAGAAATATTTCACTAGGTCAGTGGTTCTTAACCAGGGGTACAAGTACCTCCTCAGCCTTGAGGTGTGGAAGACCAACAAATTGTATTCAGTAGCGTAGCTAGGGGGTGCGGACCGCACCGGTCGACACCATCTCAGGGGGTGACACCAAATTGAAGGCTAGGGTAATTACAGAGCACACACTGATCGGTCTAACCGAAATTCATAAAAGGATAACAGATGACATGTACATTTCCACCCTTGTAACCAATCAAAATGCGTGTTTCGTTAATATTAAAAGTTCAAGGTTGATGCGTCAGCAATGAGGTTACCTTATTATATGGCATGTTTCATCGCCGAATGAAGTGTTCGGTAACTTTTGTAAGTGGCAGGAAGTTATTTTTAACTTCTGGGGAATACAACTATCCTTTGATAACATTGGGCGATTCTAAAAACGTTGCAGTTCTTAAATACAGTTACCCCCTGGCCTTCAATTAATTTGTTTTTGTTCTTGTATTTCTTACACTGTGGACAAAGTTTAACAAGAAGAAATACATCGTTAAAAAAAGGGGGGGGGTGACACCACGAGCTTATCTTGCCGTTTGACACCAACACTAGCTACGCCACTGACTCTAGTTGCTGCGATTGCTAGTTGTTGCACCTTAAAAAAAAAAAAAAAAAAAGCACGTTTTTATGGATTTTGTTTAGCAGCTGTCGATAATGAATTTCATTGGCGCATTGCGTGTAATGGTAATTTTTTCCCCCTGTTTATAAAAAGTTAATTAAAGAAACAAAACTAGGATAACTAAATTATTTAATTATTTTACATTTTATTACAATGTAATTTATACGGTTGGGGAGGGATGTTTAAAACTGAGTGGGCCTGCAATGCTGCAAAAAGGTTAAGAATCCCTGCCCTACTCCTAGAGTATTTAGGCTACTAAGATACCCCCCCCCATACACCCCGCGGTCAACCTTTTTTTCCCGCTCCATCCCACTTCCCGTGTCCAGATTTAGCCATAAATTCTCACGACTGTCATTGTAACTGCCACATTCCGATTCTCCTACTACTGGGCGTCCTGTAACTTGATCAGAGGCCATTCTTGGGACCTCGCATACCTACTGTACTGATTCTCTCAGTGGTAGTAGTTTTAAATAAAATAATAATAATAATACTTTTTTTTTAAAAATAATGTTAAAACTGCCTGTAATTTAGTGTTATGAAGTGAAATTCTTTACTGCAACGTTGTGCTGTTCACGTGACGTCACGTGACTTGAGGCCCTCCCCCCTCGTCACACATCGTCACAAAAATCTGACCCCCTCCCCCCCCCCCTTTTTTTTTTAGACGCATGACGTCATTTATGGATGGCCCCTAAAGGCCCACCCATCAACGTGAGAATGAAAAGTTTTACATTTTGTTGAAGAGTGAGGAGAACTCTCATATACTATTCGATTTTATAGATTTGACGCTAGTCAATAGTGTATAAATTGCATGTTTTAATTTCAGATGTAAAAATGGTGTGTCAGTGACACCCCCCCCCCCCAACCACTCTTTTTTTTAGTATGTCTGTGATGGTAACTTTACGAAACTACATTTCAGTGCCTGAAAACGGACAGCGCAGCTTCTCTAATTTGAAGCTTATAGAATCATATTTAGACTTAGCTATGGCACATAAGATAACTATTGAATTTGAACAATTAGGTGCTGAGCTTGACTGCACTAAATTTATGGAGGATTTCGCGAGAGGAAAATAGTGCAACAGAGTAAATATTGTGAAATATTTAAAGCCCTGGAGATTTTTCAGTTTTGGGACCCCTTCTTTCAAAGTTATCATTTAATTTGCGTTCGTATTTACTGCTACTCAAAGGTAAAATTAAATTTTAAAAAATACAAGTTAAAATTATTACGACAGGACAGCTCTGCTCAAACTGAAATGGTAATTATTGTTTGATACTGAGCTCATTCAACACTCAAATTAATATTGTTGCACGTTATTCTAGATTAAGGCCAACATAAGGAATTATTCTTAATTATTGGCTAAGTTGAATGAGAAACTTTATAATTTGTCGTACAGTATTATTATTAATGTATTTTAAAAGGCATAATACTTTTGGGCTAAATATCGCCACCGTTAAAAAAGCTTTATGAAATTCTTTTTGTAAGATTAAGTATCGAATACTCTATTTTTATTTACAATCTTTCAATGATAACAAAACACCAGCGAACGAGATCCCAGTAACGAGACCGAGAATCGTCCGTTGGAAACCAGGTTGTTTTAAAATGGCTGGTGACAAGCAAAGACGAGTACCAATTACCAACCAATTCGGTAAAACTTTGTTTACATATAGCACCCCAAGGTAAATTATCGAAAAGATGTGAAAATACAAGCTGTAAATAAATTTTGGTTATTTTAAAAGTATATTTTCAATGCCTTAAATTTCTATTTTAAAAATGCATTAAATTACAGTTTATTTTTTATTGTGTCAATTGTGTCACACTCAATCACACTGAGTCCGAGTCACTTATTATAAAGTTTAAAACCTGTTTAGTTTTAGCCCCTTTCTTTTAAACGTATTGCATTTTGTAAAAAAAAAAAATTGAATTTTTAACAACTGTCCAGAGTTTTCGCCGACTGACTCAACTGTCAAACATAATTTGTGAATTTGCGATTTGTGGACTCATGAAAATAGTTACACAAAAGTCGCAAGGTTAGATCTACCTCTCATTGCTCATTGGATATAAAGTATTATAATTATAATTAGTTATACCCAATGAGCATCATTACTAGATATAGGGCATATTGTTGACTTGGTAATTTTTTTGAAAAATGGTTCAAGATATGTGTATGTTGTATTACTTGTATTGGTTGATAAAGCAGATGGAGTAATGGCATTAATAGAAGCAAGCTTTATAGAAATGTTGGCACGCCTCCAAAGTTGGCCCCAAATTCCAAACACTAGTAGTAGTAAAATGCATCAAATGAGCAGTTTCTTTGGCAGTTCAATGATGTATTACCAAGTACATGGTCAAGTGTGATTATTGTCACTCTACAACTTCAATTACTGTCCAAAACGTTTTCTTTGTGATTAAAGCTCAGAAAAGCACACAGGTAGCTTGAAGAACAGGCCAAGTCATGTTCCACCTTGCTGAACTTGAAACCAAATGTGACGCTCAGTTTGGAAAAAGTTCTTGTAGTTGACACTGGTGTCCCAACTTTGTAGTTGACAATGGTGTCCCAAATTTCAATGCTTTTAAAAAGCATGTTATGCTTGCATTTCACTTCATAAACCCAAAATAATTCATTATGACAATTTTTTGTGTGCTAAGCCTACAGTTTGCATATACTTCATGTCATATAGCCGGATGGCATATCCATGAAAATCCATCAGGTGACTCAGCACTTTGGACTAAAGACATGAGATGCAGACATTTATGAGATGGTGTTCAGCAAACTATACTAACCAAAGCATGCTGTCATACAGTGCTTTTGGCGTTGTGTCGTAAGATTGCAGAATGTTTCCTGGAAAAACATTATGTCCAATTTGAGCCAGGCTTGTGGTCTACCGACAATGCTATTGTTTAAATTATATTATTATGAGAAAATACTCTGCAAGACAAATACATTCAATCAGAAAATTACACTATTAGACATTTGGGACCTGCGTTCAGAGAAGTGTGAAAATGTTTATCTTTGAAAAAGCAACTTCTTATTAAAAATGTCATTCTTTCTGAACTATCAGTAAATCTAAATGAAACCTTGACCATAATAACCACCTTTAGAACTACTGGACACTTTTAACATTCTTCTGCTCCAAATATGTTGTCACTCATTGAACAAATTACTTAATAATCAATCAAAATATCAGTGTACAGTTAACTACACACAGGTTCTTGGTATCTCTTGGATCTTTGCTATCCCTAGTCTAAGAACCTCTAATCTATGCAAATACTTTGAAATTTTATGAAACTATAACTTTATATAGAAATGTATAATTGTTTGACAGGGTTGTGCCAAAGTGGGGTAGGGGGAAGGTGACGGGGCACTTGACCTGGGTACCAACAGGTTGGGGGGGGGGGGGGGCGTTAAAATTGTTTTAAGATAGTGAATGAAAGAATATAATCACATGTAATAATTGTTTGACAGGGTTGTGCCAAAGTGGGGTAGGGGGAAGGTGACGGGGCACTTGACCTGGGTACCAACAGGTTGGGGGGGGGGGTGGCGTTAAAATTGTCTTAAGATAGTGAATGAAAGAATATAATCACATGTACTTCACAAAGAAAAGGGGCGCCAGGCATCTCCATTTCTACATATTGAGGGTTTATATTTTCAGGTTTTGCCGCTGTTGCCACTTTTTTCTTTGGCGCTGCCCTTTGTGTTAATGTTGCAATAATTGAAACTTATTTTTATCAAACATCTAACTAGCACATCAATATATTTTGTTTGTGATGTTATGAATGGCTTGGGCCAGTCAGTTGGTTTTAATTGTGAAGTTGTACCTTGTTATCCTGACTGAATGTAGAATAATTATTTTGTTTTAATATTATTAATAATTTAATTAAAATTTTATTAAAGGGATAGTAGCAAGTTTAAGAGGTAAGCTTTTGCACCAGAAGGTATATGCTCTTTTAAAATATTTGTATATCTTTTTACACATATCTAGATTTCTTAGACTCCAATTACTCCTAAATATTCTCTTTTGCATAATCATTCTTTAACAAAATTAAGGTAAATAAATGTTAGAACTGATAAAAACTGATAGTTGAGGAATCTGTCAACAGAAGTTCAACTTTGACTAACTGTGTTCCACTCAAATATTTTGGAAGGTGTAGATAATTATTAATTACATTTAGGGGTCCTTTTCTAATGACATGTCAAATTTTCAGAAAAAAAAGAAAATTTTAAACAAATCAAACATTATATTTATATTACATGTTGTCGATCACTGTCTACAATTACAATATCTTTAAATATACTATACACTTTCCAAAAAAAAAAAGGAGGGGGGGGGGCAAAATATAGCATCTGGCATTCCAATTTATTAGAGATAAGTAGACTGACTAAAAAAATATCAATTTTAAGATTAATTTATAAATTTGCTTTACCAGTAATAGATATATTATAACTTATTTTGATTTTTATGGAGCTACACTATGGCTAAGAAGCGATATCTTAGCCAGAGTTTGATCAAATCCTTTACTCTAAAAAAAATGTTTACTTGAAAAAAAATACATGTAAATAGTGGAACAAGATATGTTTAGGCTTGAAAAGAAAAGACAGGACAATTACAGGGACATTTCAGCTAGATGCCTTCTTCAGCAGACAATGAAAAAAACAAGAAACACAGATAATTTAAATTAAAAATCATAACTTATGTATGAAACAGAAGTTCCAAAAATGCATAATTTAGTGTCAGTTAGTATTATAACTAACATAACAACTTCAAGGGAAAAAATTTTTCTGTGTTACCCTCTATTTTTTATGCTATAGTCTATAGTTGAACTCTTAGAAATTCTTAGGACTAACATTCAACTGCAAAGACTTGACAATTCCTATTATAAATTTGACAGAAATATGGACAGTTTTTTGTTTTTTTAAAAATACATTTGCTTATTATCAGTGATCAGTCTATGTCATAATGACACCCAAGAATTGTTAATTTTTGTATATGCATTTGTTTATGAGTGTAATTAATTTATTTGATCTATTTCGTACACATCTAGGTTTTCCTTTTTAATTATTACTAAGTTTAGTAATTGTAGGCTAGGCTATCTTATGCATTTTAAATAGTTTTAAACAGTATACTATATCTGCAAATTTTAATGACTATATCTGGCATTTTACATTTGCTGAGTCATGTCATGTTAAGTAATTTATGATCAATGTTATTAGCTTCACCAATAAATTATTACAGGGTATATCAAATTACGTTATGGCTTTAACTATGAATTATTAATAGTAATACCGGTAATAGTATATGAAATATTCAACATTAATGGAAAGTCTATATTTATTTTGCTCTTGCTTGTTAACTGCTTTGACTATTTCACAAAATTACAATAATCTTCTACATTTTAATTCACTATTCAAATATTAAAAATTAAAATGACTAGCAATGTAACTTCTTTTCATATACCTATATATTCAGAGTTCCAGAATATTCAAGATCGCATCCAATCATACCAAAGCTGTATGTACAAGAATGGAAAACTGATATGCCAAATAGAAGCATAATAACAAAGGTTTATTAATTTTTATTTGATATAATATGTATATTTATATATAGGCAGATATCTTTAAGATACATTTTGAAAACTTCTTTTTGTCTTGTTTTCTGATGAAGGTTGTAAGCCAAAACATCAAAATCTTTTGTCCTGTCCATGAATTCAAGTCTAGCATACCTTGTTCTTATATTTCTTTTACACAACTTGAATGCAGTCCATTAACTATATTCCCGATAAAGGCTCTAAGCCGAAACGTCCAAATCTTTTGTCCTGTCTATTAATTCAAGTTTAGCATACCTTGTTCTTAAATTTTATTTGCAAGATTTCAAAAACATCATGCAAGCTGCACATATATAAAGAAACAAGTTAACATTTAATTTAACCAGTAGCTGAAATCCTTTTTAAAATATCTCTATTACTATTAGGCAAATGCACATTCTTCATGTTTCAGCATCATAATTCATTTGGGTAGCAACAGAATAGGCATATTAATATTCATACCTTCATTTTATTTTAAACAAGTATATATATAATTTTATTTTATGAGTATATTACACAGACAAAATGGCTAATAAAAAATGTTATGTTTTTCCTTAATAGTAATAGGGTACCCATAGATGATAAAATGTTTACACTACACACATATTAAAGTTTAAAATTGAATATGCTTTATAAACTGAAAAACCTCTTGCTAAAATTAACTTAAACTTTTAGTTTTTTATAGATGCAGCAGAATATATCATCATTTAAAATATTTATATTTTTAAGAATGCATGCTTTGGAGCTGTCCCTAACTACGAGCATGATGAAAACCTCTTCTTAGAAAAAAGAGAACAAATGCACTACAATTCTGAGGATTGGATCAGAGTTCAAGGGAAGATTAAAATTCCACAAAGAGCTGAGCTTCTGCGACCTGATTTTCATCATGAAACTTCTAAGTACCAGAGTGAACTAATGTTCAGGCGTGATGCTGATGCTGTATAAACCATTTTAAGAATTTGAAACTAACTTCAATATTATTTTAGTTGTCTAAATTGATCCCTGAAGTTTTAAACATCAAACGTCTGTAGAAACTGAATATTTTTTTTAGGACACACTGGTACAAAAACAGCACAACCATCAGAAGTATTGTATTTTGATTCTTAACACTATTCACTAGTCCCTTACCTTACCAACACTTAGTAGACAAAGTCAAACATCCTTTATAAATACTTTATTATAGATAAATATATGATATCAAATAAACCAGTATTTCCAATGTGAGATTGACATCAATTTTTATTATAATTACTGAAAAGGGTATAATGATAAAATGCAGTGTGATTAATTATGATTGCACCTTAATTATAATTACTGTTTTTATTACCATTAAATTACATGTTGAGCAATCACCAAGTTTGTGAAACAACCATTTCACAAAATTAAGATTGACTTTCACCTCTAGCAGTATTAAGTTCATGCACAATTTTTACATATCTATACTCATGCACTCTTAAATGCAATTCTCAAATAAATAAATATCAACACTATGGGCATTGTTAGTGTCATCTCAGTTTTTGATAGTAATTAATACCCTATTTTCTTTTTTAAAATGAGTGTTTCTAAGTGAATTTTATTGCTTTATTTATAATGTTATGTCTGGTATAGCACATTGAGGGGACTCTATATTTGTAATGTACTGTGGTAAATGAATTGCAAGAAATAAGATATTGTGCCAAGTAAATATCCTAAAATGTCTGATCTGAGATAATATGAATAGCTTAGGGTAGTTGTTTGGAGCAATTGTTTGGAGCAATTGTTTGGAGCAAATATGAGATTATTAAGCACTTTTAAAAAAAAATATTAATAGTATATCAATACTAAGCTTACTATTAATTTGACTTTTTAAATAAGAAAAGGTGAAACTACAACAACAATGATGTTTTTATATTGAGATTTATTTATAACAATGGGAGCTCTGTAGTAAGGCTAAGATCAACAATATGTAACTCCAAAATGACACCATTTCTATCATCTTTTGGTATACAGCACAAGCATTTTTCAAGCCATCATAACTTTCCATCAATCTTACTTTGGCAATTGATATTAGATCATTTTGCAACTGATGTTAATGTTAGTGTCAATCAGAATTGATGACGGGATACTGAGGTCATATTTCTCACTTAAAATAGCAATAAGGCAAAATGATCTCATCACAGGATTTTATTAGAAACAACCATGCTAAGCAGAATGCAAATTAAGTTAAAGCAAAAATTCCAGAAGTGGAATAGTGCTTAATGTTTCTAAAAACAGCAAAACAACATGAAAAAATACTCTCAGTCTCAGTTAGGACATCCATTTGCCCAGTGCCCTCGTAAACCTGAAACAACATTGAATGAATGTACATTAAAATCCATGATTTTTTTTTGTTAGTGATTTAGATAAACTCCAATAAAAAAAATTATATTATTAGAGCACTAAAAGGATTTTAAAATGATTTTCTGAAAAGATGCATTTAGAACAAATACAAAGCTCTTAAAGTAAGTAATAACATTTTAACCCAAAAATATTTTTCTTGTTTTCAAAACTGAAACTTTACTGACCACAGTTGTAACAACGACCATATCCACCATAGTAAACTCTTGGGTCTCCTTCCAAAGAATCACTATCTGTCATCTCCATATCTTCCAAATCGATGTCATCATCATGATGCACACCTCTTACAAAGTCATAGGGAAAATCACTGCTGTTAGAGGTCTCACTCTCACTGTCATCGCTGAGCTCTATGGGATTTTCTACTGTTGCTGCTGCTGCTGGAAGTGAAATGACATACATAGATTTATCACGTTAGTAGAAACAAAATTAAATTTTATTTTCAGGAGAACCACCTTCATTAAAAAGTCACTAGATTGCACAATAAACAGATCCACACACCACTGTTAGATGATACTCCCTGACCTTTTTCAGTTTTTTGTCCCCTGTATCAAAGTTGATACTGGTAGTTTAATATTTTCCATGTCTCTGTCACACCTTTAGGCCCCTTACAAATCTGAAGCCCACGCTATGGCTCTTTCTATATACACTTACAGTACTTTATGGTACAGTGTAATAACTATACTATTCCATGTATCTGATTGATGTCAAAAACCAGTAAGGGAATTTTTTCAGCAAAAAGAGGTTGTATCCAAAAATCAAAAACTGGATGGAGCTTAAAATAAAATTTGATGTTACTATGTCTTTGCAAACGTGTATTCAATATTATATTTATATTTTAATTTAAAAGTTTTAATATCATACCATTCTGGTTACTGCATTGACAATATGTTTTTAGATTTTACCCGAATCCTGCAACAAGGGTTGGAATTGTTTTCCAGTGTTGTTAGGGAAATGCTCATGCATATTGCACACAATAATAATAAAAACTAAGAGAGGATGTTTTAGATAAGTGACATTCGGAAAATCAACACTACTATTAATTCTATTAAATTACAAGTTTTCTATAACTAAGGAGAAACAGGGGGAAATGAAGCAACCAGTAGCAAGTGACCAACCTCTCAATTAACCTTAAATTCATTTTTCATTCACTAAAACTAAATGACCATGAAAATTAAGCAATTATTAAAACCATCTCTTTCAGTTTAATGTAGAGTTAAATTCATCTTGGAAAATCCAGGGATGAGAGTTATTTTTCCCATGTATTTCCAAGGATAAGCAAAACCCTAGGAAATTAGAAACCCTAGTTGTAACTTTAGCAGAATTATACAAGGCACTTTCAAATACTATCTGTCTCAATGAATCATCATCCAATTGTCCGTTAATGGCAACAAATGAAATAATTAAATTTCTTGAATCTAATTCCTCATTTTATAGTACCGGGTAATGTATTGTTTTAAAAATGGAATTGCAATACACACCTCTGGATCAAACTGCCATCATCACCATTATTAATTATCATTGTCCCAAAATTATAAATTGACCATATTCAGATGACAAGGAGCCATTCATATATTACTTACATGTTGAGTTGGGTTTGTTGATTTTGGCTAGAATGTACACACACACAAACATAATACAGTGGGACCTCTCATAACGAGCACCTCTCATCCATCCTTCCATCTCTGTGGCGCTACAGCCCATGTAGGGCTTTGGCCTGCCTCGCCACTTCCTTCCACTCAGACCTAACTAATGCCTTTCTTTTCCATGCTTGGACTTTCAGCTGCTGTAGATCTTTCTCTACATCATCTATCCACCTAAGCCTAGGTCTGCCTTTGAGCCTTTTTCCTCTGGGGTATTGGTGATGTACCCTCTTCGTTCCTCTGTCATTTGGTATTCTCTCTAGGTGTCCTGCCCAGCGTTACCCTGCCTCTTTTTATTTCTGCTACTATCCTGGGATCCTGATATAGACTGTATGACTCCTGGTTGGTCAGCATTCTCCATCCATATTCATCCTTTGTTGGCCCATATATTTTCCTGAGAACTTTCCTCTCCCATGTGTTTATTAGGTTTTCTGCTGTTTTTGTAAGGGTCCAAGTTTTACTTGCATATGTTACACCTGGTCTGATCACAGTTTTATAAATAGTTTTCTTTGTTTCTATTGTAATGTTTTTACTTTTGAGTATTTTCTGACTACTGAAGTATGCCCTGTTTCCGGCTGATATTCTTTCTTTTATTTCTGTTAGTAATTCGTTTCTTTCATTTAACAAGGATCCTAGGTATTTGAATTGATTTACTTTTTCAAAAGTTTGGTTTCTAATTTTGTTTCATCTGTTTGTTCCTCTCTTATCATGGTCATGTATTTTGTTTTTTGGTTGTTAACTTCCAGCCCTGCTTGTAGAGATGTGTCTTCTAATTCAATAAAGGATTTTGATATGTCTTTAATACTTTTCCCTAGAAGTGCTATGTCATCAGCATATGCAAGATAGTGAAGTGGTTGGTTGTAGAGTGTGCCCATTGGTTGTGGGTCTTGAGTTCCCTCGGAAAGTATCCTGTTATCGTTCCTCGAGTGTCAATGTGTATGTTTCTAATAACTCTCTCTAATGTTAGGTTAAAGAGCATACAAGATAGTGAGTTTCCCTGTCTTAGGCCTCGTCTAATATGAAATTCCCTTGAATATTCTCCTTGAATCTAGATTTTGCTTTTTGAGTTGTTTAGTGTTACATGTATTAGCCTTGTCAGTTTGTTGGGTATCCCAAACTCTTGCAGAGTCTCATATAAATAGTTTCTTTTGATGCTGTCATAGGCCATTTTATAGTCTACATACAGTTGATGTACTGGTATATTATATTCATAGCATTTCTCTAATAGGCATCTGATGGTGAAAATCTAATCAGTCGATCTGTTAGGCCTGAATCCACATTGGTAATCACCTAGTATTTCTTCAGTGTAAGGTTGTAGTCTTTTGGCAATAAGCTTCGTCAGTATTTTGTATGTAACATTTAATAGGGAGATTCCTCTGTAGTTTGTGCACTGAAGTTTGGGGCCTTTCTTGTGTATTGGGGTTATTAATGCTGTTTCCCATTCTGTTGGGATTTTCTCTTCTTGCCAAATTTTAGTTATAGTTTGAGCACCTCTCATAACGAGTAATATTGTGCATAACAAGTTACGCAGAAAGGGGAAGTCCCTTTTTCCTGACATTCATTTGTGAGCCGGGACTTCCGTGCCGATGCATTAGTCCAGCGGTTCTCAATCTGTGAGTCGTGACCCCTTTGGGGGTAGCGCGACCCTTTCCCAGGGGTCGCTTTAGACTATCTGAAAACACATATTCTTACAGCTATGAAGTAGCAACGAAAATAATTAGGTTGCTGGGGGATCGCCATAACACGAGAAATTGTATTAAAGGGTCACGGCACTAGGAAGGTTGAGAACCCTTGCAATAGTCTGTGTTTAGCACTCTGTCTGTTAGCGTATTGTTTTCGTGTGTGATCACCAGTTTTTACAAATTTTGTATTCAGACAGTATTCGTAATTTTTTTTATGTACAAAGTGTAAAAACCTATGCTAAAATGTCTTCGAAAAAAAACCACAAGAAGACAATCATAAAAGAGAAAAAGTAACTGTTGAAATGAAACGTAAAATCATTGAAAAGCGAGATCAAGGTGTGAGCGTGGCTATTCATGCTACAAATTTATTCAATGATAATGCTGTGACACATTTTCATCAAATTATGAAGTGTCGGCAAAAACAAATATCTTTAGACAGTTTTCTAGTTAAAAAGGATTAATTATTTGTCATAAATTCATATTTTTATTTACGTATTTTTATTTATGTTTTTTGTTTCAAATCTAAATTGTATTCCAAGTTGTTACACTCCTTAACAATTCATAAGCAATTTTATTTGAATAAATGTTAATAATTTTTTTTGCAAAATTAGTATTTTTTCAGCATGGAACCCATCATAGTATTTTACATTGATTTGTATGGGAAAAATTGTTTCGTTTAACGAGTGTTTCGCTTAACGAGTAAGAGCCTTAAACGAATTAAACTCATATTGAGAGGTTCCACTGTATATATTATATTATATTATATTAATTAAATATGCACAAATTATGCAATATCCTGAAATTCTGACTAGTCCGACATTCCTTTGAATGTTTTAGGGTATGTGACGTCATTTTTGATGTAACTGTTTTGTTCAGCTAAACCAAAGCTTGTATGTGCTAAGTCTGCATCAGACAGACAGCACAGAAAACTAGTGAAATCCTTTTTAACAAGGATTAGACTGACTGTTTAATTGCAGTGTAAATCATAATTGCCTATAAATTATAAATAAATTGAAACGTGCTGAGGGGGGATTTTTTATTTGTGTTTAGGCAGAGGGGGTGTAGAAAATGTTTGAATGCAAAAGGAGGAGGAAGTTGATTTTTTTTTCTATAGCTTAAGTAATATATTGATGCCCCCCCCCCCCCCCCCCAACTGCTTTCCATTTATTAAACTTAAAGTGCAGGTAACCATTTAGAAAAAAAGTCATTACATTATGAAGCATGCTGTTAATAATAAAGAGTTAATGGGGAAAAAATAAGCTTTTTTTTTTTTTTACCTAGGTTATTCAGATCGTTGAGGAATGATCTAACAAGATCATCCCAGATTCCTTATCAGAAAGCTCATGGCAAACTCCAGAACAATACCAACTGCTGACCATCGACCAGTGGTAATGTGGAAAGTTTAAAAATAATTAAATTTAACAAAAAGATTACGCTGAGGAGAAAGTCAACATACACAGACTGCAGAAGAATGTAGTTATCCAGGAAAACTAGAAAAATTGTCACATCTAGACTGGAACATAAAGATATATTGCAAACACTTTGACAGCTGATGAACCATGGTACATCTTTAAAAATACTCTTCTTGAAAAACATTGAGATTATTTGTGGAACCCATAAATCTAAACAAGGTCATACAAAGGCAACCAAATGGTTGTACAATGAGGCCAAAATAGCAATAGCCATCAAAAAAAAGAAGAGACTGCATAGTGTATGGGTGAAATCACAAACTGAAGAAACATTAATAAACTATGTGCTCGCCAGAAAAACTATCAAGAAACTGGTTAAATGCATTATGGAATATTTAAGTAGAAGAGTTGAGTGATTTATTTGAAAAGTCATCTGGAGGGTTCTACATGCCACTCAGGGATCCTTCAACACCAACCTCTGTGATTTATGACCAAAATGCATTCCCACTATTAGATGAAAATAAATTCATTCCCTAACAATTAGGACCAAATGCCCTCTTGGGAGGGTTCTGTCAGATGTGTTTGGCGATAGTGTGACTGTGCATGATTTCAGTTTTTAAAAACACATGTGTCTGTCTTATTTCATTTTCATTCTGTGTGTGCATTATTACATTGTGACCACATTTAACATTTTGTCAGAGATGCCAAAAATAGATTGTTTCGGTGGTGTTGTTTTTTCCCCGCCATAAATGTTATCTTTTTCATAAATATAATTGATTTCTTGATGCATTTATCCATAATAATTAATTCATTAAAATTAATGAATATTTATCAAATAAAAATAATATTTTAGAAATGTAAATTAATTTCAAAACAAAATTACTTTCCTTTGTCCGGTAAAATAAATGAAGTATCTTAACACAGTCGTCCAGAATGAGTTAAAGAGTTGCTCAATCCTGCTAATGCGAGCAATGTCATAAGCAGTTTTATTCCTGAGCACACAGAACCTTCTATCCTTGAAGTGATCTGAGATGGGATAATGACAAGTCCAAAGAACAAGGCAGCTGGTGTAGATAAAACTACCACAGAAGCCATCCCTGCTTGTTGAGAGATACGTATCAAGTGGCTCACAATCATATTTCAAAAAGAGTGAAAAGAAAGGTGCAAGTCTGGCAAAGCTGTATTAGTCCACTTATAGAAGAACTAGAATAAAAAAAACTGCATCACTTAGGCATCTTCCTACTAAGGTACAATATTTAAAAAATCCTGAACCAGACACAAGCTATAACTGACCCACTTCTTAGCAATTCGGCTTCAGAAAGGTAAGAGGTTGCATAGATGCAATGTTCTCCCTCCAGAAAATGTGTGAAAAAGCATGTGAATATATCAATAAAAGCTTCAGTCTAATTTTTGTCAGCCAGGAAATAGCTTTTGACAGGGTGGACAGGAATAAGCTCGTGGATGTGGTTGAAGGGTACCGAGTGAAAGGACAGCTCCTTGACAATACCTGGAAGCTCCATACGAGTCTTCTTAGTGCTGTGCATAACCCCAATAGACTTTCTCAGTGATCTGGGGTAAAATCAGGAGTCAGAGTGGGCTGCATTCTATCGCCATCATTTACACTGACAAAATAACAAAAGAAGCCAATTTAAATCACGAGGCACTTAAATAGCTATTTGCAAATGACCAATGAACAACAAGGAACAGTCGTTGAGCCATTTTGATATCCGGAACATTATCTGCATGCTTTAAGTGTTTAAAATCAGCACAGATAAGAATGGGGTCATTTCAGGAGGTTGTACCCCAAAACAACTGGACATAAGTATTAGTGGTCGGATGCACTGACAACACCAAGAATTTAAATATCTAAGAAGCGTTTTTGCTGAAGATGGTTAAGTAGACAGAGAAATTGAATCAATAGTGCAGGTGGCAACCATCTACCAAATAGGCCTGCTACTAAGACACTTAAGAATAAAGATGGAGACTAATTAATGCTGTCTTTATTACAACCCTTCCAAAATCTCTGCATCGTTAATTTTAAAAATATGCAACTGAAAGCGACTCCTGAACATTTTCAACAATGACAATAATATCAATTTGCAAATTAATTGCAAATTCTTGGAGACAACCCCACCATCTCAGTTTTTACTTTAAAAGCAAATGGTGGACTAGATATCATTGTAGCTACCATACTACTAGTGTGATATCTAGCTTGTTCAATTGTGAAACCACAAAGCAACAGTATGACAACAATTACAAAAAATTGCTTTATATTTTTACAGCATTATAGATATAAATAGGCTATTTATGGACAGTCAGATTTCAGGACAATAATAATTATTTTTTGTGTGCATAAATGTATGTATTTTCTGCCAGGACCCCCCAGCCATACACACGCTTACGCAAAATCTACGAAATCAACAGCTCCCTTCTCCCCAGTGGATGGCCCCTTAGGAGATATCATATTGGTATTCTTGAGATAAGGTGTAAAATGTTCAGACTCCACAGGTCAGCTTTAAAACTACCATATATACTCGTGTATAGGTTGCACTTTTTAACCAAAAATTTTGATAACAATCAGGGATGCGGCTTGGGACTTATCCACTCAATATCACTGGGATATTTGATTGATTGAATACTTATTTAATGCTTGTATCCATGCTATTTTAGCATGCTCACAGCGCTCTGATGACCTAATTTCTATTTAAAGAAAAAACGTATCCAGAAATTTGTTTGAAAGAAATTTCGTCGATGGCAAATTGATCGACAGAAATTTGGTCTAATCTTTTTTTCAGTTCACACTGATAATGGGACTTCTATACCATAGCAAAAAAAAATTATATACTTTCATACCCCCTGCTGCACCTTGTCAAAGTAAGGGACCATCCATATATTACGCACTGAGGGTGTCTAATGACAGCGTGGGGGGGTCAAAAGAATGCATAACTTCTGCAATAATTATCCTGATGGTGACAGTCTCTAACAGAGCAAACTGTCACTTAAAATTCTGTTAAATCCATAATTTCTGATTAGACCTATTAAGGTGATAGAAATATCACCACAAAGTTTGGCTTAGTGTTTTCCTAAATAGCTTGCAATATTTAGCCTGGTGAGAACTCACTATAGTCCACTATGCATCTGTCCTTGCCTTCCCCTATCAAATAGGAGCCTGATTTTTTTCTTTTCACATATTTATAGTGTAATTAACTACAGCAAGCTGTAGAAGTAGTTTTTTGATACAAAGCTGTTGCAGTATTAAAATTGTACAGGGGATAGATCGTTGAGGAGATAGAGCTGTTTTACAAGTTTTAAAAATAGACGTAAAACGCTGCTAACTAGATATTATAAAATATTTCAAAATCCAACATTCCTGTGGAGAACAGTTGAGAATGCCTGTTATAAAAATAAAAATATTTACACGTCCCTAGTTTTCTCAGTTTTAACAATCACAGTGGTTCAGGCGAATGAAATAGGCCTAATTATTTCACAAACTGTCACACGCATGGCAGCATACAAAGAAGGATGGTCGAAAGCAGTTGTCACTAGGGTGACTATGCTAAATATTACCATTGCTAGTTCATTGTGACACACAAAGCAGTAACATTAAAACAATCATCACCATCATTACAAACAATGCTGTGATATTTTTATAGCTTTTGACACTTCCATCTATTTCCTACCCATTCGCCTGTCCGCAAAAAATCTCCTTAATCAATAACTCCCACCTCCCCTCTCAGTGTGTGAGTAGTATAATTAAGGATGGTCACAACATCAAAAAAAATTACAGCCAATTGTTTTTCTTGGTCCATTCACTGCTAAAGAAAGTAATAAAACTTCAAAACCTGAAAATTAAAAAATCTTAACATCGTAGTCCTGTCGGGTCTCACCGTAAAAGAAATCTCAAAGCGTACATTGTACTCAAAATCATTAGAGTAAACAGGTCTACCATTGTTTGGATAAATCATGATAAATGGGTGAACAATTTTAAGTTGTGATTTATATTTTCTTTGTTTTGGATTGTCAGGCGGTCCTTACAAAAACTAAGATAAAAAATATCTTGCAGAGGTATGAGATGTATCAATACCTCTGTACTTCAGGCTATGAATGTATTGTTGATTATATGCATAAGTTTTGTATTTTAAACTGTGCATGGCCCAAGAAAGTTTTTATTATACTTGAAATGACTAAATATGTGTAACTGTATTGAGAATCAAGAAATTAACCTGTATTTTGTGTCCTGTTTTAACCTTTTTTTTAAATTTTGTTTGCATTTGGAACAAAAACGCTGTTCTAGAATGAGGTAGGTTCATTATGCGGGGACACAATGTGTAAAATTAAAAAAGGCCATGTAACTCTCCAGATTATAGTGCGCCCTATCTGCAAGTCATCCACAAATACCCACTTTGACTACCCCAAACTAAGGGTACGACCTATCCACTGGCGCACCCTATATGCAAAAGTATACAGTGCAAAATGTTTGATAATTTAACTCAACAGAACACAATAAAAAATAAAGCCTCAAGCTAAGCAAACCTGTCATTATTGGTGGTATGGGTGTTGGTGATACAGTTGTTGTAAGTGCTGCTGTCTGTGCCAGAGTTCTGTTTCTTCCTCTTCTAGGTGCTCTACCTGCTCCAGAATGGATTAGGCTCATTATGCGGGGACCCAATGTATTATGTTTAAAAAGGGCCATGTAACTTTCCAGTTACAGTGCAATCTTTCTGCTAGTCATCCGCAAATACCCACTTTGACAACCCTGAACTAAGGGTGTGACCTATCTACTGGCCCACTCTATATGCGAATATATACAGTACATATTGTTTGATAATTTATCTCAATAAACCACATAAAAAAAATAAGGCTAAAAAAAAATCAAACCTGCCATTATAGGTGGTATGGGTGTTGGTGCTACAGTTGTTGTTAGTGCTGCTGTCTGTGCCTGAGTTCTGTTTCTTCCTCTTCTTGGTGCTCTGCCTGCTCCTCGTGTTCTCCCTCTACCTCCTCTGGCTACTGGTGCTCCACCAAAAGAAATTGAATTAGAAGGACCAGCTGTGAAACCATCAAACTTATCTTGCTCATCTGAAATTAATAAATTAAAAACAAAATTCTTGAACCTGTTGTCTTTACTGATGCAGTGGAATGGTTTTTGTTGACATTGATCTTAACAAAAATCAATAATTTTTACTATAGAACTTAGAGTCACATTAATGCAACTCTAAATTAAAAGTACCTGTTTGTACATTTCATTTTCTTTGCAACAAACAATAAATATATTATAAAATATCAAAATTTGATGCAATGATTGCCAATGAAATAGGCTAGCAAGCAATTGCAATGTTAACACTGGAAGTAGCTATTTTGAAACAGTAACCAATCAAAATGCTTAGATTTTTTCAGTTCATACCTGGATTACGTTTCTACACAGCAGTCCTCAAAGTAAGTCAGGAAAATACATTATTACAGGCAATTAAAAAGTTTGATTTCTTTCGTACTGATGAGAACTAATATTTATCTAAAACAGGAAATAACCCGCTTTCTAACCATATCACATACTCTGGAATTGGGTAAGTCCAAATAATTACAATAAAGGGGTAAAGACACAACACATTCGGGCCACTCTGATTGTTCCCCGATTGACAGGGTCAAGAAAATTAAACTGTATAAGTATATCATTTCATAACATATTTTTTGTAAAAGAAAATTATAGTTAATTTGATTAAAAATCTGTTAATGGAACAAAGAACACAATAATAACCATTTCTCACCTTCCCTTATTATTTCACAACAAAACGGTATTTTTAAAAAAAATGTTAAGGTGTTTTATCAAACTTTTTTAAAGAGCTATTGTTTTATAGCATTGCCTTTTCTTTGCTGAATCAATTCTTTCCGTCTCATCTTAAGTTCTTCACTGAGCTGCTCTACCATCTTATCTATGTAACTGTCAAGGGCAATTGCCTGCATTTGAGATGTGATGGCCATACGACAATTAGGGCACTCTTTTTTAACCTTCATCCACTGGCCAATGCATAATTTGCAAAAGACATGTGCACAGTTCAAAGATGTAGCCTGAAATTAAGAAAATGTGTGTGTCAAATTTTTGCACAATCTTTAACTTTTTTTGCATAACCTTTAACTTTTTTGCATAAACTTTAACTTTTTGGCATTGACTCCAACTTTTATACAAAATTCATGACAAAGTTTCTACAACATAAATGTATCAATTTACTCCCCTAAATTTTAAAATATTACTGGTATTGATGATTTATGAAAAAATATGTGATTTAACATGCCTATATTTTTTATTACTTCTCTAAAATGTAAGTTACAATTTCATACATACTTTTATAAAAAGCTCATTGCAAATAGAACATTGCAACTCCAACTCCATTAGATCAACAAAATTTGACAAAACCTCTTCTCTAGCTTTGAGAGCCTGCAACTTGGCTGTGGCACTTTCTTCCTTGGTTTCATAGAGTTGGCTTTCTAATAATTTCTGTTCCATTTCTTTTTTCTCCAGTACCTATTTTTTTTTTAAAAGGAAGGATTCTTTATAAAGAAAATGCCTGACAATTTTTTTTGTATTATCCGTCATACCACTACACGATTAAAAAATGATCAGAGAGTTAAAAAATACAGTTTAAAAGCTCGATGGCTATAAAATAAGGCCTGAAATAAATTTTGAATCAGACAAAAACAGTTCTATACATACTTTAAAATACAATATTGAAGCATATAAATATAAGTCTGAGAAAGGAATAAGCAATATTCATATTTTTTTGTTACATCCCTTGACAAATAACAATTATTCTATTACATACTTTTTCTAATTTCTCCTTTTGATCCAGCAACTGATGTTCAAGCTCTTTATTCTTTTCTTGCAATACTTTAGCCATTTCTATCTGCAAACTTTCTTCAATCTGTAAGAATTTTTTTTTAACAAATCAGCATTTCACCCACAATTAGAAAGTATTCACTCTTATCTTATTTCCTATATCAATAAATGCAGAATGATTACCTGTTTCTTTTCATTAAGCACAGATTCCTTTTGTACTGCTAACTGGGCAAGAAGCGCTGCTTCTCTCTCCCTGAGATTTGCTTCAAGTTCTTCCTGCATTTTTATCTTCAGCTCTTCTTTTTCCTTCTCCAGCAGCTCCTAAAATTGTGAAATGCAAAAACAAAGAATTTTTTCCTTATTTATCTCAACCAAGTTTTTTTGTTTATATATGTTTAATCATAGTGCTCAGTAAATAATGTCAAAAATCTTTAGTGTGCAAACACTGATAAATAATTTTTGCCTCAAATGCTTTCATGACAACTCTGATATTCATAACAAATTAAACTTTGTCCAGTGAGAACTGCGTTGAATTATTTATCAAAGCAGAAGAAATATGAGACACAAATAAAACATTTGGGTCAATGTAGATATTGCAACATCTATCAAATGTTTTGGAGTTTTTGCTCCTTTGCTAAACATTTTTAAGTAAATCATATTGTTCATTTTAAATTAGAATTTATTATTATACCAGAAAAACCACACCTGCTTATATTGCATCTCTTGAAAAATTGCCTGT
Source organism: Lymnaea stagnalis (assembly GCA_964033795.1). Lineage (NCBI taxonomy): Eukaryota > Metazoa > Mollusca > Gastropoda > Lymnaeidae > Lymnaea > Lymnaea stagnalis. The sequence continues at coordinate 1,129,392 of CAXITT010000032.1, forward strand.
TCCTTCAATTTTAATTCTTTAACTTCCTGGGCTTGATGCTCTTTTTCCTGCCTTTCTCTTTCTAGCTGTTCTTGAACCTTTAAAAAGATAATTATTTTAAAATTGATTTTATAGAAATTAATTTACCGTATTTTCCGCCGTATAAGATGACTTTTTAACCCATGAAATTTTTTTATAAAAGTCGTGGGTCGTCAATCTCATAACCTGGTATACCGCGTGTAAACTTCAGGGACAGGCGCCCTCCAGTTCCAGTTTGGTTCACAGCTTAGAAAACAAACAATATGGCAGCTCCCATGTGTTTATTGTCTTATCCTTCTTTTCAGTTTTAGAGTGAATTGGGAAAAGTTTAATCCACTGCCCGTTTTATGTTTACAGCCTTATGTGTATAAATGGCAGCTTTCCTGCTAAGTACCTGCATGTCATAAGCATTTGAATTAAAATTACCATATTGAAATCAAATCTGGTGTTTTTTAATTTTTATTTGGTGTGCATTTGAAGAGGGGTTGTCTTATAAATCAAGTATAGCCCAAACCCTATATTTTAACAGGAAAAGTTGGGGGGTCGTCTTATACGCCGGAAAATGCGGTAAAACAAAAAAGTGATCATATTTAATTGATTACAGATCACAAGGCATTTAAGCAGAGCCAAGCTATATTAAGATATGTACCTTTTGTTGCATTTCTTCTTTTTCTTTTAACAGTCGTTCCATTTCAGCTAAACGAGATAGGTACTCCTTCTCCTTTTCTGCTTGCAGTTGTTGTGATTCTTCAATGATTTTGCGTAAGTCATTATTGGGTAAATCTCTGGCACCATCCTGGAGCTGATAAAAAATTTGTGAGTAAAAAAAAAATTAAAAGATTTTAATAGTTCATTATGTAGATCTATCCATGTTTCAATTATTCAAAGAGCTTTCATTACTACAATTTAATTACACAGGATAATTTTCAAAATGTTTATAAAATTGTCTAAACTAAAAAAAGATAAAAATGCTAGAATATTTATAATGTATAGAAAATACTTCTATGTAATCCAAAGAACCTGAACTCTGTACCAATACTTTATAGGCACACCAAAAAAAAATTAATTTCGGCCACATAAATTTACTTGGTCACTAAAAAAACATCTATATACTAAGTAAAGCAAATTCAACAGTTAAAGGACATTGATTTAAAGGTTAGCTCTAACAAAGAAAATTTAATTATAATGAAAAAAATTCAATGTTACTCTTTCACAGGCTGCTTTCCTTTTCTTTTCTCTGTCTTCATCTGATGATTCACCAGCATTAAGTGTGTCTTTATCCAAGGAGGGATCATATTTCATTCTCTTATTTCTCTTCTTTTCCATTCGGATCTGCAGTATTTTGTAATTGTGTGCTTCATTAAAACAGCATATGGTTAATATTATAAAATGTTATTTCTCCTTTTTTTTTTTTTTTTTCCCAGTCAGTATATGACAACTTAAGTTTGCATTTTAAAGTTATAATAAAATTGTATATTTTAAAAAGAGGTTTTAATAAAAATGTAAATACAAAAGAAGACCGATGGCTCAAGTTATTAAAATTTTTTTTTTTTTTTTTTTTTTTTTTTTTTTTTTTTTTTTTTTTTTTGCCCAGTCAGTATATGACAACTTAAGTTTGCATTTTAAAGTTATAATAAAATTGTATATTTTAAAAAGAGGTTTTAATAAAAATGTAAATACAAAAGAAGACCGATGGCTCAAGTTATTAAATGATATTGAAAAATGTGTTTGGGTTAATTATTATAAAATACCTTCAATGAAGAATAAAACTTGTACACAAATTCTGCAGGTTTTTCTGGTGCAGTGGACACACCCAGTTGTACTAGATCACCTTCTTTTAGTGCATGTGGAATATTAGGATCTAGAGCCTGTTTATTGACATATACTCCATTTAAACTCTGAAAACAAAACACACACAAAAAAAATAAAAAACAAAGTATAATAATTTTATTTAACAAGAAGTTTTAAATTTACTTTCAGTAACTACAAGGTTTTATCAAATAAGATTTTAAATCACATAGAAGGAGGGGGAAAAATGGTTTATTCTAAAGCATCAAACCTTTGATCTTATGATCAATTATGCTGTTCATTGGTAATAATAATTGAATAGTGAAAAAGTATTAGCCAGCTATGACAGAAGAGACTTCTTGATGACTTAACTGAAAAAGTAATATTAAAAATATTTACGCCAGATTTATTATATTTTCAAGGCCAGTACTTACCCATAAGACTTGCAATAATGTTATCACTTTTGTATTTTTTTTTTAGAGTTATGAGTAAGAGATTTTTTATTTTAAAAATTCATAGGCAATAGCACACCAAAAAAAAAATAAATAAAAAAATTCACACATCCTCTTTAACTTACAGTAAAATAAAAACATACATTTTCACTGTGTTTTATATTTAATGCAATTTATCTCTACTACCTTGTTATCAATGATAGTCCATGTTCCATCTGCCTGGCGTTTTATTGTGGTGTGACATCTTGAAATCATATTTGATAATATTGAATAGGTGACATCACCAGATCTTCCTATTGTCACCTGCATGAAAAATGTGATGGGTAAATAATTACATGAATATTTGCATGATAAAAATTAACTAAATCCATATTAAAATTCCACCTAGTTATTAGCCCAAAACTAGGGATGACCCCCCAGACACATTTGAACGCAATAGTGGCAGCAAAAAATGCTTCAGTGGAAACTTTCAGCAAGTCTATTACTTTTGATGTTTAAGGGTGCTGTTAAGGACCGTTACATGGCTTTGCAAATTTAATATTGATTTAAGATTTGGCTCGTTAGATACGTAATAAAGGACTGAAAACCAGTATTCTAGCAAAAACTATACCAAATCTAGTGATATTAACAATATTCAGTTTAATTAAACTATTAAGTTTAAATAGTAAAATACTAAATAAATTTACAGAAATAAAAACTATATTAACTTACACCAAAGTAAGTGAAAAAGTATAATCCTCTAATATACACACACAAAGAGTAAAATCTAGAAAGGCTCTTATAAGTATATTATTAAGCATCATATCTAGGAAATCTAGCAAATCTCTCTGCTGGCTGGGAAAGCTGCTGGGTTTATAAGGAGGGAGTTGGAACCCTCCAGAAAAGAAATTCTTAAATTGCATCACCCAAGTGCATTCTCTACCTTCCATTCAGAATATATTAGAATGTCAACAAACATTTCCCAATCAAGGGAGGGGTGGGTAGAAACGGAGCACTACACATTTAATCAGTGATATCAATATCAAAGCAAATAAGTGGTGGAAACTATAGCTCTAGATAAAAGCAAAATTAGGTAAACATGGGCTATAACAGAACACTAGATGAAGCTTCTATTAAATACATGCTCATACAGTAACCCAGTTTTCTATTAAAAAAACAGATAAAGTAAACGCTGATACAAATATAATACTGCATTATTTCAAAGATGTAAAGATTAGTTCTAAATATATATCAATAGCCAAAGATTACAGCATCAACTAAAGAACTTGATCCTTTTACTGTAAAAAGCTATCTGGTGCTGATCTATAGCAGGAACTCGATAAAATCATTGTTGAATATATTAAGAAGAGGCAGAAAACTAATGAAGCAAGTCGAAATTCAAACAATCAAGCAATAAAATTGAAAAGGGCATGTAATGACAGCAATGCATTGCTTACAAATTGTTCAAAACCTAAAGATTTAACAGGTTTAAAGTTGTTTTTGTATGATTTTGTTTTATGTACAAAAATTGACTTCTAGTCTCTATCTGTGTATTTTTAAAATTGTGCATTGCCTCACTTTCAGATTAAAATATATGTTTCTTATCAAAGACTCAACCCCCCCCAAAAAGTGTATTCCATTTAACTGTAAGATGGGTTTTTCATCATTTTTCTTCATTTTTACACCTTTCTTACCACAGTGTGTAACTGTAGCACATGTGTTTTAGTTGAGGGAAGGGAGCATGTACTAGGAAAGAGAGTGATCGCAGGTCATAGACACTTCTTGCTGCATATCTAGAGGGACACAATAAAGTTGCTAGGTTCGCCATGAAATTAATGTACCGGCTGAAATTATTTCATTAAATTTTTAAGTTTTGTTCCTATTACTATTTTTGTTTCTTTCTGTAATAGCTAAAAAAAAATTGTCTCTCTTTCTCCTCCCCATTTTAGCAGACGTGTGTTTGCACTCCTTTTTTGATTTTGCATTGTCACTTTCTTGGTTGCCATGAGTTGTGACGAGTCATTGCAACAAGATGGCAGCCGTGGGAAATAAGTGGCACAGATTGCATAAATTTACCCACAAATCCCCCCCCCCCAAAAAAAAAATATATTGAGTAACTGTATTATTTTCTTTCTCAAATTAATTATTTAAAATTTTGTTACCTGGAGAAATATATGAACAGGCAAGGTGGGGGTGGGGTATAATTACACCCCCACCTTGTAAATTACACCCCCACCTTGTAAAAGCTAGGACTAGGATGAAGACTAGCATATAACTACTGAAGTCTAATAATTAAGTTCTAGGTGTTGAGAAGCTTGAGAATCACTATTAATTAGTGGGGGTAAATTTGGAGAGATAGCACTGTGGTCGCCATCTTGGTTGCCGCGCTCAGCGAACTTATGTCCTAAACATAAACTGAACCCTAAATCTATCCCTAAACCTAACATGAACCCTAAACTTATCCCTAACCTGGGTTTTGAGCCTATCGGAACCAGGGTTTTGACATTTCGGAACCAGGGACAAAACACAAATGACATCAGGGTGCTATCTCTGTATGTTTAGTTTTTTACTATTAAGATAATGTATTGAATGATTTTGTGATGATATTGTAAGACTTTAAGAGTTTGAGGCTAAACAGTAAACAGGTACGCTACACAATAACAATTCGATAGGCCTTACTCAATTCAATAGTTTGAATAGTAATAGAATAGACGCCTTAGACGGCTTACCGAATAGACAAACCACTAACAAAAAACAGTAATATGATAAAATGTGTTCCCACCTGATCCCTCTCTAACTTGAAAATTCGGTATTTTTTTACGTTTTCACCAATTCTGACCAAACAAGGGCATGATTCAGTCATATTGAGGATTTATTTAAATTATCAAGTATCAAGGTGTTGCCCTAGCATATCTAAGGAAGTTTCTACAGCCCGCTGTTGTGCAAGTGTACTACGTCAGCAACGACCAAAGGGCTGAAAAAAAAAAAGGATATCCGAAAATTTCCGTAAGTGTTTTTCTTTTCGGTTAGTGTCTATTTTCACGTTTATTTGCGCTGTCTAATTTGGGATCCTTTTCCATAAAATTTCACCACTGTAGTGCAACGGCGTGGTAAGTTCCAAATATAAATTAATTTGTTCAATTTCTACTTCGTGATCTCGTTGATTTTGTGCCAAAAATTTAACGTATATAAACCGATCAATCTACAGCAGTGATTTAAGTTACTATTTTGAAGTGTTACTGTGAGAAATTTGAAAGATGTGAGTAGCACAAAAAGACTTCTTTTTCAACCACCTCTTATCGATAACGATATGCTTTAGGATTCATTAGCATATTTGAACTGTTTCATTTTATTATGATTTTTAAAGTCGAACTTCCAGTTTTATATTCATACGATATTACATTTTTCAATAATAAATTAATAGTGTCACTTTAAATTCATTAATTATTTAATTGAAATTTATTTAGTTTATGCTTGGAATATGAATAGGCAAGTAGTAGGCTGGTAGGTGAGTAGGAGGCAATTATAATTATTTTACTAATAATAATTAATAGATGGGCTATATTTAGTATACATTTTAAGTTTTATTTTGTACCAGGTGGGCAATTGGCCTAAAATTAATTGTGGCTACTTGGTGGGTATTTAAGGACTGTTTCAAGTTTCTCTTTCCACATTAATAATTGCCAGTGTCTACACGTCTCGCCGGACGTATATCTCCCGCACTATTTGTCCGGCGACCAAGTCACATGACCGCCGTAACAAAGTGGCGAGAGATATCTTGTCAGTCAGCCTTGTCACGTGACTGCGAATGATTCAAAACTATTATTAAATTGTTAATTTTAAAATCTATTTCTCTACCAAGTAATGTACTTAGTATCTTGAATCCAATTATAGAAAAAAACTTAAGTGAAAGTGGCTTGTAAACATTTTTGTTTTGTTTGTTATTTGAGTTTGTGTACCAGTAATCCATAAGTATAAGCCATAAAATAAATTAGGGGCCAGTATGGAGTAGGCAACCAATAAAAGTAAAAGATTTCATTTTAAATTGTTTAAATTGCTACAAAATATTTAAAACTTATCATGAAACTACTTTTGCTGATGAACATGATAATAAAAATATAGTATCAAATATTTTTAATTAAAATGGGGGGAAAAAAACTATCCTTTCCCCGGAATTGATCCTCAAATCATAACATTAAGCTACCACTAGACCACACAAGGCACAAGATCTACCAAACTGCACTTCATTCAGAATAATAAAAACTACTAGCGTGACATGCCGCCACGCGTATATCTTGCGCACTATCTTTGTTAATAATTTCAACAGATTTTATTCAATCCCTTTTATTTTTTTATTTTTTTGCTTAAATTTAGTAAAATGAAAATGCATCAGGGCCGATGTCTTCCACGACCCAGTAGGGTCATTACTATGCATGGACAAATTGTGAAAATGAAGTTACAGTTTTAAGACCTAGTTATTTAGTAACAACCTATTTTACCTATTATATCTCTTTAGGAGTTATTATCTATAGTTGTAATTGTAGGTCAATTATTTTAAAAAGTTATATTTGCGATATATTTTGGGATAACTCTGTTACTGTAACTGTTACTATTGACATGAGACGACATGACAAGGGAAAATATGTAAGTGGCTAACATAAACTGAGCAGATAATTTTTGAGAGAGTTGCTGTCCTAGGCCTCCATGAAGTTGGAGAAAATGTAGTCAGCATGCCCAAATGTTCACGACACTGAGTCACTATTTTAAAACTACTTTATTTTATAAAACTGTTGGGGGGGGGGGGGGGGGATTTATTTTCCCATTCTTGTATAATACTTCAAATTGCCTCAGACATTCGCCTGTTCCTTTTTTTTCCAGTATGGGCTTGGCAAATATTATTATTTCTACCTTTAATATCCTTAACTTTTTAATAAAAGAAGTAAAAAAACATACATAAATTTACACAACCATAGCCACTCGTTTGCCAGTGTTTTTTGCACGACTTCGCATAAGGTGGGTCATGGCAGCTGTGGAAAAAAAAGTTGACTGCTAATAGTAATAGTGATATGGAGAGGGAAAAGGGAGACATGTGTTACGGTAGAATTTATAAAACGATGAGAATAGTTTAGAAATTTCAAACAAGATTAAAGATACATCTTGTCAGTGGCGAACATAGCAAATTTACTGTATCCCTCTGTATGTTGGGCAGTCGCTCCCTTCCCTCAACTAAAGCGTGTGCTACACAGTAACATAATGGTGAGAAAAGCATAAAAATGAAAACCCAACTTGGTTTCATTGATTAAACTTTTAAACACTTTTTTGGTTTCCAACTAAAGTCCAAATTATGTCAGAAAACTCACACCTTCATTTTTAAAAATTATCAGATGGTTTTACCGGCAAAAAAATAGCCTCGTTTTCAAATGTTATAATTAACCACCCTATGAAGTATTGATTTTTAAAAGCCATCAATCAAAAATACCCTAATCAGCATATTATTTTTTCTAAAAAACATAGTTAAAACTAGGGTTAGTGTTAGGCTGCTAGAATACTGCAGCAGTTGGAAAAAACTGTCGCAGTACCACTTGACTTAGGAAATTAGGAAGGAGATGTATAGGTAGGAAAGCTTTACAAAATCTAAATGATCACTGAGTTGCTCTTGTCCCTAAAGGCTAAAGGAGTTATAGTATTTATTTTTGTGCTGAAAATGAATTTGTACTAAGTTATCAGAAAAATATTTCCCTTTATTTGGATCAATAAAAATTATAAAAAGATACCTCAATGTTGAATGAGTTTAATAAAAAAATTCTTCTCATATCTGGTATTTTATTATTTTTGCAGAAATATATTCACCATGCCTATCTTTGTGCACTCAATTCAAACCCATGTTTTGGACCTGAATCAGCAAAAAACAGTTGAAGATGTCAAGGTAAAAATTCATTGGTTAATTTGAAATTACATCTGTGTTAACTAAATTAACCTGATTTATTATAGTTGTAGCTTTTAATCTTCATGATATGTATATTATATACTGATATCAATTAATAGGCTGATATGTTGAAAATAGTAATTCACATGGCTTGGAAGCATTACCTCATCATATGTTAACCTTTAAATTTTCTTATATACCTACTTGCAGTCATTTGTTACTGAACGTGAGGGTCTCCCAATGGAACAGATGGCAGTTTTTTATGAGGGTCAACCCTTGGAAGATACATGTGAGCTGGTCACGTTCAAGAATGAATCAACTTTAAATGTTGAACTGCGATTGCTTGGAGGTGAGTTGCAATATAATTATAATCAATATGCTGTGATTTCTTTTTTGCACAGGTCCATCTCTGATGTTATTAATTTCTATGATCCAGAGATTTTGTGTTACAAACTTCCTGTTTGATATTTTAAATTTTATTTTATATTATCTGCTTATCCACTTGTTTAACTCATTCCCTCCTGCAATGCTACTTCCGTATTTAATTTATTTGCCTGAGAAAGGGAAGTAACCCCGTTTTGAAATTGTTTACATTTTTTTAATATGTCTTTAAGCTACTAAATATTATTTAATGTTAATGAATTAAGAACAAATGCAAAACAAAATGAATAAGGTTTAATATAAATATAACATTAGCGGGGGGAAAATAACGAACAATGGCCAAAAAACGATTTTCGGAACCTCAGACGAACACATGCTACATATAGACGCGCCATACTAAAGCACACATAGTTTTAAAGTGAAACAAGATAAAAACTTCCGGTTTTTAAATTAAAATCACGCTGAACCACGCCATCGCCGGAAGTCTCGAGGGATGCGAGATTTCATTGCTATTTTTAAATAGATATGAGAGAGGTGTGTCGCTATGCGCCGGGACTTATTTGGACGCATCAGGCGAAACCCGTAAAAGACGCATTTAGTCGGGAATGAGTTAAACAACTTGAAATAAATAGTAGAAAGGCTGTACTGTGGTTGTTGATTTAAAACCCTTTTTAAATTTTTTTACAGGCAAAGTTCACGGCAGTTTGGCTCGTGCTGGCAAGGTGCGTGGTCAGACACCAAAAGTTGACAAACAAGAAAAGAAGAAAGGCAAGACTGGCCGTGCCAAGCGCCGCATGCAATACAACAGACGTTTTGTTAATGTTGTGGCTGGCTTCGGTCGTAAGAAGGGTCCCAATGCCAGATCCTAAATTCAGTTGAATTTTAAAATAAAAAGTAACATGTATAATTAAACTAACATGAAAACATTTGTTAAATGTTTTTTTTCATTGTTTTCTTGTTTTGTTTTTTGGAGATCACATTGTAAGCTGACCTTAGTAAACGGTCTATAGTCTACATGTTTTACTACTACCATACTAAACAGGTTTCCAATAAGCTGTGCTTTGAGTTCATTAGTTTCCACTTAGATTGATCACATTCCTCATAGATCTCCACTTCAATTGTGATAGTTTAAAATGCACTGTTAAAAATTAAAAATGTACTCTGCTGGTACAGAATGATGCATACTCAATGTAGTATTGCTGTGTGGACCACCATAAATGATTTGGTCTGTCCACTTTCCCCCACACACCACTCTTTTTTCATAGTATAATTATCCAATCCCATCCTCAGATTGTCAGGTATTACAATTTCAAACCTCCATCATCCTCCATGCTATAACTCATTCCCAAGTATTAATAAATTAATAATTTTGTGTGGATTTAGCTGAATTCTGATTTCTTTTTGGTTGAAGATGGTGATGCCTTTCCGATACACGTTCATTAAGAACAAGTGCCAAACAATTTGTACCGTACATGAACAAGGGAAATTGTTGCATTAGATAGTGCCAAGATTAGGTGTTTTGGTAACCAAGGCCAACTCTGAATTCACCCTTCATCTATCCCCAGACTTTGTATAGCTGAATTCTTTTTGTAAGACTACAGATTTTAAGACAACATTTTTTCCAGTACATGTAGGCTACACCACATGTTAGATCATTTGGAGTTGAAAACTTAACTAGGGTTTGTTGGGTTTTTTTTAGATAAAAAAAGTGCTGTCACTTGGTGGAGGGGCAATCAATAATCAGTTGCCGGAAATTTGATCGAAAGTAATTTCGTCGACAGCAAATTGATTGACTGAAATTTCGTCAAATCTTTTTTCCAGTTCAGAAGTTAAAATTTTGCAAAAATGTTAACGTAAGAACTGAAAAAAAAGATTCGACCAAATTTCCGTTTGATAAAATTACCGTCCACGAAATTTCTTTCGATCGCATTTCCGGATATGAATATATCGGGGGGGGGGGTGTTTGATAATTGTTCAGCTCCATTTCACAATGACAACTGTTTTCAAATTTAACGCCTTATTGTAGTTGTACACACTTTTCTGAGGGGGGGAAAATGGGGTGGGGCAGCTTGGCACACCCTTACTTACTTAAAGCGTTAATGACTCATTATTTAGAGAATTATGTATTGTGACTCATAGTCATAGGTCAGTAGGCCTACCACTACAAATATTAGAGCCATGTGCAAGAATTTTTACATTTCGATTCCAACACTATTATCTTACGCATACATTATTAACCACATTAAACACCATATGAATTGCAGAAGCTTTGGGGGTAGAAGTAGAAGATGTTTTAACTCTTTATTACCGGTACTCATTAGGTACCGGTAAGTAAATTCCCGATAATGATGATAGCTAAATACCACTGCAGTTTGATGCCTAATATTTTCTGTTTACCGAAATCATAATACTACTCTACCAAGACCAAACGAACACGGTTTTGTAAGATTTCGCGATATTTTAGTTATTATTTTTGTTGTGAAAGTTACATTTTGCTTGACATTAAAATTAAATCATTTTCATTTAGTTAAAAACTGAATCAAATTACTAATAAAGTAGCATTTCATTTGGATTAACATAAACATTCACATTTTAATGTGTTAATCACATAATGTAACAAAATAAAAAGCCAGTAGCGCGAAAAATAAAAATAGGAGGAGTAGGAGTAGGAGAGCGTGTGGCGTGTAGATTTCTGTTCAATTATCAATATGCGCGACGTGTAAGATAAACTTAGTTACCGGGTATTTCTAAAAACCATAGGCCCACTGTGTTGAATGGTACCGGTACGTTTTCTAAGGTCAAGGATAGGTCCTCTTCGCATGGGCGTCAATTTTGACAGGTCATAACATAACTATAACACTATTAATTATTAGTATTAGTGAAGAAGCGACCGATACAATAACGGTGTACTGAGCCATAAACAAGGGGGGAATAACTCTTATTCTCTTAGTCTTTGTCGGAATTGGTAACTATACTATAACTAACGAACACTTTTTAAAATCGGAATACGCTAGTTATTATAAATAATATTGATTGGTATTCGTGCTTCCTAATGTCCCAGATTGTCTGACACCCCAAATTTTAAGAGAATGTATTTCTTTTGAACCTAGGTTGTCTTCTTCGCTCTAAAATATTCTTGGTTTCTGGACATTTTTTTTCTCTCTCGCATTTTTTTAGGCCTTGTGCCTTATACTTAATACTTACTCTTATTAAATTTTAGTATTTCAATTTATTTAATTTTAGGTACTTTTACTTTTCACTTAAGTAACCACTTTTTCATTCAGTTCACCGAAGAACATAGCAATAATAACATGTTATATATTTTTGGATTCAGAATTGAATACATTATAATCTATTATTTGAATGATCATTCATGATTGATTGAATATTGATACAATTAATAGAATCAGATCACAGTATCTGAGTATGCACAATCAGTCTAAAGTTAATTATTATGATGGTGTTGATGTATGGCTGACTGAAAGTAAAAGATTACTCGGATTAGGTTTTCTGGTGTGCTAAGGGCTAAAGTTTTATAAAAATAATTTTAACATATAACATAGCATAAGTGACAAATCAAAAAGGTAGAAGGATTAGGTATTTGAGCGTCGGTTATTAAAAAAATTGTGTTGTTCTCGTTTGAAGTCAATGCTATTTAAATTTCTTATATTGTTAAGAAGCATTAGATTAAATTATTTTATTGATTAAAATAAATGGATATATTTTTTATGGTATTGTTCATTGTAACTGTTCTTAGTCTCAGAAATCTCTCGACTTTTATTGCAACAGCCTACCCTATTGAGAATTTCAGAATAAAATCTGCAGTGTGAATGAGAATGTACCTTATTATTAACAGACACAGTATTATAATGAAGCAGTGATTAAAAATTTGCAACAATGTAAACTTGTTTAGTCGTATTTAATTACATATAAATCTTGTCAGCTGCATCACTGAAAGGATTGATTTAAATTTAAATTTTTAAACTCATTTATTGACGTGTTCCTGTTTTTCAGACCATTTAAGTATTTTCTTTTGAAATAAAATTTAGTGGAATTCACGATTGAAATGTAGTTTAATAATTATACAAGTAATTAATAGTAGGCTTACATTTATTTTTTTATTCGTATATAAGTATTGTACTACTAAAAAATAACAAAAGTAGTAGTTGACTGAGTAAATCAGTGATACTTAAACTTATACACCTAGATACCAGTTCTCATTCTGCTAAGACATGTAGACTAAGGTGACCATTTAAATTGTTTTTACCTAGACACTACTGAACTACTTGTTTTTGGAACTTTGTCCTGGGTTGCCTTCAGCTGAATCAGTACAGTTTATGACAACAAAATAAAAACATATGAAAGACATAAATAAAACAAGTAAAAAATATGTTATTCATCCAAATAAGAATCATGCTAACATTTTTTTCAAAAGAACGTCTCACAATGTTCTCTGTGTGATCAAAAATTAAATAATAATAATTATTTTGTTTTGGACACCCATATTGCCAAAAGGATTTTAAATGTCCTGGTTTTAAATTTGAAAAAAATGGTCACCTTACTTATACAGTCTTAGCCAATAAACTGCCCAAGATAATTTCAAAAAGCACATACAGCCTATACTATTAAATCTATGGGCTTAACATTTTGTAAAATTTATTTTATGCTTTAAAAACTTAAATTATTACTGGTACTTAATAAACAATAGTATAATATCTATAAGAAAGAGCTAAGTTATCCATTTAATATTAAAAAAACAACAAATCAATTTACAAATGCTCGGAGTCTCAAAAAAACAATGATACGGATTTTCTATTATTTTTCACAAAGGGAATAATATGAATATTTTTTTTCTTCACATATCTGCTTTTTTAAAAGTATTTTAAATTAGTTAAAGAAACACATTTAATATAACTGGTAACAATTATAGAGCTATTTTGAGCATTAAATATGAATGTGAGGGTTAAGATTTAATTTTTATTACCATCAATAAATGACCACCTATGTATTACTTTTAGTTAGTAATCAATTTTGTTAATTATTTTATTCTTAATATTGCAAATTTAAAGTTATGTTCATTTCCCATATGATTTCAAATGATTAAAATGTTCAATTGAACTCAATGAAAATAAAATTTGTATAAGTATAAGCTTATAACAACTTAATTTAAGCCCACAAATTCCAAGCTTTAACTTTCCTTGACTTTCCCAGCATGTAACAAAGCTGATAATTTTGTTCCCCTTTTTTAAAATAAATATAAGTAATTGCTTTTTAAATCGTTAACACGCTACAAAGAATTTTAGCTTTGTATCTTTAACATTTAACAAGTTTTACTCATAATATTTTTTTTATTCGAAAAATTTGCATTAATGAAATTTAAATAATAAAAAAAAAATGATCATCTAAACAATTTTTTTATCATTAAAAAAATGCATTTCAAGCCATTAAGGGCAATGACTTTTCATGCACATTTTAAATTAAAGGTCAGGAGGTAAATATAATTTAGAATTTATAGGAGCCAGATTGATCAATACATCAAATACTGACCATTCTTTGAATTTGGAAAATTCAATATCAGCTGCCTTTAGTGTCTTCTAAGTCTTTATATTTCTTTCAAAAGTTTTTCCTCTGATAAATCATCTTTGAAAGAGGTTAATTTTGGAACGGACACCAATAACTCTTCTATATTTGCTGATAGTGCTCTTGAGTTGAACAACCCCAAACATATCTGCTACTTCCTTGATCACTGATGATTTGATCTGGAGTTCAGAATGAAAGTGAACGATGAACTCCAGAATCTTTTTTCTGTTTTCTCTCGCAGAGAGAGTCCAGCATCTATTAATTGTTCTCCTTTCATTCTCTTCTTAAACCTTTGTCTTCTCTATACCGAAATTCCATATAGGTCTGATTTTAAAAGTACATTTTCAATAGCATGTTCTACAAAGTGACAGCGCTTCTTGTGCAGAAACAATCTTAAGGCCTCTAGGTTGGTCACCACTTTTTCAAGAGTAAAGCTTTTAGTCTGCAAATACTGCTCTTTATGATTAACATCCTCAAGTAGATCATCCCAAAGGTAAAGGTAGCAAATAAATGTAAAATCACAGACAACATGTAAAACACCTTGTGCTGTATGACAATTGTGCTCTAATGTTAAGAGGTGTTGCTGTTGAATAATCAGGGAAATTATTTATTTTTTAGTATTTCTGGGTTTCAATAGATTTGGTTTGTTAACCCTAAAAGTGGATAAAAATTCATTTTTTTTATGTTTTTAACTTTTACAGATTCGATTCATTTACGGTACTTTGAATCGTCCGACCATATCTTATTTGGTTTCAGTGGAAAGCTTTGTTTCTCAGAATTTAGATACATATTGCTGCCTGTCATTTATGAAAGTTACCGAACACTTCATTCGCTGTTGAATAGTGGTCAACATGGTGTTTTTGACGCATCTACCTTGATAATAAAGCACGCATTTGGATTGGTTACACTTTTGGAAAATTTACATGTGATCGGTTATCCTTCTATGAATTTCCGTTTGACAGAGTAGTGTGTGCTCTGTAAATATGCCATTTTTCAATTTGATGTCTAGCTACGCCACTATTTGAAAATTTTTCATTGGTATATAATAAAAAATATTCTTATTCAATCTGGCCTCCAAGATTAAAAGTCAAATTTAATTTATTTTAAAATATCTCTGCTGTCTTATTTTAGATACAAAATGGCTTTTGTACTCTAAACCCTAAGGACACAGTGGCACAACTCATGTCTCAACAAGACTTACACTGATTGAAGATGGCAAAACGCTATGATACCTTGGTGCGACTTTTGCTCGTTGGAGATACAGGAGTGGGAAAGACATGTTTGATATGTAAATATGCCTGTAATGAGTTCCATGAAAATCATATTACTACAATTGGTAAGCATAATATTAAAGCTTTATCATTTCTCAGGTATATTGCATTTTAAGTTAGATTCAATTTAAAGTGAAGTGAATATAGTTTGCAGCCTGATTGACACCCAAATAAAGTAGATGCTTGCATTTTTAAAATTATTTGCTTTCCTTTTGAATGTGTGCGTAAATTTATATATGTATGTATGTATGTATATGTATATATATTTGATTACATGTTGAATAAAAAAAAACCCACAAATTTATATGTGTATAAATAAAAATGTACCAATTTGCAAACAAAAGAAAATTGAACCATAGAATAGAATTTCTATTTAGTTATGAACATTTTTATTTAAAAATACATTTTAACATAGGGCTATGGCATGTCATAACTCAATCATGTTATTTTAATTTTAAACAGCAAAGTTTGTCAACTAGTACTAGTTATAGCCCACCAAATATTGGCGGTAGCAATGCGTGAACTTCCCATCTACCAAAGTTACTTTACAAAAACGTGAACTCAAGTTAGGTGCATTTCAGAATGCCAATTTTGCTACACCCCTTCCCCCATGTTACTTCACTGCATACTTTTTATTTCACGCCCATGAACTATATTAATATTCTCATGTCCCAACCCCTTTTAAACCGAATATTTTTTACACAATACTTAAATTGAGACGATTCCATTTCCGAAAAGATGATATTACGCACCAAACACAATTGCGTTATTAAAAATAGATATATATCATTTAGTGTAGTTATCGGGAATTTTATTTTGCGCGCTAGTGAACTCATTATTTAACCACACGTATCTGGCGTATCTATATATAGCCTGCGTGGTGGTGGTGTTTGACCTTTGCTGGCGAATTATATATATAGAGAGATGTAACATGTGCCGTAAATACTAGTACATAAGCACACTTTTGGGGGGAAATATTTCAGGAGAACAAGTTGGGTGGTCAGCTTATGAGCGGGTCAAAATGAAATTTTTATAATTTTCTCCGAAAATTTGTACAGTAAATACCATTTTACATGCATGATTTACATAGTACAATGCTGTTCGTTTATTAGTTTTTAAGTCTTTTTACTTCAAAATAATTTTTAAAAGTTTGGATTTTAAAAAAAACTATTCTTTCGTACTTATTGTATCGTATTGCTTATACTGGTATATTATTTCATGGGGGTTGGCTTATTAATGGGTCACACACTTTTCAGGCTTTAATAATAATTATTATTTGCAATTTTTTTACAAGGTGTTGACTTTAAAATGAAAATGATCAACCTTGATGGAAAAAATGTGAAAATCCAAATCTGGGACACTGCAGGTCAAGAACGTTACGAGGCCATCACCAAGCAATTTTATTCAAGGGCACAGGTCAGATATTTTATTAAATGAAATAAGTCTTTTGAAACTGTCTCAGTGAAACGAACCCTTTATATACTTAGGCAGCACAGTTGTAAACTCAGTTTGAATACAAAGGCTATGAACACCTCACAACCTACAGTACTCAAGAGGGAAAGCACGAAGAAAAGGAAAACATGTCAACAAAGAGGAAATTCTGTATACACACTCAGTCACCTGAACTTATAAACAAGCATCTGTAGTTAAAAACTTGTGATGGCACTATCAACAGAAATATCCTCAGCTCTAAACTTGATTCAACATGTTGTCACCTAGTTAGCATTGTGCTGCTACAAAATAAATGTGTGACTATATAATATAATGATAAAAGGAGACACCTAAAAAATTTCCTTTTTTAAATTTTTAAGTAAACTGGTAAAATTTAAATAGTGTTGTTGAATAATATTTTATTTTATTTTAGGGGTGTTTGCTGGTTTATGATATATGCAGCAGAAGTTCCTTTGAATCACTGGCTAAGTGGTTATTGTATGTCAAACGAGTAAGTTCTAAAGCATTTGTGATGTAAATTAATTTTTAACAACAGAATCAATTGTGCAATAATTTTTTTTGTTTTTGTTTAATCCTTTTAAAAGTATAAACAATAATGAACAATATTCACTATTTCACTTATTGTTCTCTCTACTTTTACCACCTACTATCGGATGTACCCCACATTTTGCCGGGATCGGATTTGGAGCAAAAGAACTTCTACGGTCTACAATCTTATAATTATTCCGATCCCGGTGGGCTCCCAATCCCATCGCTCCCGTTAGTATACCTTTCCCGGTGGGATTCCGATCCCTCTGGGTCCCAATTCCGGAAGGATCCCAATCCCGTTGGTATTCCGAACCTGGTGATATCTCGATACCAGTGGAATAAGGATACAGGTGGGATCCCGATAGCTGTCGGATCCCAATACCGGTGGGGTACCGATCTCGGTTGGTTTTAGTTTTCTGATAGGATTCCGATCCGAGTGGGATCCCAATGCCGTTAGGATGCCAATCCCATTAGTATCCCGTTTCCTGGTGGGATCCTCTTCTCTGATAGGATCCCATTTACTGATATGATCTCGATCCCGTTACTGGATTGGATCGCGTTACCGTTGGGTTCAATTTACTGCTGGATCTCGTTAACATTACTACTATAAGCTTTTATATCCCTTTATATATCCCCGTAGAACTATATAGAAATTTCTGGAACATTCTAGATAAAATTTAATAACCTCCTGTAAACGTGTAAACAATAGCTCTCTAAGTAATTATTTTTAAAGCCCGAAAAATTATACAACTAAATGCACTGCTATAGCTATAATACATTTAAGTTAAAAGAGGGGGCCCATTCCTTAGTTTTAACGAATCAGTTTAGCCTGAGATGGGGAACCTCATAAAAATCATTGCGATAAATTATGGAGTTAAAATAAAAAGTTTGTCCGATTAAAATTGGTTTAAAAATGCCATAGATATAGCTTTTTAAAGTTATCGAACTTTCTGGAAAATTCTAGATTAGATATTCTTATTTTTAAATCCACCGATATTTCAATACGGATAATGAAGTGTATTTCTACCATCAATTCACATACAAACTATAGTGTTGTCAAAGCCTATTGATATTTATATATAGCTTATATAAGGAAAATTGAAATGGAGCCCCAGAGGAATGGATATTATGAGTTCAGTACCCTTTGGTATTTGAATGTGGATAATCAAGTGTACTAAGTTTGGTCACGATCCATCTATTTGTATAGGAGTATTTGTTGTTAATTATATTTATAAAGCTTATGTATGAATAAACAAAATTTTTTGCCTCCTGCTCTTAACGGAATGTTATAAAAAGTTCAAAACCCCTTAAGAGTTCCTTCTGGATAATGATAGATATATGTGCCAAGTATGGTCAAGATACATCAATCCATGTAAAAGCCTTTTTGGAACAAACAGACAAACCTACGCATTTTCACTTTTATATATATATATGATATCTGATATGATTTCTTTAAAAAAACTCCTATTGGATGAATACGTTAACCTGTTTTGTTTGTTTTTTTTTTGCTAACTCAATTTTGTTCTGTCTTATATTGTAAATATCTCTGCTTCCAAATTTAATTTTCTTTATTTTTCACTCTTAACTTTTCTTTCCACTTCAGTGATCTCTAATTATCGTTTACACATTTTTTTCCTTTTTACTCAGTATGCAAACGATGGCACTATGGCTGTTGTTATAGGTAATAAAAGTGATATGAGCCATAAACGTCAAGTTTCAACAGCAACAGCAAGAAGAGTATGTTTTCTGTTTTACATCATATTTGGCTCTTATAACTTGATATGTGCAACCTTAACTTTGTAAAAACATTTTTATGTTAAACTAAACTCTCAAACTCATTTTTGCATGTTTCAAAATTATTATATTTATTATACCTTCTTCTTCTTAGCCGTTCTCACTCCAAATGGAGCATAGGCCATCCACAATACTTTTCCATCTGTCCCTGTCCTGGGCTATCTTTTCTTATTCAGCCCAGCTTTTCTTCATTCTCTTCACCTTTGTCTCTACTCCCCTCTTTCATGTGGCTCTTGGTCTTCCTCTTTTCGTAGTACCATGAGGATTCCAGTTCAGGGTCTGTCTTGTGATTTCAGTGTTTGGTTTTCTTAATGTGTGCCCTAACCATCTCCATTTTCTCATTTGTATCTCCGTTCCACCAGAACACTTGATGCTCTCTCCTAAAGGACAGTGTTAAAAATTATGTCCAACCACCTTATTTTGAGGATCCTTCGCAAGCATCTGTTTATAAAAACCTGCAGTTTTTTAATGTTTTTTTTTTTGTTGTTCAAGTTTCACAGCCATAAAGAAGAAGTGCCTTGACATTTGAGTTATATATTTTTAACTTTTTTTTGTCAGTATTTCACTTAAGTTCCAAATGTTTCGCAGGGCATTGAATGCTCCTCTGGCCTTTTGGACCCAGACTTTATGTCCTCATCTGTGCCACCATTTTTATTTATGATGCTTCCCAGGTATGTAAAAGTCTCAACTTCTTCAAGAGATGCTCCACTCAGGTTAATCCCAATGATTCCATCATCCACTGCATATATTCTTTAGGTCTTGGTTTTCCCTTTATTTATGCCAAGTCCAACTTGCTGCGATACAGAGTCAAGTTTTGTTGTTTTCTCCTGCATTTGTTTGTGGCTATGTGATAAAAGTGTAATGTCATCTGCAAAATCCAAATCCTCCAACTGTCTGAAAGGTGTCCACTGACATGTATAACCGTGCAACTCATATCCTTGTGTGTATTCTTAATTAAGTTAGTTATCTTTTGGGGAATACCATAATGCCTTAGTAGTTTCCAGAGTGTATCTCTGTCTAAGCTGTCAAATGCTTTTTCGAAGTCGACAGAATTTAGGTACAATGATGCATTGCACTCCAAGCACTGTTCCACGATTATGTGCAGTTGTGCAAGTTGGTCAGTACACAACTGCTTTCTCTAAAACCAGCCTGTTCATCTCTTAGTTTGGAGTCTATTGCTTTTTTATTCTCTGCAGAATAATTCTATTTAGTATTTTTCCTGGTACAGAAAGCTGCATGATTCCTCTATAGTTTCCACCCTCTCTCCATGAGTATCTCTTCTTTGTCCCAAATAGTCACAATTAGCTGGTGAAGTATGCTTGATGACAGTTCCAGGCCATTAGTACTTTTGCAGGTATTCCATCAGGGCCAGCAGCCTTTCCATTTTTCAATAGTTTGATCATATTTTTTTAATTTCTGTTGGGTACATTGCAGTCAATGAGGAGATCTTCTTCTGCAGGGAGAATTTCAGGTGGTACTTGTGGGGCTGGCCTGTTTAGTAGTTCTTTGAAATATTCTAGCCACCTTTTCTTTTGTTCATCATTGTTGGTTCCCCAATTTGTCTTTGAATTTATTATAATTCAGGTATTATTTTTGTAAATTTAGGATCTCAATTATATTCTTTCAACTCGTCATCTTATTTAATTCAATAAATATTTTATGTATTCTAATTTACTTAAATTTCAGTTTGCTGAAGAAAATAATTTAAGATTTTATGAAACCAGTGCCAAAGATCTAGCAAGTTTAGAACAGGTTAGTATAAGTATTTTTGAAACTATTTGGTTTTGCTACTTTTTAGAGGCACACAGTTTGGGATAACTCAAGCACTACAACTTTTGAACATGGTTTTTTTAAATAGATATTCTGATACAGATGAAAGAAAAATAGCTTTTTTTTTAAATGTAGTATTTTTTTGTATAGAAAACATAAAATTTTGATTTTTGTTATAGTTAAAAATGTGATAACCATCCTTATTACAATTTTTTAAACCGATAAACCAAGACAAATTATTTTTTTGCCACATTAATTTTACTTATTTCAAATAATTATGTGAAGATTCAGGATAAATATCTAGATATACTTGAAAGAAAATTGTTCGTACCACAATAATCCATAATTGCAGGAGAGCTTAGTCACTCTTCATAGACTCATTTAGTGTCTTGACATTTGTTGGGCTGCTCTACAACATGTCTGTAATGTAGGAAAACTCATCACTCCAGCCTCTTCCACAAGTTTGGCAAGTGGACAGCCAATTTTCAACTGTTTTTGTCGTTATGGAACTATGCCATCAATTTGGGCTCCTGTTGCTGTCTAGCCAGTAGGATTGAAGTGGGCAATGGTTCATTTGCATAATAGTCACCCATTGATCACCATTGTTTGGTCTGGGCATGTTATATTTTGCACCCCGTGCCTCACAACCTGTCTGCCCACTGGCAAAATCATCTGTTCTGGAAATGGTCCTTTAACCGTATCTTAATACGAATGTGAGTGGTATTCATGGCTGTGCCTGTATGCTGGCCTTTTCTATGGGAAGTCTTCTTCTCATCCCTGGAAACAGGATGTTGATATACAGGTATCATTCGTCTCACAAAAATTGGGCGGTACATAAAAACTAATTAAAGTAATAAAGTTAAGTCAGCTCGCTTTTATTATAACAGCCATTCACAGACATCTGTAGAGATATTTTGAGAGCTGAGAGTGAGAGACCACAGACACCAACAGAGGACACAGGAAGAGTTGATCTGGTCAAGTCACAGTTATCTGCATCCAAGCACTCTCTAGACAAAAGTAAAAATGAAAGGAAAAAAAATTGCTGTTGACACAGGAGTTGTGGCATCTGTAAATGTAAGCATAATGTGATTAAGTGGTACATCCTTACATAAAACATTTTTGAAATTTTAACATTTGATCACCATTATTTTTAGATTTTTTAAGCTGCAAGATAAATGCTAATAATGTTTTTAAAGAATACTTCTGAAAAAAAAAATGACTGGCAGCAAATTTGTAAAATGTAGTGCCACAGGTAAAGCGCTGGTATCTCTAATTTGTGATAGCTCATGTATTTTCTTTCATTAAAAAAAAATAGTTACTTTAGAAAAGATCATTATTCAAGTTTAAAAGAATGTTCAACACTAAAAGGTTTGAAATCTCATCTCAATTATTTTGAAGGACACGTTTGTTTTCCATTTTTTAACTCCGACAGAAGTATTCAGTGTATTCCACATTATTTATAAATGCTGCTAGACATTTCCATTAAATGGGACCGAAGGGTGAGGGTTTTTTTTGTAATGAATGCTTTTGTAAGTAAGCAATGATCTAAGTATCTTCTATCTATGCATTGCAACAAATATGGGTTGATGATTACCACCTGCTTTTAATATAAGGCAATCACTCTGTCCAAATGATTTCATCAGAGAAAAGATGAAAGTGTGCACATTTGATATGAATTGATGTTATCATGGACCAAGCTAATATTTTTATGTCATTAAATGTCTTTCTTTATGCCATGAGTATTTTGTTAGGTTTTGAATGTACATTTCTTGTGTAGCCAGGCAATAACTCCAGGGGCAGTAAATCCAGTACCCCACCCCCATCCAATAATATCCCCCATGTAAAAAAAAAACCCACTACTCCTCTGGGAAAAATTAAATAAATATTTTTAAAATATTTATATATCAAAAAATCAAAAAGAAAAATATTTTGGTTTCATTAAATTATGCATGAATAATTTACATATTTGGTTCCGAAGAAATCACCAGATGCACTAAAATAGAGGAAAGGTAGAACATTGAAATAATGAAAATAAACCCTTTCTCCCAGGGGACCCCAAAATAACGCTGCAATTAAACCTTGGCTATTTACCATATCTAATTTGATCACAGAGTAAATGGCAGCTCTAAATTGAATTTTTTATCACATGCTGTTCGTTCTAAAACTATTGATAGTTTACCACTTCTGGGATTTCAACACTATCAACTATATGGGTTGGCTGGCCAACAGCCCATCTTCTGAATCTACATGCAACATTTTTATAGATATTGGTTTTGGGGGGGGGGGGGTTAGGGGTGTTTGTCCCACTATATGGGTTGGCTGGCCAACAGCCCATCTTCTGTATCTACATGCAACATTTTTATAGATATTGGTTTTGGGGGGGAGGGGGTTAGGGGTGTTTGTCCCAAGAGAGTTAGTTACCTAAAATTTGTATTTGTTGATGAAAATATTTTTGTACCATAAATTCTCTGCTGTCACATAATCAAAAAAATTTCATAATCTTTGATAATCTATACTTAAGCTCGTACCATTAATAAAGAATTTAGATTGTGTGTGTAAAAAGAGATCATACACATATTTTGAAAGTTTATATTATACATTAAGTTATTCAACCAAAACATCTTGTGGTGTTTGATACATCTTGTGGTGTTCGATACATGATGACTCTCCTTTGATTGAAATAATACTCAGTTCACCTGTGAAAGTTATATTTTGAAACTTGCTTATTTATTTAATCAATGGTTAAGACCTCCCGAAATTTTCTGGAAGATTTTTCTTTCCTCTTTGTCTCCTGCTGTGAAAAGGTACCAAAACTTTTTAAAAAATCTTTAGTTAAAAATGAACTTCATTTACATTTAGGTTTATCAAATTGTATTCTCAAATAGAGGAACCTCCAACTCATTGGCAATTTATTAATTATTGAAAGATTTTCTGTTTTTATTAATTTATAAGCAGTTGTCAAAAGTAATTGTTGTTCGCCCTTCACACGCTAAGATGACAAACGCAATTTTGGACTTGAGTGGCTGCCTTGACTTGAAGTTTGTTTAAAATGAGGGAGAGTTGTTCATTCATCGGCCTCACTCTTTGATAGAGCAGGATACTGGACTCGATGCTTTTTATGTCTCAGGAGTTGGAATTTTCATTGTGTTAACTTCATACCACCATCCCCGGGTTTGATTTTAGAGTTGGCCTTCTCTTAGATGAGTTGCAATCCAAGGTTAACGAGCCCCATCCACACTGGGTGCTGGCAATGTTTTTTCCTGTCTAGGCATTCTTTTTCTGGGGATGAAACTCTAGTCCACTGCCTTGGGATCGACCGCTCGGCCACCCAGCATCAAAAGTAATTAAAACCCTGCTGAGAGCAGCTTAAATCATTTCTAGCATTTGGGAAATCATTTTTTACTGTATGCTTAAATGCCTCTTGATAAATTCTTATAAACAAATTTTTGTATAATTTTTAATCCAATTTTACAATAGATTATTCTATGTTGACTTCATTAATTATGTAGGCCTACATAGAAGTAGAAGCCAAAAATTATCTATTTTCTCCACAAAACTTTTTTTAAAATAATTAAAGAACTGGACTTTTTTTTTTTAATTGCTCTTATCTTGAGTTGACTAGACCTAGGTAGATGCTAGCTTAATTCTGTGATCAAATTACCAAAGATCATGATGATTGATTTATTTATTAACTATTTCACTTTAATCAATAATTTTTTAATCTCTTCTCAAATAGCATTTATAAAAATGTCTGGTATTTATACATTTGAAAGATGCAAAGTAAAGTAATGCTACTGCAGTTTCATTAAAATTAGTGCAGTACCGTTACATTACATTAGAAGATATATGCAACCATCTTTATGTAAATTACTTGGAGAAATGTTAACAGATTGTCACATCTTTTTATACAAAATGAGCTTTGGGTGATATTTTTTAATAATTCAGTTATTTAAAAATTTTATATAACTGACTTTTGTGTAACTGTATGACATTGAGTTCTTGAGTAGTTGTAATACATTTACTATATGAGTACTTGAACTACATTGACATGAGTAGTCACGCTACACTGACCTGAGTGGTTGCTCTTATGTTACCTTGACATGAGTAGTTTTTCTACATTGACATCCCTACTCCTACGACAGAAACATAAGCAGTCATACTACATTGACATAAGTGGCCATAAGACATGAGAAGGTTCTTTTTTTTATTTTTACTTACTTTAAAGACAGAAACTCTTTCATGCTTCCAAATACTATTAATTTACTTTTATAAATTTTGATGATTTTTATGCCTTGAATTTAAGGTTTCAAAGAAATGTTCTTACTATTTCTATTCTGTAAAATTGTTTCAGTTTGTTTGCTCATCGCTAAGAAAGCTATTTATAAGGGCTATATTTTTGTTTCGATGGATTTAAAAGGTGACCTTTCATATGTTTTTTAGCTGAAACCAGTCGTTAATCCTTCCAAAAAAATGTAATATTTACATTTTAAATTTGTTAAAAAGATGACAGAAGAGATCTCCTCACTGACAGAAGAGATCTCCTTACTGACCTGACAGAAGAGATCTCCTCACTGACAGAAGTGATCTCCTCACTGACCTGACAGAAGAGATCTCCTCACTGACCTGACAGAAGAGATCTCCTCACTGACCTGACAGAAGAGATCTCCTCACTGACCTGACAGAAGAGATCTCCTCACTGACAGAAGAGATCTCCTCACTGATCTGACAGAAGAGATCTCCTCACTGACATGACAGAAGAGATCTCCTCACTGACAGAAGAGATCTCCTCACTGACAGAAAAGATCTCCTAACTGACCTGACAGAAGAGATATCCTCACTGACATGAAAGAAATGACAGAAGAGATCACCTCACTGACCTGACAGAAGAGATCACCTCACTGACAGAAGAGATCTCCTCACTGACAGAAGAGATCTCCTTACTGACCTGACAGAAGAGATCTCCTCACTGACCTGACAGAAGAGATCTCCTCACTGACAGAAGAGATCTCCTCACTGACAGAAGAGATCTCCTTACTGACCTGACAGAAGAGATCTCCTCACTGACAAGAGATATCAGCGTAGTAACAAATAATTGTTTTATTTGGACACCAAAGTCACAAAATGATTTTAAATGTCCTGGTTTTAAATTTAGAAAATTGTTTTAAATGTCCTGATTTTGATTTTGGAAAAAAAGTGGTCACTGCACCTTATAATACCAACAATCACATTGTAAATAAGGGTTTTTGTTTTTTCAAGAGCAGCCAATATACTTTTGATTATTACTCTCAGTTTCATACCGGGTAGTTCAATTCATCTCAATTGTCCTGGTTGACATATCTGAATGATCACTTATTTTCTATATCATTATATGAGCATTGAAATGTGTGAAGTGCATATCTGCACATAATTGTTTGGGGGCAGAACAGAGTAATCTTTATATCTCTGTGAAGTACCTGGGCTCTTCCCACAATTCATGATACACTATATTATAAAATGAACTCTGGTTGAGCTCCAAGTGCAAAGTTACATGAGTAAACACAGTTTTTACTGCGACAAATTGGCAATGATTCATTGCAATCTTAAACACCAGTATGAATGTTTTTTTATTTCCACTAGTTCATTCAACAAAGTGTTGCTCATACCAAAAGACACAAGCAATTCATTTGTGTATGCTTCATGACATGCCAGATTTCATTTATTGATAGTAATTTTAATTTATGTATTCTTTAATTTTAATTCAACCCATAAATAAAAACCATGGGCGCTACAGCAAAAGATTTAACTATGGTACTGGTTCATATATTTTATCTCTAGTAACTAAGAACTAATAATACTTTTTTTTAAAGTTGCAGACTCTTAACAAATGATTGAATTTCAAGTTGTTTTGTGTGTGTGTAAACATCATGTGCCCACCCCTTAGACTTTGTCAAAATAGCTTTACTTGGTCATTAAGTTATTTTTGTCTCTAAATTCATGTTGAAAATATCACAGGGTTGAAGGGAATATCTAGGTAGCCATGGCCGGTTGGCTCGGTTTTAACACAGGTTGATATTATCACTGCACTTTAGGGTTTATGCTAGTAAACCACCATCAGTTGATGTAGTTTATATGGAGATGTAAGGTTGGTTGCTTGGTCATCTCAATCTGCTGGATCACATTTTTTAAAAATATATTGTTTAAAAGAATAACTCTTATGACATCAAAATACCTTGTTCTCTATGTAACAGTTTGACAATTACTAATGTCACTAACGCTTTCACTAAATAAAATTCCCAATAACTGCGCTAAAAGTGAGTCTTAAAAATACCGCAATTGCATTTGGTGCTTAAGATTTTCTTTTTTTTCTTAAGGGAAATCGTTGGAGTGTAAAAGCGGAAGGAGTGGGATGGGAGCACTAATTGAGAATCTTATAAAGTGAGTTACTTGAATGCATGTTTTTCCAGTAACTTGAGTAGATGGGAAGTTCACGCATTGCGACCGCCACTCTATTGGCGGGCTAAAGCTAGTATAAAAAAGAACATTTGTATCCCAAGGGAATGTTTTATTTATGTTTCATACTTTATAGAATATCTTCTCTGATTTTAAACAAGATTTACACGTGGGCCTATGTGTGATTTTTTTTTACTCTTCATTTATTTTTAAAAAAATATAACTTCACATATTTAATAAAGTGTGTCTGTGAATCATATTATCTTGTTTTTGTACAAAAAACAACTTATTAATAAATACAATTAATAAACCAATTTAGAGACTTTTTCATTTATTTAAAATTACAACAAAAAACTTGTTAATTCAGGTTTCATTTCAAGTTATGCTTTTCTTTATTTTGTTAGTTTTGACAACCAATACAATGTAATCAACAAAATGGCAGGGATTCAATGGTTAGAGATGGGGAGAGAGACAAAAGGAATTGTAGGAACAGCAGCAAGTGTAGGAACAACAGAAAGTGTAGTCTTGAGAGACAGCAGGAAATGTAGGAACAACAGAAAGTGTAGTCTTGAGAGACAGCAGGAAATGTAGGAACAACAGAAAGTGCAGGCTTGAGAGACAGCAGGAAATGTAGGAACAACAGGAAGTGTAGACTTGAGAGACAGCAGGAAATGTAGGAACAACAGGAAGTGTAGTCTTGAGACAGCAGGAAATGTAGGAACAACAGAAAGTGTAGTCTTGAGACAGCAGGAAATGTAGGAACAACAGAAATATAGGCTTGAGAGACAGCAGGAAATGTAGGAACATCAGGAGATGTAGGCTTGAGAGACAGCAGGAAATGTAGGAACAACAGGAAATGTAGGCTTGAGAGACAGCAGGAAATGTAGGAACAACAGAAAGTGCAGGCTTGAGAGACAGCAGGAAATGTAGGAACATCAGGAAGTGTAGGCTTGAGAGACAGGAAATGTAGGAACATCAGGAGATGTAGGCTTGAGACATTAGGAGCGGTTACGGCAAAGGTAAACTGAGTTAATCTCCGTCGCTTTGGACTGTGGGTTAGGGGGGGGGGGGTTGCATTTTAAATATACTGTAAGCCTTCTGGTCGTCATCTAAATCTAATCCTTACCAAAGATCCGGTTTTATAGTTGCCCACATATACAGATTTCAACATAGCCGTCATGTAGATATCAATATGGGTATCCCACAACTGTGAACACTGTTGGTCTATTGTCACGGCCATGATATTCATATAATACAGCTGGATTAAGACTCCTCTTGTACTGAATTTAAATTGCCTCCGTTACTTTTCCTCCTCGATCCCCTTCTCTGCGCCTCGTGTTTGCCGTTAGTCCTTTCGTTAGTTGCGTCCCAATCACTGCCGGCCTGGCTGACATAGTTCTCAGTATCCTCCCACCGCGACGTGTTGCTCATCAGGTTAAAACCGGGGTCCGCGGCCTGCAAGTCACCCGACCTGGCCAGCAGCGTCTCGTCCGCCCTGCTCCAGTTCTGCCTCGAATTCGCGTCTTTCAGCAGGTTGTCGGCCACGCTGTTCCGTTTCCAAGACGTTGATGTTTCCGCTTTGACCTCTTCGTCGGATTCCAGGATGTCGTCGTTGCTGTCGCCGTAATGGTCGGAGTCCTCGTCTGACCCAGAGGGTTCCGTGGTGGTTTCTTGGATGGTGTGGAAGACGGCGGAGTAGCCCTTTTGTAACAGCGCGGCCATGAAGGCCTGATAGGCTCGCTCGCCCCTTTGCAACAATGCCGCCAGAAGGAGCTGGGGAAGTATAGTTGGAAATAGTTTATGGATGACTAGGTCGGTTAAATTTGGATTATACTGGTAGGGTGGCCAAACATTTACTCAGCGCCCTTTCAATATATCGTGTTTGTGGAGTGCGCTTAAGGTCTAATGTACCGTACTGATATGATTTGGTGTTGAAGAACAGCACATCACGATCAATCCAATATTTCTTTATCAATTTGGACTGGTTAAAATAACTACTGTAATCAACACTTGATGCCTTAAAGCAGTACTACTCAAAGGGGTATAGTAACACACTCCCATCCCCCCCCCCCCAACCCCCACCACTAAAAAAAAAAAGGTATTAAAAATGTTATCCGTCATGGGGGATTTTTCTACTCGGTAAAAAGAAATAATGACCACTTACGTCCCATTTCTTATTGCGTCCATGTATATGTAGAACCATGTCTGCCTCCCTGGGCGTGATGACCTTGTTCTGTGTCAGTACGGGGCTGATGTCTGCCGGGTCAACGAATTCCCGGATGTACTTAGCGTTTCGCATCAGACGGACGGCGTACTCATTAGGATCGGGTCCTGGGGGCAGTGGGGTGTCCGAGGGTGAGCGTGGTGGCTCGGGTGTCTGAAAGAGTTAGGAGAGCAGAAAGTTAAATTGCTTTTTGAACTGCACAGTTATAATAATAAACGCTCTAGTGTTGACTATTTTTTTACAAGATATATATATATATATATATATTATTTTTTTGCTGCTGGCATCCGTCCGTCTCAATGTGACGATGGTGTGGACTTTGCAGGACGAAATCCTCAAGGCCAGGGATAATTCTTTTTTTAGGATTATAAACTGAAGGTATACACTACAGAACTTACTCATATAAGCTACCTATAGATTATTATAATACCACCCTCATTGTCATCTTTTGATTTACCCCTTAACCCACTTTAAATTAAACTGGGTTTAGTGAAACTTCTTAGATCTGCCCATGACCGTGTCTAAGGTGTTGCACATACAATGTTCCATATTATCCCCGAGACGAGCGTTTCAAATCATCACGAAATAAGCACATCCTTTTATATTGTGTTTAAAATGTCCATTATTACGTGTCTGAATTGACAAGCAGTAGCACGAATAGATCAAATCACAGGATCTACAACTCTACCTTAAACAAGTCATCCAGGTTCATTGCCCCTGCTTGCTGTAAGAGTAAATCAACAAGGTGTTGGGCGTTTGCCTCTTGCAGCGACTCCAGCAACGCATGGAAGGCCTTAGGTCCCCTCTGGGGAAGCACAGCCAAAAAGTACCTGCAATTTTAGAACTGGAAATTGAATTGGGATTGTTGGTTCATCTTGAGAAATCATGCCGTTTCAATGCATAAATTAAAGGACGATTTCTTCTCCTCGAAGAAAAATCCAAAAGACATAGGCCTAGAAGTAATTGGTTTCGCGAACTGCCTAGATTTTCCCATCTGAATTATTTCCTGTTACAAGCGTCACTGCGATCACACATTTACAATGTACATTTTGTACGTAAATGTAATAATGGGTTTTAATTTTAATATGTTAAAATGCATCGCTAAACGAGATCGATGGATGTCGCAAGGATTTGTTCTGTGAAATCTGTGAACAGGTCACTCGTGCCAAGTTAAGTAGAAGGACGTTTGAAAAGGAAAAAAAAAAGGAGAATTGTCGAGGTTTCATTTTGAAGAGACAAAGTATATATATATCATTATTTATTTATTTATTTTTTGGGGGTTGAAAATGTCATTTGAGATCATTATCAACATTTTGATCCAGTGGCCATTTTGGTATGTGCCCTTCGGCATGCCGCAATGGTGAAGAATGTACACTCTCCGTGGGTGTTCTTTTGTGTAGATAGGATTTTGGTGTAGTTTTGGTGCTTTTTGGAAGGTAGATTAAGGCGTAAGTCCGGAAATGCCAGGCAGTGGAAGAGATGTGTTGCTATGTCATTTTGGATGTTTACACATAAACAAGGAGGGGAGGCACTTTTGTGTTTTATGTGGTTGTATGCTGGAATTTAGTTGTATGTGTTGTGTGAGCAGGTGAAAGATTATGACCTGTTGATGTCTTTGGATGCAATTTATTGGACCTTTAAGGGCTGGGCTGGGAATTTGTGTGAAACCACATCTTATTGTTGAGCCCACAGCCCAACCATTTAACCACTCTTCTTGTTTGTTAGCTATGGTGATCTGATTTGCAATGTCGAATGATGTAGTTTGGTTTAGCTGTTCATTGGGTGTGCTCCCGTGTTTTGCTAGTTTGTCTGCTCTATCATTTCCTGGTAAATTGTGGTGTCCTTTTCCATTGTAAGGTTAGAGTGACTGCATAGGTCTCGAGGAAAGTATTCCCTCTCAGAAGTAGTGATTTCTACTGTTGCTCTTGTTGTTGTGAGATCTTGATGCCCAGCTTCCTGAAGTATTGATTTGCAGTCTGAGAAAATAGCAACATTACTTTGTTTACTGGGGTAAACTGTGAAGATTGCTGATAGGTGGGGTAACACTGATTTGTCTGTGATGGGTCTGGACTTTTCTTGTTATATCTTTTCGATTTTGTCTGTTTCGATATACGCCGTTGGTTTTGGGATAGGTCTTTAGATTTAATTTGCAAGTCTTCTCTGCCTGTTTGGTGGGGGGGGGGGGGGGGGGGGGGGTGAGGGTCGGTTTCAGAGGCCACATCTAGTATTGATTCCTGAAAATTCCATGATCTAGTCTCAATTTTTCAGCCATTTTTATTTGAATGTTTCTTTCCACCCTTCTACTTCTATAAATTCAACCACATATAAGTAGAGAGAGGAAGAGTTTGTGTGTGTGAGAGAGAGAGAGAGATCTAGGAATAGACAGAGAGAGGGGTCGAGGGAGAGAAAGAGAGAGAGAGAGAAAGGGAGATAAAGAGAGAGGGAGATAAAGAGAGGGATGGAGGGAGAGGGGGAGAGAGATCGAGGGGGAGAAAGATCGAGGGGGAGAAAGATAGAGAGAAAGAGATCGAAAGAGAGGGAGAGAGAGAGAGAGGGAGAGAGAAAGTGCGCCATATAGATCCAAACTTTATTTGTGAAAATGGGAACACTTTAGGCAGTTTCTTATTTACTAAATTGGCTGCGTTGTAATTTAAAAAGATTTAGGCCTATGTGTAAAGCTCAAATATTTTTAAAAATAATTTTGCTAATATTTTTGTCTAAAAATAATAAACAAGTTTGGCATTTTAAACAATCTTACCTGGCGAGTGCTTTCCGGCCTTGATGTCTGAGAGTTTTCAATTGTTCAAAATCATGCCAAGTAAGAATTCTCTTTTCACGAATCGCCTCCAAGGTGGCGTCCATAGGTATCTCACTAACCAAAAACTCATGGTTTGCAATGAGAAGAGCCTGGTGACGTTTTTGCATGATCGTGACCTCAAGTTATTAATATTTCAAAGTATTGTTGTTTTTTGGTCCTTTTCACAGTGTTAGGAACCAACATCTGCAACTACACTTTTGTCAGGTTAAGCACAGAACCAAATACATCTTTACCGTCACGAAATCTTTCAGCGCGGCTTGGTGGACTTGGTCATTTCTTCTTCTCTTTTAATAGTCACGTAAGGCACATCAATCTACGGCCTGAAATATGCGTAATGATTAAACCAGAGGTCTTCAAACTACGGCCTGCGGGCCTAATCCAGCCAGCCAGGGGTCCTTCACCCGGCCCTCCTGGCCGCAGTACGAGTGCCCGGGTAGTAGTGAGGAATATGGAAATAAATATTTACCACCTGTTAAGCCGAATAAAAGCCCATAATTACCATTGAAATAGTAATACCGTAACATAATGTTGTTTAAAATGCTATTCATTTGAATAGTGTGTTGTTTTCCACTACTTAAAATACATGTGCTGTGTGCATAGGAATTCGTTCATATTATTATTTTCAAACTATAGTTTGGCCCCCAACTGTGTCCGATGGACAATAAACTGGCCCACAAGTTTCAAATGGCCAATAAAACGTCCCCGACTAAAAAGTTTGAGGACCCCTGGATTGAACACATGAGATAAACCATTTTTAAAAAAAATCAAAATTGGACATAATGTTATAAAAATAAATAAAAACTGTAATACTGTAATATTGAGTGTGTGATAAAATAGACAAGCCCCGTCAATTTGTTAGCGAATTAACATTCATCTACGATTTAATTTTTGATTTTTCTTTACCGTACAGCACAGACAACGATTAGGCATACAGCTGTGTTTCAAAAGAAAGCTTTGGAATCAATACCCAAGCACTAACCGACAACTTCATACACAGGAAGAATATAGAACTATACAGCAATCCACACTTCACTGCTATCATCCCGCGTGCTGCCGTTCTCTGTTTATCTGACCGCAGGTCAATACTTCCTGGTAAAACTAATAGGGAAAAAAAATTCTTCAAGCAAACACGTTTTTATTTTTATCTTTTAAAGGCGCAGTGTAAAAAAAAAAAAAGAAAAAAAAAAATTCAATAAAAAAAAAAGTAAAAAATTAAAAAATCGAATGCTCATTTTACATGATAACGTGTTTCAATAACAGTGAAAAAAAAAAAAAAAGGAAAAAAAAATTTTTCAAGCAAAAACGTTTTTATTTTTATTTTTTAAAGGCGCAGAGAAAAAAAAAAAAAGAAAAAAAAAAATTCAATAAAAAAAAAAGTAAAAAATTAAAAAATCGAATGCTCAGCTTACATGATAACGTGTTTCAATAACAGTGAAAATGTGGACGTGGATGGAGGGGAGTGGGTCCACCATCGGCTTTTCTATGTTCTTCTGGTAATTGATTTCTTGTCTGGCATGCAAGCTTTGACACGGCGCGTTCATAGGGCAGTTTATTTTCGATAAAGGCTCCATTGACTTCACATTCACTCCATCTTTTTTTCTCTCTTTCTTTATGGTTTAAAGTTTCGGGTTATTTAGGCTAGGTGGTGGGTTAATGAATCTTTCATCTTTATGAAGCTTACATCTTAATGAAGCTTACACCATCTGCCATCGAATAACAACAGGCTTTTTGTTTATGGCAACGATTCAAATAAAGACAGAAAACAATTGAAATCAAAAGATCGAATATGCACCCAGTTTTCAGCTGGTTCTTTAAGCCATATTGAATTTTATGTTAGAATCGAGTGATTGAATGGCTTGAAAAATCAAAACACACTTATTTTACTTTGACTTTTATATGAATAAAAATATAATGAAATCAAAGTGGATTGTTAAGGCTGAATCGAAACGATCGTTGTGGCTATGTCAGATGTATTGATCTGATCGTGTTGGATACGGTGGCGGGGCATGTTCCTTGATAAAATACCTTGTCTTGGTTCTTTCTTTTTCCAGCTTCAGGGTTCACTCTGACTGAGTTTGAAAGATTGCAGTCATGATTCTCTGGCACAATGCTGGCCCACTGCGATTCCAGTTCTCAACTATGGGCAACTTTTATTAATTTTCCATAGCCCTGGATCTGTGTCGTGAATGACACACAGGTTTTCCGACTGCACAGCTTTATATGTTTCATCTTTTACAATGCCCCCAGCAGGTAAAAGAGGTAATGGTATATCTGGAACTCGATGGCTGGATACAATAGTGGATGTAGGTGACGCTACTTTATTTTGAAGAGCAGTACTAGTGTCTGATATTTCGATTGAATTTAACCAATATGTTAATTTTGCAAGTTTACCCGTTTTCCTTATATCCTCTGCAACTCTTTTTCTCTTCTGTGCTCCAATCATAAAACTACTTTTTTATTCCCGCTTAAAGGGTTATACACCTAGAAAAATATTCATTTGTCACAAATATTTATATTGTAATAGGGGCGATCCCTTCAAAAGATAAAGGTAATTATTTTAAAAAAATGACTTTCCCCTTTAAACAGTGAGTAACAATGATGTCTACATATATGCATATATATTTCTGCCTTCAGCTCAGACATACGGTACCACTGTTGGATTCTATAATTTATCATCTAAATATGTTTTTCAGACACAGAAAACAAAATACTTTGTAAATTTGGAGAGATAGCACCGCGGCCGCCATTTTGATTGCTGTGACCCGCAAACTTAATTGTTCTAAATGTGTCCCTAAACCTAACCTGAACCCTAAATATATCCCTAAAACTAACCTGAACCGTAAACTTATCCATAATCTGGGTTTTGACCCTAATCCTATCTGAACTAGGGTTTTGACCCTATCCGAGCCTATCGGATCCAGGGTTTTGACCCTATCCGAGCCTATCGGATCCAGGGACAAGACACGCAAATGACGTCAGGGTGCTATCTCTCCAAATCAGCCAAATATTTTTCTGTTTAGAAAATATATAGCTATTTGTTGTTTTTAAAAAATAAATTTACTTTTAAAAAGAATTATTCATTTGTGATTGTGACCTACAAATTCCTTATAGATTGCTAATTAAATTCAGAAGTACATGGCATAGTGCAATAATAGACTTAGCTCCACTAATTTCACTACTGAGCAGTGGCGTATTACAGCCCGGGGTCAACATCTTTGTCTAACATGATTATTTTAATGTAAACAAATATTCTTACTTAATTATTTTTCGATTCATATCTGGGAGAATTAAAACTTGTTGACGAGAGTCATTCCCCTGTAAAAGTTTAAAAAGTATCCAACTTGTGTTTCGCATTTATAATATTAATTTTGGAATGGCCGATATGATCGTGGGTTAACGTGCTGTCCACTAAATTTTAAATACGGTAAAATTAAATTGCCAAAATCTTTCAATATTCATTAACAATACGTGCAACATGATGCCTCTATAAGAGTGAGTCTCCTAGAAAAGTGGGGCCCTTGTACCAGTGCCCACTGGGCCCATGTCTTAAGACGGCACTGACTGCTTGGTCTAACCAAATTTCATAAAAGGATAACGGATCACGCGTACATTTTCCACACATGTAACCAATCCAAATGCGTGCTTTATTAAAAGTTCAAGTTGATGCGTCAGAAATGAAGTGACCCTATTATTAGGTGAATAGCTGAATGGGACATACTAGAATATTTTACAATACTCTCGCTAAGCCTTCAATAGTTTCCTACGATCTGTAGCTCCATAATTTTGAAAAGCTCCGTTCACATGAAGCTACAGATCGTAGGAAACAATTTAATAAATCTTAGTTTTGAAAAGCTCCGTTCACAAGATTTATCAAGAACTATTTACGATCCATCATAGAACAGTCAAGGCTTTCTGATCTGGAATTACTTTCAATTGAGAGTGACACGGTGAAGGATATTGATTTTGATCAAGTGATTAACTTGTTTGCAGCTCTGAAGACCAGTAAATGAAAATTTGTAAGAAAGTTAATTTAATGTTAAAAATAATTTTAAATTAACGTTGCTACAATTCTTAAATAAATTTACCTCTTGACCTTCAATTACATTGTTTTTGTTCTTGACATTGTTATACTGAGTACTTATTTTAACAAGAATAAATACATCGTGGAAGTCGGGAGGTTGGGGGGGGGGGGATGGATTACACAATGAGTTTACCGCACCAGGTGGCACCAATCCTAACTACGCCACTGGTTGTATATATACTGTGTCCGGAAAAAAAAAATTTTGTTCTTGACATTGTTATACTGAGTACTTATTTTAACAAGAATAAATACATCGTGGAAGTCGGGAGGTTGGGGGGGGGGGGGATGGATTACACAATGAGTTTACCGCACCAGGTGACACCAATCCTAACTACGCCACTGGTTGTATATATACTGTGTCCGGAAAAAAAAAGGAAACCATTTATATTAGGATGAAAACTAAAAGTAAATATCTATCAATTTAAAAACAGTCCAAAACTCATTTTAATTTTAACATGATGATACATTTTATCAAGGACCGTTCGTTATTTTTTGGTAAATAGGTCAGGACTAAAATGAGCTGGATTCTCTAAAATTTATGAAAATTTACATGTTTTTTTTTTCTTCAAAAGCGTTCCCTTTTTTTTTACAGACACAGTGTATTTTATGGGCATTAATTTGACATAATCAAAGCTATTTTTGGTTGAGATAATTAATTGTAAGGAGTATATAAGAAGCATGCATAAATATAAGTACAAAAAATCTGGTATGATGATGTAAGTTTTGTTTATTATGAATCTAATATAGATTATTAGTTTTAAAAAATTTAAAGATCGATGAAGTTAACTATTGTGTGAATTTCTTTGAAGTTAATTTTTTTTTCTTTAAGTAGCATGCTACAGCCTATTAATGTCATCATTCCTTTAACTTTAATTAAGAAGACCAAGGTTCTTCCAGTTTGGCAATATCAAAAGTTTACCCAGCCAGACACGCTCCATTGTTCGCCCAGGCCGTTCATCTTTCATTTTCCCCCAGAGGCACCGATTCAATTTACAGCCACTGTTATCGTTACTCCATCACTGAATCCACAACAAAGGGAAATGTGGCCCAAGAAATCAATACACTCCATCGATATATCCCCGCGTCGTTAGACAACCCGATCAACATTTCCTGTGTGGGCATTAGCACAGGAAGGGTGGGGTGGGGGTCGAGGGAAAGAACGCACCCCGGGTGTTTTTTTTCTATAAATGGAGGGGCGGAATTTTTGGATTTAGGGGGTGGGGCCACAATCTGAGCCAACAGGGGCGGCTCTACTCGTAGCTGTGTCTTTGGACGAGGTAAGGGAAAAGAGTGAAATTATGTTTGTAGTCTCACCCGTGAAACAGCCCATTTGGCTCCATGATGTTGTTTTTTACACAATGTTGGGTACTTCTATAATTTCATATTTACGCTTAATGTAATTATGAATTTATGTTTTTTTCACGTTTGATATGAAATATAATACATTTGGTCTAGGTCAGTGGTTCTTAACCTTATTGGAGGTACCGAACCCCATCAGTTTCATATGCGCATTCACCGAACCCTTCTTAATACGAAAAATGAATTATGTTATTTTTTTTCTGATTGTTTTTGGACCTCCGCCGAACCCCTGAGACTGACTCACCGAGCCCCTGGGGTTCGATCGAACCCAGATTAGGAACCACTGGTCTAGGTTAAGGCTAATTTATTGAGTTCGCGGCTATAATTTAACCATTTTAGGTTAAGTTAAGCACTAGACCAAGTTGTAAAATAAAGTGCATTTTTTACACAGCCATAAACCGACTGAGGACATCATGGCTAGAGAACACCAGTTTAACGTCATGTGTCTCTTCAAGTCCTTACTATTCATTACTCGTTGCAATCAACGCCAGCCTGACATAAGCTCATAAGCGGCGATTGAGTACTGAACAGCAAAGATTGAAACAAATCGCCAAGCACTTTTTAGAAAAGGATGATCTTTTCTTCACACTGGCAGCTCACGATTTCATACATTTAAAGACCTTTATTATACTCAATTGTTTTCTGCGATGTGGAGTGGGGGGGGAATTCGGTTAAGAGTCAATAAGAACGACAAGACGTATATGAAAGATTCAGTGATTTGTTAAAATAAAATTATGTACTCAAATAATAGAGGGAAAAAAAAACACATGATTTTCGAACTTACGACTAAACAGCGTCAGTCCATCATTATGATTGTAACCACTTTCACTGATTCCCTGACGTATATAACATATTATATTTGAGCAGAAATACGTGATAAGGCTGTAAAGTTGTTTGTACACAATGACGAAGTCGGAAGCACAAATTCAATTTTTTTTCTTAAAGAGAAAGAAAACTCAAGAACAATAAAACTTAAATGTCCACAAACTGTAAAGAGAAATCAAAGAAATTTTAGAAGTATCAACACATGTGTTTACAGGTCTACGCATCTTTCTTTCTTTTTTTTTTTAACACACCAGTCACGGGTATGAATATTGACTGATATTTATACTAAAAGATATCCAGGATCAATACATTTATATTCTGCCACTTAAATCTCTGCAAAACCGATAGCTCGAAAGGAAGAGTAAGGCAGAAAACGGCCACGGCTTCTGTATGGAATATTATACACAAGTCAACAACACTGGCGTATACAGGACGGGGGTAGGCGGTTTTAGAATTACTAAGTATGGAATAAAGAAAACCAGGCACCGCAATATAGTCAGATTTCCTTTTCCACATGCTCTAATTTCTATGTTTTTTTATTCATATAACTGATTGATTGGCTAGGTTAGGCCCTTAACTAAGTTCCTATCATCTTTATCCCAAAGGTATATTCCAAACAATTTTCGATACCATTTGACACAACTTGCACACCCCCCCCCTCCCACTAAATCCACCACAAAACCACAACTGACAACAATAAACAAATACAAATTAAGACATGTTTTCAGTTTCGTCATGACATATATAATTTGGGCTCTAGATTTCCCCTTAACCCTATTTACCCCTCTCCAAACCTCTTCCACCGAGACGCCCATGGCATATATGTTCGACTTATCTCTCGTGTCACACTGTCATATAAACCTGGTTGTTAATCATTTCTTTAGGCACCATTCAGATAGTGCTGCCCCCCCCCCCCCCACCTTTACGCGTCGTACTTTCTCTCTAAAAATAAATCGGCCAATACTTATCTATTGAACCACGTATGAACATATGAATGTTTTGTTCCATTCAGACACTCCACACACATATATACACACTCTGCAATATTTTTTTCTTTCTCCCACACCACCCCCACCTTCACTTTTGTGTTCTTTCAAATACTATTTTCTATGTTTATTTTCACGATCGCACGGTTCACAATCAGCTAGGCAAATAAGAAATAGATCACTTCCAGTTCTAAATAGCGTCTCGTCGATCGTATTCTAAGGCTGTAGATTTCGCATGCTCCATTTATTTCTCTGTATGACGCTATTCAGCCCTACACTGGGAGCGTGATGTGCAATGAACCGAGGACTCTCGCAGATCTAGACAAGTAGGCGCACATGCCACAATTAAATAGCCAATATCTATCTAATTGTTTTTCAATTGTGTTTAAAAAAATTAATTGTATTTTATAGACATAGTAAAGCCTTTTATATATATATATATATATATAATATATATATATATTTATATATATATATATATATATTATATATATATATGTATATATATATGTGTATGTGTGTATTTGTTTGTGTGTGCGTGTGTGTATGTGTGTGCATACCGTCACCCCCACAAACACACACTGACCGATACTTTTATATTTATACAAATATCACTTTAAAAAATCCTTAAATATATTTGAATAATATTCCTAGAAACGTCCGCAATAAACATAAACGTAATAACTAAGTGACAGACATTAATGATATAATTCCCGTGTATTGAATTGATGTGGTTGTTGAATAGCGGTGGGTCTGCGCACGGGCGTCTAACCCCTCTCCCTGGTAGAATCCAACCACCTCCCCCTCCCCCCATTCTGGACCTTGGTCAGTTCTATGGGTCATTGTATTGGTGTTTAGTTCCAGCGGTCCTCGTGGTAGGCCCACTAGCTACCAAAACGTGTCTAAAACGAACTGCATGACTTTCCGGCTTAAGCTTTGTATTCCCTTTGACAGGACCAGCTCTTTGGTGGAGGAGGAGAAAAGCAACCAGGCGCGTACTGACAGGACCAGCTCTTTGGTGGAGGAGGAGAAAAGCAACCAGGCGCGTACTGACAGGACCAGCTCTTTGGTGGAGGAGGAGAAAAGCAACCAGGCGCGTACTGACAGGACCAGCTCTTTGGTGGAGGAGGAGAAAAGCAACCAGGCGCGTACTGACAGGACCAGCTCTTTGGTGGAGGAGGAGAAAAGCAACCAGGCGCGTACTGACAGGACCAGCTCTTTGGTGGAGGAGGAGAAAAGCAACCAGGCGCGTACTGACAGGACCAGCTCTTTGGTGGAGGAGGAGAAAAGCAACCAGGCGCGTACTGACAGGACCAGCTCTTTGGTGGAGGAGGAGAAAAGCAACCAGGCGCGTACTGACAGGACCAGCTCTTTGGTGGAGGAGGAGAAAAGCAACCAGGCGCGTACTGACAGGACCAGCTCTTTGGTGGAGGAGGAGAAAAGCAACCAGGCGCGTACTGACAGGACCAGCTCTTTGGTGGAGGAGGAGAAAAGCAACCAGGCGCGTACTGACAGGACCAGCTCTTTGGTGGAGGAGGAGAAAAGCAACCAGGCGCGTACTGACAGGACCAGCTCTTTGGTGGAGGAGGAGAAAAGCAACCAGGCGCGTACTGACAGGACCAGCTCTTTGGTGGAGGAGGAGAAAAGCAACCAGGCGCGTACTGACAGGACCAGCTCTTTGGTGGAGGAGGAGAAAAGCAACCAGGCGCGTACTGACAGGACCAGCTCTTTGGTGGAGGAGGAGAAAAGCAACCAGGCGCGTACTGACAGGACCAGCTCTTTGGTGGAGGAGGAGAAAAGCAACCAGGCGCGTACTGACAGGACCAGCTCTTTGGTGGAGGAGGAGAAAAGCAACCAGGCGCGTACTGACAGGACCAGCTCTTTGGTGGAGGAGGAGAAAAGCAACCAGGCGCGTACTGACAGGACCAGCTCTTTGGTGGAGGAGGAGAAAAGCAACCAGGCGCGTACTGACAGGACCAGCTCTTTGGTGGAGGAGGAGAAAAGCAACCAGGCGCGTACTGACAGGACCAGCTCTTTGGTGGAGGAGGAGAAAAGCAACCAGGGGCGTACTTAAGGCGCCAACCAGGCGCGTACTTAAGGCGCCCTTGCCTGTTTTTAATATAATTTTATTTGTTTTATTTACAGAAAATCCTGTATGCGAAGTTTTCCCCCCCCCCCCCCCCCCCAGGAATATGCTGTGGCCACCTTGGGATTAATATGCTCAAATTGAGAACCCCTTGGCATTATCATCACTATAGATCTGTTGTTTTGTTTTATTGTTAAAATGTGCCAAGAGCGCCGCATTAACCCATCCCACAAGAGCCACATTGCGGGATCAGAGCCGTGGGGGTTAACGGCGCCCACTGGGCTAAGTCAACACAATGTTACGAAGGGCATTCACTACACGATCAGTGTGTTAGTCGAAGTTGTTCAGAGTGTGTACTGATCGAGGACAAAAAGTGGATCCAGGAAACGGAGGACAAACAACAGCAAAAGTTTGAGGGTGGAAGCTGGTCCAAATGTCCTAGTAACAAAAGAAAAAACAAAAAACACACACAAAAACAACCAAAACAACCCATTTCCCCCCCCCCCCCAAACAAAAAACACAAAAAAAAACAACAAAAAACAAACAACAACAAATAATCAAAGGGATTGGGGGTGAGAGATGTGATGGATACCAAATGTCCAAAAAAAAAAAGAAAAAACAAAAAACACACACAAAAACAACCAAAACAACCCATTTCCCCCCCCCCCAAACAAAAAACACAAAAAAAAACAACAAAAAACAAACAACAACAAATAATCAAAGGGATTGGGGGTGAGAGATGTGATGGATAATGGCCGAGTTAAGCGGTTAGAGGGATGCATAAATTGTGGGCCTTGCTGATACTGATATCAGCACAAGTCGCCACCAACAGCTTGCAGTTGATTATCATTGAGACGGCCCTCAAGCTTTGCTACAATATTTGGTATTTAAATTTTCTTTAAGGCTATTTATTATTTCTGACGAATTTAATATGATCTGCTACTGTTGTGAGTACACGACGGACATATTTCTCAAACACGCACAGTCCACGGGATGGTCGTTGAATGAGGGTGGAATGTGAAAGGTCGATGTTGGTGCAGGGCGCTTAAAACTAATCAATTCCATGTAAGAGTCCATTGGTCTTTAACTGGGATGAAAAAAATTCAGTTCAGCAAATCAATACTCCACTAGATATGACGTGTAAATCATACTTGAAACTATTGTTTGACAAATCTATGAGCCGGGAAATATATCTTTCAATTTCAGAATAGGTTGTCAGCAAGGGCACCCATGATTAGAAGCGTAACTAGATTACACTAGATTATGATTAAGAAAGGGCCGCATCCATTGGAAGGTTTCTCGATTTACCATTTGCGTAATTTATACTTACAGTAAAGCTGCTAGGTTTTTCCCTCCATGAAAAAAAGTATTTGTGCCCACGTTAAAAAAAACAACAACTTTGACAGAAGATTACTTTAATGAAGTTTAACTTACATTTTATTTACTCCTTTTGATATATTCAGGGAAATCATTTAAACTGCAAACTTTACCCATAGCCCCACCGCCTTCACTCCCAACCCAGCAAATCGAAGTTTCTTAGGCCTTCTTATTCTAGGCATATTCTTTTATATACAGCCGATTTAGACCTGTTCAATTCAGAAAATGTCAAGAGAAAGGGTTAAACAATATATCGGTTATTTTGCCTAGGCCTAATTAATATTTTTTTATATGTTTATAATATTAGACATTTATCTGAAGATGATGTTTTAGTTTTATTTGAATTTAGTAAGAATTTTTGAAAGATAAAATGAATATGGAAATCACACAGTGTAAGTGTAACACATAATTTATTACAATTGTCACAAAAATTCAACATTTTAAAAATAATTTTTATTGTCATAAATTTTTCACCAGAGTCACAAAATAACATATTTCTCCATTATTATGGCTTTAATTAAGCTCAGTGGAATGTCAATGCCTATTAAGCAACTCTTTAGACTACAGATCACATTACATGTATTTTGGAATATGTGAGACTTCTGTTGCTTGAAGTAGAACCTGATTATACAATAACGAGATGCGACTTAAAATGTGCAATTTTATTGTTATGAATTGAAAAAGAGTGTGCAAATTGTGCTATCAGTTGTTTAAACCCCCCACCCCCCTTTCCCTTTTCACTGCCAATGTTTAGTACTTTAAAAGATGACATTATCGGATCTGCTAATAGTAATAATTTACAGTTAATTTGAGTTTCGGTGAAAGGTTCACATTCATAAGACGTCATAAGTTTAAAAAAAACAACAACTTTTAGAGCAACATGAGATGCAGTTTTGAATATTCACAGAAGTAATACAATATGTTGACTATTCGTTACAAAGAGTGATTTAACATAATGTTTAAATTTTGGATACCATTAGAAAAAAAAACTATCATAAGAAGAGCACTAAGGTAAAATTATGGGGCTGAGAAATACAAGTTCACAATGCTAAGTAAGTTTCATCATCTTCATGGTTTTTTTTTGAGGGGGTGGGGGAATTATTAAAAACATTCATTCAAATTACACTTTTTAATTTATGTGATACTTAATGTGACAGTAGGAAAGCAATGTTGTAGCCAACAACAGTAAATAAAAAAACACTTATTCTTAATATTAAAGTTTTCACTGTTTGAATAAAATCCACATGGGATCAAACATGCCATGTAAATATTGACATCTTTATAAAATCTTTAAAATTTCCATGCCATCAACAAAACAAAAATAGATTTACAAAAAAATTGCATTTTTCATGGAGTTCAATTAAATTATCACAAATATAAATCACAATTGTT
Source organism: Lymnaea stagnalis (assembly GCA_964033795.1). Classification (NCBI taxonomy): domain Eukaryota; kingdom Metazoa; phylum Mollusca; class Gastropoda; family Lymnaeidae; genus Lymnaea; species Lymnaea stagnalis. The sequence continues at coordinate 1,173,908 of CAXITT010000032.1, forward strand.
CACTCTGACATTGTACACTATAAATATTTAATAAATTTTACATCTATGAATATTTCATAAACAGACAATCTGTTCACTGTGGTTTTTAACTTTCAATAGTTTCATAAGATAAAGAGCGCTTTTGGTAAGTTTTAAAACATTATTCAGCAAAATCATTGTGCAATTAAGCAATTTATTTCACAGACGTATAAATCTCAAAGTTTAATAAAAACAAAACATAATTTAAATAAAACAAGCTCTGCAAAAATTATGGCCAATACCAACATATGATCAGTTATAAACAAAAATTCATATAAATCACACATAAAAATTTTTAAGATCTTTATTGCAGTGATTTGTTTATTGTCCATTTGGTCTAATACTGAAATATACCAACTTCAAATAGAATCTTCAACAAAATTTAAAAAAAAAAAAAGAAAAGATTCTATATTCAAAGTAAAATTTTAAAAATTATTATAAAAATTTATGAATTATTTCTAATCCATAAAGAAAAGTCAACACTCAAAAAAATTATTAAATTCACTTAAAACAAATCAAGAGAAATATGGTAAAAGGAAATACACAGGTAACACATCAGTGATCAAAAGTAAAGTGGACTTTTATTTGGTATGAGAAACAGAATAGGACTCACTGGCTTAGTTTAAAGATGATTGATTGACATCAGTTCAATTAAGTCAAAGATTTTATAACAACAAAGAATTATTAAAGTAATTATTCAGTTTATTTTTCAAATAAAACTTCAAAACCTAAAATGTCTCATTTAAAAATTGTTCTGATGATCTTTTTTTAACTTGGTAAATATTTCAATCACCATTTGAAGTTTGAAAATCTTCATAATTTATATTAGAGCCAATTTAACATTCTTCTTATGGTGAATCCTAATTATTTTTTAAATTCAATATGTAATTATAATTTATTAAACAATTTTTTTATATATATATGGGCTGCTTTCATAACTGACATAATTCCTTGTAGCAGTAAATAAGAGTTCTGTGGAAAGTGAACATCATCTCCAGGCAGAGCATTTTTCAATCATTTTGATTTAGCAACAAACTCCCTGGGAAAAAAATTTGAAGAAATTTTTTCTAAAATTAACTAATTCTTTTAAAACAAAATTTTTGAGTGTGAATAAAATGTTTTTTCCTTTTTTCATTTAAAATGGGAAATTACAGTGGATACACTAGTAAATTTTATTTTATAAATAAAAAAGAATAGCTTAATGGAAATTTTAAAAAATTAAATGGAATGCATTGTCCAGACTTTATAACAGTCAAAGTTATGGATAAGAACCAAAAAAAAAATCCATAGATTTTCTACCTGATATGGGTGGGAAGGTCCGGAGATTTGTAGATAAGTTTATGACCATATAAATAAAAAAGAATAGCTTAATGGAAATTTTAAAAAATTAAATGGAATGCATTGTCCAGACTTTATAACAGTCAAAGTTATGGATAAGAACCAAAAAAAAAATCCATAGATTTTCTACCTGATATGGGTGGGAAGGTCCGGAGATTTGTAGATAAGTTTATGACCATAGCCATGATGTGCTTCAAAAGAAATGAATTCCACATTTCCACTTATCTCACTTCTGGTATCTTTAGCTTTTTTGTACAACTGAATTCAAATTAAATGTATTTGTACATAAACTTAAATGCCTACAATTTATTTAATATGTAATAAACAAAATTATTAAGTAACAAAAGACATGAAGAAGCCTCTTAAGATATTGCAGCCTCTTACACATTTAAACTTGACATATGCGGATTTGTAATAAGTAAAGTATCAAATTTGCAAAACAGTACAGCACTTACTTTCTCTCCAAGGTGGAATGGAACAACCATATCATCTTTAGCATGGAGGATCATGATGTGAGGTGTCACAGATAAGATACTGTAATTAATGATGCAGTGAAAAATTAGATACTCATAAAATAATAATTAATTTAACTTTAAGAGCTTTAAATTATTCAAGAAAGAAACAGAATTATTAAAAACTGCTGTCGATTTTTATTTTCATTGTTTAATAAATTTATGACTGAAATTTTTTTGGTCAAAATTCTTCTCAAAATAGATTTGAGATGTTAAAATCAGGTGTCCACTCTAAAATGTCATTTAATCCTTTCACTTTTACATTTTTGTTTCTTTCTCTAAACTATTATAATATTTTCAACAGTATTAACCTCATATTAAATTCAACATAATAAACTCCCACCAGCCTTAATTCAAAAGGGTTAAAAAATAATTTATTTTAAATTTTTTAAAAAATCCCTTACTTTTCCTCACTATCAAAATAAATTCCATGCTCTCCAATGCCATCAACAAAAACCCACTCAAACCAAGGCAACATTCTGTAAGGCTAAGTAAGAATTGGAGGGTGGAAAAAATATTTATTATCAATTTGTATTAATTAATTTTTTTTTACAAGAACAGATTGTTAACTAATTTAATGGAAAAATCAAACAAAAATTATATCTTCAGTAATATTACTTCATTCAATAAAAAATATGGTTTTACCAAAGCTAATGGGTGGTGTAAAGCTGCTTCGTGGATGTTATTGAAAGGTGACTCAAGCACTATTCCTGCTGGGTGGTCCCCGGGGGGGGGGGGGGGGGGGGGAGGAGAAAATAGCACAAGCAATGTCTCTTAGAATGTCCCATATCATTATTATTCCTATTATAAAATAGCATGTTTGTCAAAATTGAATATCTATAATTATTTTTCAAGTCCATGAACAGAATCAATACCAATACCAATAAATACATACAAAAGTGTAATATACAGCTTTAAAGAAACAAATATATTAAAGATGTGTAACTATTTGAAACTGATCAAGATTTATAGCATTTTAAAGTTTTTTGGGTAAATATATACCATATGCATTATACTTTTGATAAAAGCAATGATATTGAAACATGCCTCAATTCAAAAAAAAAATTTTGATTATAAATTGTTCTTCATAACAACTTGAGTTGTTTAACCAGCTAGTATTTATATAATGCAAAATGTGTTCAACTGATTCAAATTTTAAACATACAGGTAGCATAATAATGTTTATACCTTCATCACAAAGTTTCTTGGCCAATTTTGTTGTCACCCTAAAGAAATTATATTTTTACATTTAGAACTGAAAATATTTTATTTCAGTGCATATCATAAGAAGATATTATTTTATTAAATACAAAACTTTAAAATATTTATTGCATAGATTCCAAAAAAGCCAGAAAAAAAAATTTCCTGGAAGAATAAACTGTCAATTGAATAAACCAATCTGTTACAAAGAACACAATCCCCATACTTAGGTCTTGGTGGATAAAACATACCCAGTCCCTAAGGAATGACCCCAAATAAAGACTTTAGATTCTCCAACCCTGTCTTTGATCCATTTGTAGGTAAAGTAAGCATCAGCTACAACTCCATCCTCTGTAGGTTCTCCTGATGAATCCCCATAACCTTAAATTTAAAAATGCAGATCATGAAAGAAAAATAATTATCGAGTCTATAAGTAAGGTGTATGAAATGCACTTGTACAATAAAATCAAGTTAAGGTCTCTTTCAATAAATAAATTCTTAAGAAAACATAGTAGAAGTAGATACAAAGATTGAAAATATTTCTATGTTCATTTTTTTCTATAATATATAGAAGTTAAAATTTTTTTGTTTCAATAAGTGATACCATTTTATTTTGCTCTGTGTGACACTTGATCAATAATACCATTAGCCAAGACAGGCAGGTCCACATACCTCTGTAATCAATAGCAATCACATGGAAGTCAAGTTGAGCCAATAAATTGTACAGCTGAACTCTGTGATGTGATCCTCTGGAAGATGGATTATATTTATTTTTTAAAACATGAAATTGCATTACTGGGATACAAATAATATTATGGTGATGCACCAGTACAAACTATACATACACAAAAGTAAAATCCAATTTTTATCTTAGGGGTGCAGACTGCATTTAATAAGGCATAAAGAGAAAAGTGAGGGGAGAAAAAGGAATGTATCCATATATAATCTTTGAATATTGAAAGAAAAGGGTAAATGCAGAAGTTAATTAAGTAGCTGATTTGTGAAGTTATTTATTCCTCATGCTGATTTAAAAGAAAGTAAAATCAAGGACGACTTTTAGATCACAATTTCTCTAGATTGTGCTCTATAATTTAAGTAATAATAAATCACAAATGTAAATCAATGACACTTTTAATATAATAACGTATGCACTAAATCATGTATTGAAGATTAGCATGAGGTATAACTGGACAACAAACTGAAAAATGCAGAAAAAATAACAGAAAACCATGATGTCATAACATGGTGCAACAACTATCTTTTGATTCCATAGGAATATATCTAAACCAGTAAATCACTTTGCAAGGAAACTGCATTAAACCGCGTTGAGGAGAAGAAACACAAAACAAATCAAGCTGTTTAAAAAAAAAATTCCCAAACAGAAATTTCAACCAAAAATAACAAATTTTAAAAAAAATATTTCAAAAATAGTTTCCATTGCTAATATGGGCACAATGTATGCAGTTGATCAGCCTTCAATAGTTAAATTTAAATATAATAAACAACCACCAATGTCGCCCAATTAACCAAACTAGTATCTCCCACCAATAATTTTGGCTAACCTTAACTTTATTTTTTAAAAAATGTGTGTCTTATAAATTCTTCATATCTTAAATTAGATGTTAAACTTAAAGGAAGAGAGGTTAGTAATTAGTAATGCAGTATAAATAGGATATGACATGAAGCCTACAGCCTAGGGCATTCATCACCTGTAGATTCAAAGTAGGCCCACAGTTTGTAAACAACTTGAGTGAGGACACCAGTGTACCGGTAATTTTTTCTACATTATGTGACTTTTTGAATGAATTATTATGGGCTTTTCAAAGCAAATGGAAAAAATATTTATTATGGGTTATTAAAAAACTATCAACAAACCTGGTCCCACTGTTTCCATGAAGATATAGGAAAATCATTTTCCCATTGTCCATTTCATTTTCAAATTTATCCCATGGAATGTTGACATTTTCAATGTACATACTTTTGGGGAGAATGTGCCTGTTGATACATGTTTTTCATCCAAGAAACATTATTTAACTTGAAGAAATTTCAATTTAAGTTTAGTTTCAAACCTTTAACACGTCATATAAATTAACACCTTGAATGAGCTAAGTTATGCATTTTAAGTTAATAACAGAAAAATATATTAATAGCAAGGTAAGTTAATGGTAGTGGGATGTACCACATATATTCCAAAGGTGATAACTCTTTAGCTTTAGCATGAATTTACAACAAGAAATTACCAAGCTCCAATTTTAACACCCTCTTCAACATGAAGGTTAAAATGTCTTGTGTTGTTTAGGCCAAATTCACTTGGATTGGAGAGATTGGTAAATGGAGGCCATCGAACTGAAACATATCACAAAATAAAAGAATCACTTTAATATTTTTTTTTTAGTGATTCAGTGTGGTGGAAGGCACTACATAATACATTTCTTTTTAAATGAATGGTCACTTTTAAAAGAAGACTACTCACCCAAATTTAAGAAAACTACTTTTGGCAAGATCCACTGATTAGCTCTCACAAAGATAGGAATAGCCACATAAACCAGGAAGAGTGTGAGGGATGTGACTTTTAGGCAGAGAAAACAAAATGATGCATTTTCCTGAATATATCTGTGAACAATTTACATGATGTGTATGAATTAGTAGCCTAATAATTGCAATACATAAATAGTAGACAAAAGAAAATAGTATATTTATATGTACTGAAATTATATGGTTAATCAACTTCATAATTATGTTGTACAATCACTGATTTAAGTTTTAGGAGTGGGCTGGGGCATTTTAAAATATTTTTTTTTGGGGGGGGGGGGGCTTTTAGGGGGAATGGCTGTTTGAAATAATTTATTATAAATGTCTTGTGTACAAATCCTTTTATTTCCATTTATTTGGATCAATAAAAGAATCTTATCTTTATTGGCTCATACTCACAGCATATATATTATTTAAGCATATATTATTATTTAGGCATATGACCTACCCCTATCAATACTATATATTATATGGCTTACATTTGATGTGTGGGTTTTCTGTATCATTTTCATTTATCATACCGTTTGTTTTGTGGTTTTAGTGAGTGAGGGATGTCTGAAGTTCACCCTGGACACCATAAGCTAAGCCTAATTTAAGCCAGTCAGTGAGTGGACATCATAGTGTCTAACCCTTTAACTTTACTTATTTACTTCAGATCCAAATTGGTTTTTGGAAACTTCTAATCTATCGTATTAATTTATAATAATGCAAATTTGTAAGTAACAGCTAATAACAGTAGTGGCCCTAATGGGTGCTAGAAGTAGAAGGGGCATTAAAAATTAATTAAGAACAAATAAAATATACCACCGACACGATATTAAATTAGATAACAATGTCGGATTACTAATGATTAATGTCTTTGATATTCACTATTGACTATAGTATTGGTTTATTAGAAGCTTATTAAAGTGCCCAACAAAGGCAAACCTCTACTACATACAATTGCTACATTTCATCATTGATTTTAATAAATATTATTTATTTATGCGGCATTTAAACAAATGAGCAAATTTGTGAGTGCAGTTTTGCGTCAGGGGTTTTGTGGGCTGGTTGAGTAGAGGGTCAAAGTCCACTGTACTATCAGAACAAATACTTCAAATAGACGTACCTTAGTCTTAGTATTTATTTAAAGCATTTGAGTTGGCTGAGAATCGTAACTTTGTTTAGTTGTAGGTTTAAGATATTTAATTAAAAAATAAAGACAAATAAATTAATAAAAGTGTTTTACCTTAAAGTGATCTGGGAATAATTTAACATTGTCTTTCTTTTCTTAACAAGTATCTTTTTAGTTTCTTCTTGGGGGCTCTGCACGTCCATTTTACAATCTTCTGTTTCTAGACTAAACAGTAGTTATTTATAGAAACTACGCACAATAACAAAGTCTTTAATTGGCTACGAGAAAGTTGAACAGCCAATCGAACATCTAGATTTGGGGAAACCTCAATTCAGAAACCGGAAATTTATATTTTCACTCAAGCGGGAGCCGGGAACCTCACATCAACCCCCATCTAGAGACGAAATATTAATAATATTGCATATTAACTTTGCTTATATTCCAAATGTGTTTCTGAAATGCTTGCAGAAAAGGCATTAGATTTAATCCGTGAATTGCACAGAACTTCAAGTGGAACTTTGTCCCCATATAATGTTTGTTACTTTTATTAAACTTATTTCGTTTGCCGTAGACTTGAGTTAGACACAGTTAGTAGACTCAGTTCAATTCAGTAGTGAGTAGTCTTGAGTGAGTAGACGTAGTTCAAAGTAAAATAATTTTATTGTATTTAAATTATAATTAAGTTATATTGTTATCAATGTTATATATGTAAAAAGTTTAAACATTTTAAAATCTTTTACATATGACTAATAATAATTATATTATTGCGTAATGCAACTGCCATCTCTTTGACTTTGAGTTATGAATCATAGTCATAGTAATGATACACTAACTCTATGATTCCTGATAGATACAGATCAGCTGTTAAGACTTGAAAGTTGAGAAAGGTAGATCCACACACCTAAGAAATTTCCAAAACAAAATTGTCCAACACATCTTCTATATCTTTTTTTGAAGTAACTACTGTGTTAACTGAACTTGATTATCACAATCTCAAATAATGTATGAGCCACACTACTCATCTCTTCTGATCACAACTCTACTGATTGGCAGGCTACTTTGACTTTACTTGCTACTTAACATAAATATAGTTGAAGTGACTGGGACTGGGGTAGTTGATAGTTGAAGTGTCTGAAGGTGACTGTTTTAATAAATAGAAACCTACATTCAATGCCCTAAAGCTTTTCCCATGTGATGAACTGATGGATTTTAACCATCTCACATTAGCCATTAGCAGAGTTTATTGATTATTGTTCTTTTACAATTTACAGTCAACTTAAATTTGACTATTGTGGTTTGCAGATCTGAATCATTTTAAAAATACAGCATCCTGTTAGTACTTAAATATACTATCAATAAATTGTTTAAATATTCTTTTCAACTGTCAACTGGATCCATAGTTACTGCATATTTGCATACTTTCTTCATTATCATTGCCATAGGTTGACCTTAATGTAACTATTAGTTTTTGGTTTATATGAATGCAATGTGCTGCTGAGTAGGCAAAAAAAAACAACAACCTCCATTCTTTTTATATATTTATATAAACATCCAAATATTTGGCACTTTACAGTATCATCAGTGTCAGAATTTAGCATTTAAATAAAAGCTAAGTAAGAATGTTTAAATCATTTAGTCAATAGTTGTTAAAAAAATTTATTTTTAAAATCTCTACAATTCAGGAAGACAAGATTCGTCAAGTTTTAGAAGAAATGAAGACACTTTTTGAACAAAATAAAGACAAAGCGTAAGTTAAATGCTTATATAGCAATATATTCTTACTGGACAATCTATATTTCAAAGTGAAGAAATTAAATGACTGAAGACACATAAGGCTAACACTTACAGTAAATTTAACATCCTAAAAGAATCAAGAACATTTTCTTACTAGGATGCAGCCATAATTATAATGAGTCCTCAAAATCATTAATAAAATATTTGTATGCATTATGATATGTGATCCTGCAAGATACCTGTACTCTCATATGATTTAGGATGATAAATATAATTCATTATGTCGTTCAATCTAATGTTTGTATACAGACACAGTGTTGCAGAAGGGCAAACGGACCAGTTATCTTCAATACAACTTCGACATGCAGGAATACAGAGAAACAAACGCTGTTTATTAGCTTACTTGTAGGTTATCATGAATTTGTTTTAGTTATATAATTTGCTTAATGAATAGGAAATATTTGTAAAAGTCTTTGTGATACACATTGTGAAAATGAGATTTTGAAAGATTTGAATTTGTGAAAATTTCTTATGTGGACTTCTAATTTGTATATTTTTGTATAGATACAACCGTTTAGAGCAAATTCGTAAGATGCGCTGGGAATTTGGGAGTGTTTTGCCACCAGATGTAAAATATAATATGTGTGAACAAGAGGTAAGTTATTGTTTAGTTTTATAAGTTTTATTTAAAGCTATAGTTCTATTGTTATTTCCTTTTTAATCTGTAATATACTGTTTTACTGTAGGCTTAATTTTATTAAATAGTACTGTTTTATGATTTATATAAAGTGTGGCAGATTTTAATTTTAATTTTCATTCTCAATTTTGGAATGACTATTCAATAGTGATACGTTTCACCACGTTCAGACGTCAAGTAATGATAATAATAAATAAACTCTCAACACAATGTTCTTATGTAATGAGCAAAGCTAGCTTACAGGAAAGACGTTCATTTTCGTGCACATTAAATTTCATGATCGTCCTAGCTGTAGCACAAAATCATGAATTTTTTAAATTTGGAAAGCTCAGATAAGAAAAACACGAATTTGGCCAGCATGGATTTCCGGATCCAGGCTTTTCCCATAGCCCGAAATGTGTTTCTTCCACTCTAAATATTCTCAGCAACACACCTATCAAAAAAAAAATTCTCAAATCGTTCATAATTACTGACATCTCACCAGTTATGACACACTACATCCAATTGCTAATTTAAGGATTTATTATTAAGTTATTTCTTTTATTTGTGTTCATGTTTCTAGAGCAGATCAATAATCTTTTTTGAAACATAACTCTCTAATTAAAAAAAAAAAAAAAAAATATCTTTGAACTCCAAACAAATAAAAGTCTGGTACTATCAACACTACATACAATGGCTAATTTAAGGATTTATTATTAAGTTATTTCTTTTATTTGTGTTAATGTTTCTAGAGCAGATCAATAATCTTTTTTGAAACATAACTCTCTAATTAAAAAAAAAAAAGGCATATCTTTGAACTCCAAACAAGTAAAAGTCTGGTACTATCATGACATTTCTTGCTTTAGTTTAAGTACAAGCTACACTAAAAACTTATATACTACCGGGACTAATTTACCAACTGCTTGGTTGACAGTCCAGTCCCACCATTGTTAACTACAGGGAAAGCTCTTGAAATATAAAGTAAACCTGCTGCTTAGGCATTTCAAAGCTGGTGGCTCCAATAACAATCCTGTTGGCGTTTGTAATAACAAATTGTTTTAAGTTAACACTGCATCATTGTTAGATGAAAAGCAGTAGTATGTATCCTTTTTTAGAAATTTTAATGTAAATAGTGTCATTTCTGTCACCCCAATGGTAACATACGCCTCTCTACCAAGTTGTGAAGGGATTGAATTGTTTGAAGTCTTCACCAACTATGGGCCAAAACTGAGTCGAATAGACTCATTAGCTAAGTAACTCAACTATTCTTGGGGAATAAGTAAACTCTGAGGTGGGGGGTGGGGACGAATAACGAAAGTGGGAAAACAAAGTCAATGTCATGTCATAGTATTGAACATCTGTCCATGATAATAAAACTCAGTCTTTACAGTACAATAAATTCAGGCCATAATATGAAATGAAGAAGAACACAAAATTTGGTGATTAACCATAGAAGGGTAACTGCTGTAATTATAAGTTATCTTGTAATTTTAGGTCCAGTGGTTCAACCAGTACAACCGGCTGCTTGCAAACTACATGAGGTCTATAGGCGAAAGTGGTGGGCTGGATTTAACACAGGACATGAAGCCGCCAAAGACACTTTATGTTTTGGTGAGTGTTATCAGGTCTACAATAAAAGGCTGGGAGAATACTACACGTTTTTAAAAACAAATTTTTGTTAGGGCTTGCGGGGCGTTGATCGAAAACCCCAGTGATTTGTGAGTGTCCAGTTAAATTTGGATTGAAATAAGTTTTGTAGTGGATGTTATTTTTCTCAAATGAATGTCTTTTAAATTTTTAATTTTTTAAAGCTTGGCAACTGTATTCCTCTGAAAATGAAGTCAAAGATATGAATGTCCCCAGAGATTCATTATATATAAAAAGGCTATCAAATTTGGGCAAAGATGAATTTCTTTGGTGCTTGATGAAATAAAATGTTAAAACATTCACAGCCCCCAAGTCAATATTATTTAAGTATATTTTGCCCATATACCTGTATACAATAATAATATTGGTTATTATTATCATACATGTAAAAGGTATGCAAATGGATTTTCAGAACAATTTCTTTCTGCTTAACACTGCCCTTAAAATATTCAGGAAATGATTTTGTTCATTTCTAGGTAAGATGTTTGTTGGACCATGGAGAATTTGAAACACAAGATGGCAATATTATTTTACTCAAGAAGAATAGCCAGGTTTGTCTTTTTCTTTACTCGGAAAATAATCACCACAGCTTTAGAAATTATTTCATTGCCAAGTTTTATTATTGATAATTATCTGTCTCCCATTGGGATTTTTGCGCATTAGTTCATAGTGATCTTACCCTTCAATGATCAGTGTATAGAGAGAGAGTGTATGTAAATGTATTGTTCCCCAGAATTAATTTTCAATGTCTAATTTGTTAGATTAAAATTTAATGAGCTTGGTGAAAAATAAAATACATTGAGATTTGGTGTCACTGAAATATACAAATTAATTCATATTGTATTTGCTTCTTTCTTTAGCATTACTTGCTGAGATCTGAATGTGAGCACCTGATACGTCAAGGAGTGTTAGAGCATGTTGTACAATAGATCATTTTTGTATGATAGATGGTATAAAGGCAAATGTAATTCTGTACGGTATATAAATTAAATCATTTTTTACAATCATTGATTATTTTCATTGTAAAGAAATGTACATAAAATATTTCACATTCTATGTTGAACAGCGTAAGCAACTGCCACAGTTACAGTAAAAAATATGTTGAAAAACTGAAGCAGTTTTATAGCAGCTTCAGAAATGCAAATGTTATAAGTATTTATGTCAGGCAGAACATTTTAATTTCCATGACTTAAGCTTAATATCTTGTTTAAAGTTTGGTTAAGTTCATGTCATGTTGTATACATATTTATTGTACAGTGATAAATGTGGTTTGGGTGGCTTAATTGTAATTTTTCAAACACTTATTATTAATGAAATAAAATAAGAGAATTTAAAAAAAATTATCAAACTGAACAGTGTTATTAATAATGTTTGAAGTTGAAAATTTAACTACATAACACAACAATTTAAAATTTTAGAAAGTGAATGTCAGAAACATTCATGGGGTGAAAGTGACTGTGTTTAATAATGATATAAAATTTAATGTTATTATTTTTTTTTTTTACAATATTTAAAAAAAAAGTAAATAATACACTGTATTATTTGCAACAAGCAGTTATTTATTGAAAATTGCATTTTAAATATTGGTTAAAATGAGTTTAAGTAAATAAAATATGTTTCAAATTACTTAGCAATTGCAAAAAAAAAATCAAAATGCCAGAATTAATTAAATTAATTTATAATTTAGAAAATGTACATATGAAACAGTGCTTTGATTTTCTTTTTCAAATTCTGTAACTGTAACCAAAAAATATTGGACCATCCAAAAAAATCTTGTTTTCCTTGAATCTGCAGGCTACCAACCCTAAGAAATTATTTTTTTTAAAATTAGCAATTATGACAGAATTGACTTTAAATTCTATGACTGTCATGCATCTTCAAAAATAATAAATATTACAGGATATTACAGGTGATAGAAGATAATGATGAAAGTGTTCAGCAGTCCAATCACCATGATGTAATTTAAATATATTTGATTATAAAAAATTATAACTTAATTCTTATAACTGAAAACTGACAGATTCTATAGTGTCTGATGTTTTGAAAATGTGATTAAGGCTTTGGGTTTGTCAATCCATCTGATTTAGCCACAAATTTCCTGCAACAAAAAATAATTTTAAAAATCAGAAATTGATAAAATACTGGGAACTTTTATATTAAATAATTATTTGTAACTCAAGAATTGGCGAACCTAAGACTAAGAATGGACGCAGTTTAAAAATTTTATCCATGAGATGTAAACCCCCTCCATAATGCTTTGTCCCAGCTCGTCATGGATTTCACAGATTTTTATGAGACGTTTGGCTTTATTAAAGATAAAAATTGGCTATTTATGAATTTTTGAATAATTATTTAGAATGTATGTACACATTCTGTTGAGACCACTCTTCAGTACCCATTTGCGTCCATACTCCTAAATCAACATCCCCATGAGTGTGCACACAATACACGGATTGCCCCAAAAGTGAAACAACCTGCCCAAAGTTAATGCATGCTTTGTTTTTTATATAAATAATTACGTGAACCTATATAATCAAATCCAAAATAAAATTGCATGTAATCTGTCGTCTGGTCTTAATTTGCCATGGTTAAAAAGAGGGCAGCCACAAAAAACATGTTTCTTTGCCAATGACTATAGAAAACATGATAAGTGCGAGTGTACATACATGATATGTGAAGGAATTTCAGGCGCTTGGTAGATATGTTTATGGCCATAACCATGATGTGCTTCAAAAGTTATAAATTCCACGGTCCCATACATCTCTCCTTTGGTTTCTTTAGCTTTTTGGTACAACTGAGTTCAAAGTAAACAACATGTAAAGTTAAGCTGGACAATAAGAGATTTTCAAATAAACAGACTTACACTGTAAGTTACAGCCTTGCGAAACACATGGTTCAGAGCAGCGTTGAAAAACCACTAAAAGTTTCCTCAACATAGACACCCCCACCCGATCCATCCATCAAAAACTTGCTGCTCACCCTCCCCATTTCATCAGTTGGGTTACTGCCTGAATTAATCCATAGATCCTCAGCAGACGTTAGACAAAATCAATGCGCCCCTTCTTTACAGCACTTACTTTCTCTCCAAGTTTGAATGGAACAACCATATCATCTTTGGCATGGAGTATCAAGACATGAGTGTGTGGAGTCACAGACAAGATGCTGTAAGCATTGACACATAAGAGATTAGCTACACTTTTCAACTAACCTGTTTTTAAATGTACCAGATTTATGCCATGCCATTATAGTTATAGTATAGCATTTAATTAGTCTTTTTTTAAAATAATATAAATAGAATTACCTGTACAATGACATTAGGTCACCATATCTTGCTACCAATATTATAGTAACAGTCGTGTTTTATTTTAAGATGAAGGTGACATTTTGTATATATTGTCATTAAAAAAAATATTTTGTCACATTTTATGGCACACGTCACCATGTCAGTCACTGTTCAGTGCAGTGAAGACAATGACAACAATAGTAAAAATAACTGAAACTAAATCCTAAGTTAGTAAATAAATGTAATCCTTACTGCTTCTCACTATCAAAAATGATTCCTTGTTGTCTCATTGCATCAACAAAACCCCATTCGAACCAAGGCAGTGTACTAAAAAGCTGAGTGGGGAAATATGGGAATAAAATGTAATTATGTTCAAGAACTACATTATATTTTATATAAAAATAACCTTTGCTAAAAAAAATTTTAAATGGATAATGAAGAAACACATTTTCAAAGAAACATGTAATTATTCGCCATCACATGTTAATTACTTAGAATATAAATGTTACCCATGCGACAGGATGATAATGGGCAGCTTCAAGAATGCTATTAAAACCAGCTTCTAGTATGACACCAGCTGGGTGGTCACCTTTATGAGAGTTAGTGGAGAGAGAGATAATGTAAGTTTTTATTGAGCATCGTCACATTCATTTTTCCTCAAACTAAATGCACATACATTCACTTTTAGCAATTCCATTTAGCCTTTACCCCCATCCCCCATTTTTTGTTTTTCTCCATACCAGCCCCCCAAAAAAATTAAGCACGCAATATATTCTTTAGTCAGATAAATAAGCAGTGTCACAAGTGTCACAATTGATGTGCACAATTAATAGAAAAATTTATAACGATTTGAGCAACAAAAAAAAAAATGACCATAATGGATTCAAGGGAGAGAATTTTAATCTCAATCCCTGAAATATGCTAGAACTTTGATGATACGATAAGAGTTTGTCCTGTTGACTGTGATCTATTTATTGTACACACCTTCATCACACAGTATCTTGGCTAATTCTGCTGCCACCCTTAATAAGTAAAGAAACCACAATAATTAAGCATAAGATACATTTTTATTTGAAGATATGCAATAAAATTTAATCTTTGTGATGATCCTATATGTTTCATATGAACCTATATGAGTTTTAATATAAGTTTTTATTAAAAAAAACAACCCTCTTAGTTCCTAGAGAATTATGAGAACCATTTTATACAAAGAGCAAAATATATGAATTTCAAATAATATAAAACACAGATACTTTCATTAAAAATATGTACCTATTCCATAAAGTAGACCGATTCCCAAGAGATTTAAGCTTGACTATATAGTAAACCTAAACCTACTTAGAGAAAATTTTTTACCCAGTTCCTAAAGAATGTCCCCATATAAAGATTTTAGACTGTCCTGATCGGGCTTTGATCCACTTGTAGGTAAAATATGCATCAGCTACAAGTCCATCCTCTGTAGAAACTCCAGATGAATCGCCAAAACCTAAAGAAGATTCAATTTTGCCCCTATTATCACTGTTGAGTGTTATTATGTGGATTTCTGTCTTTGCTCAATTTATAAAACTGACTGTCAAACAGATGTGTTGTAACTGACGGTCAAACATATGAATGATAACTGATTGTCAGACTGATGCATGATAAGCGACTGTCAGAAAGATGTATAACTGACTGTCAAACAGATGTATGAAAGCTGATGATCAGACAGATGTATGATAACTGAGTGTGAGACAGAATTTTAATAACAGACTGTCAAACAGATGTATGATTAAATTTGAACATTATAGCTGCTGTTGAGTGCACTTAAAATTTTGAAATAAAAACTTTATTTATATAAAAATGAACATTATAAAATGTAAGCATAATAAAAACTTGGTGGGCAAACTGAGTGGCCTCACATGAGGAGAAGTTTTATTGCGTGTGACTTGAGAATGTCAATAGGACAAAAAACTTGAGAAACAATTCCGTATGGCTCATTTTATGGGCTTAAATTAAAGTTAAATGTTCAAGATGAAGTGGCTGGACCCTAAACTATTTTTTCATGGTGCAACAGATTATACTTATGTTGACAATAAATACTTTGGGGCTAATAACTAACTACCTGAAGTGTCCTCAGATGTTTAATTGTTTTATTTTGACTTATTAGCAAGATTGAAGTGCATGGTACAAGATGTGATGTTCTGAGACCACCTTCAACAATGTTTGGGCACAAATGTGAACATTTTATTAATGAAAATTAAGATTACATGAGTTCTTCTTACCTCTGTAATCAATAGTAATAACATGAAAGTCAAGTTGAGACAGTATTTTGTACATCGCTACTCTGTAGTCCACTCCCCTAAAAGAGATGATACATACCAGTCAGTAAAACTATACAGATACAATTAGTTTCAAGTATCACATCTTAAAATAGGAGTTCATATTTTTGCTTGCAGAATAGTGTGCTGCATTTCACTATAGGAAACAAATGCGCCCCCCCCCCCACACACACACACAAAACAACAAATTCTGTGTACTATTAATTGTTTAAAACACATTTTAAAAAAAATGAACTAGCTGCACCATCAAGTGAAAAGCACACAGCACTGGTTTCGTTTTGTTTCATTTAAAAACAACAATCCACAACATCCCAGCTAAATAAATGTGTATTTCCTTAACTAAATGCAGTCCACAAATTATTATTCTATTGCTTGTCTTTAGCCACCACATACATACATGACAAAATTTTGTTTGGGCATTCTTTTTTTATTCAATTTAATGTGATTATATTTTCAAGAGGTCAACAGATAATTATTTGTGTTTGGTGCTTACATAACGATAACATTATAAAGGCTTCCTCTTTAAGAGGCCTTCGAGTTGAGGGTAACCATGGAACATAGAGTGTATTTTATATTAGAAAGATATTACAGTTGTACTCGCCAGGATTTATGGGTTTAAAACAGTGGTTCTTAACCTGGGTTCGATCGAACCCCAGGGGTTCGGTGAGTCAGTCTCAGGGGTTCGGCGGAGGTCTAAAAAAAAAAATCAGAAAAAAAATCATACTTTATTTTTCCTATTAAGAAGGGTTTGTGAATGCGCATATGAAACTGGTGGGGTTCGGTACCTCCAAAAAGGTTAAGAACCACTGGTTTAAAAGTTTGCAAAAGCAGACGAACCTGCAACAACTATTTCCATGGAGGTATAGAAAAATATTTTTTCCCTTGTTCATTTCATCATCAAATCTGTCCCATGAAATTTCTCTTTTCTCTGTGTGAGTACTCTTTGGAAGAATATGCCTGTTTAGACAATTTTCTGCATTTAGAGTTAAATTTAGCTACCGGGTATAGCAAAAATAGTTTCAGTAGTTTACTAAAGGGAAATAAATAGACATAATATCAGTTTAGTAAAGGGACATAGGTAATCATCTTAGTTGAATAAAGGGAAACAAACATATAACTATTCTAGTTTCCCATGTTGACTGATCATTCCAATGAACATTAAAATTTTACGAATAAATTAATTTCCCAATCCTTTGGATAATGATAAAGCCATATAAAAATGTACCATTGCCCCACTTTTTAGCGTACAATTAGTGCAAACTCTCTACAGCAGTGAACACTCTTGCAAAAAATTACATTTCTTTAAAAAACTGCAAACAATTTAAAAAAATAAGGAAAAAAAGTCTTCAGAAGAGGATAGAAATCTTTAGCTATAGTCTATAGTTCTTAACAAAGAATTACCACGCTCCAATGTTAACACCATCTTCAACATGAAGGTATATATTCCTTGTGTTGTTGAGACCGAATTCACTAGGATTGGAGAAATTACTAAATAAAGGCCACGAAACTGAAATGATAGAAAAAAAAAAGACAGTTATCATCTTCAAATGTAACAACCAAGGACCCATCAATTTCGAAATAATTTATGTCTCATTCAAATCATTTTCTAATGAGGGTAGACAACTCACCCAAATTGAAGAAAACAATTTTTGGCAAGATCCACTGATTGGCTCGAACAAAAATTGGAATAGCCACACATACAATGAAAATTTTAACTGCCGTGACTGCTACACAGAGAAGGCAAAATGATGCATTCTTTTGAATATATCTGACAAGAATTTAAAAAAAAAATCAATAGATAAAATATATTATTACAAACGTTGCCGATTTATGAATATACCCAATTCTAGCAGACTTGTAACCTGCCCCCCCCACCACTTGCTACGATTTTTGCAAATTTGGGGCCATTTTTCTTTATTTCTCACCCCCTCCCATTTCCATTAAATCTAAAAAAAATATGTCTGGGAATACAAGTGTTGAAAGCTAAATTCAAATTTAAAAAAAATGCTAAACCTAAAGCATTACAAATTAATAAAATCTGACAAACTATGTATTTTTCCCCCATGTGGGTATTGAAATATTTTTTGAAAGGGTTTTGAAAGGGAACATTAATGTATCAAATGATTGAATTAGCATAAAACTACAAGATATTTTAATGTTACCTCAGTGGAAGCTGAGTGAAAGAGCACAACGTATTTCTTTTCAGTGTGTTCATCTTGTTGGTGTCTTCATGGTTGCACACTTCCATTTCACTAATCTGAGACTTACTGACGATGGCTGTTGAATTGTGTTACAGTCCTTAGTGAAAACAATGCTCGCATCTTTCACAAAATGATCATACTGCATACCTATTTATTCCTTCATCACACTCAATTCTAAACATAGTTTAAGTTTGGGTTAGAGAAACAAAGGCAAAATTCAGCCCCACTCCCCCAAAAAATCATGAACTCCTTAAACTTAAACGTTATTAGTTATTCCATTCAGCATACAAATCCAATATCTCCCCAAAGCAATTCATATTGAACTGCCCTCAGGGTCTTTTACCTTTTAATTGCTTTCTTACTTATGCATATTCATTTCATGGGGCTGTCCAATGTGACTGGACAGGAATATTGCCACAATGCTCAAACTGTGGTAGGCCTACACCAGCAATTCTCAAACTGTGGTAGGCCTACACCAGCAATTCTCAAACTGTGGTAGGCCTACACCAGCAATTCTCAAACTGTGGTAGGCCTACACCAGCAATTCTCAAACCGTGCTAGGCCTACACCAGCGATTCTCAAACTGTGATAGGCCTACAACAGCAATTCTCAAACTGTGGTAGGCCTACATTACGTTTTTTCCAAGTTTAAATATTCAGATATCCAGTCCAGTTTATGAAATATGGCCATAAATGTTCAAGCCAATTTCTTTTAGCAGTACAAACATTCCAAAATGTACACCACCCCTGGGCTTACAAGATACAAAGTATACTGCAGGTATTGCTTTATGTTAGCTCTCTAACACCATCAAAGTTGTTATTTTGTAAATTTTCACGGCTTTTAATAATTGATGCTCCAACAAATGCTGACACCATTGGCAACTTTTATCTTCAGTGGTTAAGTTGTTTGCCTCTCAATCATGGGTCAGTGGATTCAAATACATGAGGGTCAGCTACAGCTCAATATCCAGATGGATTGGACTCATTATCCAAGTAAGGACAGATGAGAATAAAAAACCACTTCCATCTCTGAAGACAGATGCCAACTTGAAGCAAGATTAAAAATGAGATGCATACTAACCAAAAATGACTGAAATCTTACCAGTTTAGCTAGCTGTCCGAGTAAATTAGAGAAGTAATGAAAATATTCTTAATGCTCTCAATTAGAGAAACATACTCATAAATTATAGTTTAAGTTTTTGTTTTTCTCTAGTGGCTAGCTTCAGACTATATCTCATCAGGACCACAGGTTTTTTGGTAAAAAAAAGCAGTATTTTATAGAAATAAAAGGATTTTAACAATCTTTACATGTAACATTTTTAAATGAAAATAATGAAGCATACTTCACAAAATTGCAAAAATCAAAATAAACACCATTGGTGGTAATTGAAAATAGCTTTATTTAGCACAAAACTATAATTGATATGAGTCAACAGTATAACCTGCCAATGTAATTTGCCACACAATATGAAATGCATAGATGACCACAGCATTGGCAATGTTGGAAGCGACATGCAGAAACTCACTCCTACCAGTATATGTTAAACACATTGAAAAGCTGTGAACCTGTGCATCCCACAGCAGTAGCACACAGATTCCCTACAGTTAGTGCAATCAGGAACACAGTCGGCCGGTACAGTCTATTTGTTCATGGCTTTTAACGCTTTCACACACAAAATAACCATATCAAAATTTTGTCAACATTTTCACTCAAAACTTCCATCTATTTTTTTTTTTTAAGACAACCTTTTTTTCTAATGACAAATTGTAACAATTTCAAGCCATGCCATTTGCAAAAATTACAAAGATGCTTAATTTGGAGATGAAAAAAAATTATAAAAAATTGATCATTTAAAATGAAAAAACTGTTTTAAATTTATACAGATATTTACAAATTGGTGGTTAAAATGATACAAAATAAGGACATGACGAGTCCATTCATGTGAATATCTGGGTTAATTAGTAATATTTATATTTGCATTTAGGAATGTCACACTAAATCCAAGTAGCTGTATAAAGAGTTGCACCATGACCTGCCTAGTTTTAAAAAAAAAATCATACTAAACTATGGGTCTTAAAGCATCTCTTTAGAAGCATTTGGCTTATTCTGTAATGTTGAAAGGGTGATAAAATTTCAAAATAAATAAATATATGCCGTTAAATAATATTAATATGTATGTACATAATGTGAACTTGTGCTTTAGAATACAACATAATTTACTTCTTCTTCAAAATGGCTTAGATTTAGAGAGTTTAAAATGAATGATTTCAGGAGTTATAAATGTGTGCTCATAAAAAAAATAAAAATGAATGTATATTTATTTAAATTGCATTTGTTCACATTGCATTTTATTTCACAGGCTGGCATTGAATGATTTTAATTTTAATATGATTTAAAATCAATTTAAAACACTTACAAGCAAACAGAAGAGGAAGAAAATAATGTAGATTTTATTTGCGGTCTCTAATGGCTAACATTTTAAGGGATTAAAAAAACAGTTGCTTGCTTGCATGGTTGCTTGGTCAGCAGATGAAACTAATTTAAAGTTCAAAGATGTAATAAGTACAATTTCTATCAAGAAATAACACAAGAAGTCATAAGGAAGCCGGCTATGGCAAATTTGCATTTACATTTATTTGAAGAGACATTGCTATCACAGCAGATAGGATTTCGTGTGTTTTATTAAGTAGTAGAATCGTTAGGCTATAAAATTTAATAAAAAGTTCATCAATAACACAGAAGACTTTTTAAAGCTATTAAATAAATTCTATATCAAATCTAGCCCGGAGGAGTGTTCTTCATAAAGTTCTTACTTTTAATTTGAGGTTATGCTATTGCTTATAACTTCTTCTCATTTTTACCTTTACAAGACAAATCTTTAGCAGCGGTTATATGGGGCATACCAGTTTATTGGACAATTTATTCTATCGAGGCTTCAAGAACCTGGCTTGAGAATGTCTTATTACAATGTTAAGGACTTAGGTGATGAGTTAAATTAAAATACACAAAGAATGATTCCAAGCTTAAATGTTGACCAATATTGCAGGCACCATCAGAGTTGTAGTGACTCTCATCAAGTGTGTTTCCAAGTTGGTAGGATTCAGTGGCATGATATTTTAAGACTAAGAAATAGAGTTAATACAGAGAAAGCAGATGCTTTTCTTTTCTTAATGTGAAAGATACAAGGGTTAATCAAAGTAACAGTTGACCTGGCTTGACTCACATACACTCATGTACAATAATGTCCATATAAGATTCTTATCAAAACCCAACAAAAGTGTGGTTTCACAACCTATATTAAGCCATCATTAATGCTATATACACAACCATGTCAACGCTTACGCAATAGGTTAGACAAAACCCAAATAGTTCAACAATATTTTCAACATCATTAATTGTGGTTTGTCTGCAAAATTAACAAAATTATACAAGCTGAATGCATTTTTACTTATTTATAGTATAGGGCAGAGGTCGGCAAACTCATTAGTCAAAAGAGCCAAAAATCAACAGCAGGACAATTAAAAAAATTTTGATAGCCAAAATTCTTTTCAAGAGCGTGTCAAGAACCATGTTTTTTTTGAGTAAAAACCAATTTGTGGCTGACTGGCCGAGCCCCACTGAGGTCACTAAAGACGCGAGCCGCGATTTGCCGACCACTGACATAGGGCATTGAAATGTATCACCCCCCCCCCCCCCCCCCCCCAAAAAAGGGTTTTATTTTTTTCTTATTCATATTTAAAAAAAAAAGAACTTTTTTTTTTTTTTAAGGCATTTTATTATTTTGTTGATATAACATTATGAGCAGAGAATGCAGCAAAGACTGGCAGGAATTTTCATCTAAAGATTAATTTTAACTATTCAGTACCCTAACAAGAGATCATTAACAAAAATATGTCGGTTTTGTCATTAAAAAAATATTGTCACAGAGAAAAAGCGATCACAAGACTAGAGCATTTCTATAACAACTGATCAGCTAAAACACATGTTAGTAGAATGGATGTTTTAAATGGTGAAATCAAAACAGAAAGCAGTGTCATGAAGAACTTTCCTAATCTATTCATTTCAATCTAAGCAGACAATAATAATGAAAAAAAAATTCCTGTTAATTTTTCCCAGCACCAATCTACCTTGAAAATATGAATAAAAAAAAAAACAAACAATAAAAAAAAAAAGATTAAAATTAAAAAAAACATTTTCCTAGTCAAAAAATTATTAAAAAAATTTAACTCATGTGTATTAAAAAAAAAAAAACAAAAAGCAGTGTAATGAAGAACTTTCCTAAACTATTCATTTCAAACTAAGCAGACAATAATAATGAAAAAAAAATTCCTGTTAATTTTTCCCAGCACCAATCTACCTTGAAAATATGAAAAAAAAAAAAAACAAACAATAAAAAAAAAAAGATTGAAATTACAAAAGACATTTTCCGAGGCAGAAAATTATTCACAAAATTTCACTCATGTGTATTAAACACAACTTCACTCGTGTGTATTAAATCAGTCGGGCTATGGATTCAAAATGTCTCTTTCAGTCACAATTTGTTTTGTTTGAATATTGCACATATTTATATTGATAACATTCACCAAAAACACAATTGATGCTTTCTTGGGTAGGACAAGCATTGATAAAAAATTTGGACAGGTCATTCCACTGGAAGGGAAGGGCCTGAACGGAAAGGTCTTCTTTTGCGCAACATGGCTTTATAACAATTCAATGGGCAGAAGAAGCCGTTGCCACTTTGTGTTGAACAGTTCCAGTGAACGACCTTGCCAGATGGTGATACAAAGTCCACAAAAAAATAAAAATTTCTACTCTACTTGTTTGGTCATCTGTATTGGCCTGTACTTACTAATACCAACTCAGCTGGTCCACCAGTTAGTGTCAGTAGCACGCATACATGGCATGAAGATAGGAAACTCATCTCATGAGAATACACAAATCATTCAGTACAGAAAGACCAAGACAAAATGAAGTCTTTGAGTTCACATCCACAATGTCAGGCTTTGTGTTCAGGAGAAAATATTCAAATTAATGTCTTCCACAATAACAGGCTTATGTTCGTAAGAAGACAGTTATTAAATTAAGGTCACTTAAATGAGCTTTTTTTATAATTAGAACAATAGCAACACATTCTTAACATCTAACACTGCTTCTAAGGCTTTTTTAAAAAGAAATTTCAAAGGCCACACATTAACAAGGACATGATAATTAATTTCAGTGATAAAAGATTGGTTGAAAATTGCCATTTACTCTACCACATTTGTTATACTGAAAAAAAAAAAAAGAAAGAAGAGCTTTCCAGCTGATAATAAAAAATATGGCCCATGATATTTTGTGCCATGGAGATCCGAGTAAAAGTAAAACATAACATTTTAAAAAAAAAAAAAAGAAAGAAGAGATTTCCAACTGATAATAAAAAATATGGGCCATGATATTTTGTGCCATGGAGATCCGAGTAAAAGTAAAACATAACATTTTTTGTGCATATTATAAAAGATGTTGATCTAAGAAAATGATTTCAGAAGATAATTCAATGTGAACAGCAAAACATTTAAAAAAAAAAAAAAGATAATTTTGAAGTATATTTCTAAGGGAGTTGATATTTGTAAAATGTTACCTTGTGTAAAAAAATATTGTTTGTGAATTAATATGGTCCTGTTACACCTTGGTGTAATAAAAATGTTTTTTCAGGAGTTATGAAATTTCTTTAATTGGATAGATCCTCAAATCTCAGAATATTTCTTTGATCCAATATATACTTGAACATTTGTTGACATACTTGCACATTTGTTAAATCTGCATTTTCTCATCCTTTTTTTTTCTCAAAGAATTTCATCTCCATCATCCACCCTTTCTTTGATCAGTTTGATTATCCCCTGACTCAAATCTTGAGACAGTTGGCACACAAGGGGCTGCAGCATGTCTTTGGTTGCCGTCAACAGTGCAATATGGTCATCGTGGGATGACAGGTGACCCAGGCCCGAGACAGAGTTGGCCAGAGATGTGTTGCTGCTTAACAAAACGTCTGTCCTATTGTCAGAGGTCCTGGATGTTGTTGTTTGGAATGTTTTAGTTCCAGGGTCTTGAGGAGATGTTTTCTGGGTTGCTGTGCTTGCTGTTTTCGATGCCAGCTCTTTGAAGACAGTGTGTGATTCATGGAACAGCTCGCCAAGCATGGCTAATATCTGACGTGCATTGTCATCTGTCCTGCCATCCACCTGGACAATTTAGTAAAGGTTATGTGCAGTGAGTATTTGATATTAGGCTTTTATTATTTTTTAATTGAGTTTGTATAAGGGAGTTTTAAACTGACAATTGAATTTTAAAAAAAAACAGGACTTTCAAAACTCACTTTAAAACCAAAATTAAAACTACTAATTAGTTCAAGGAATAAATTAACTTTCAATGTTAAAATACTAATGAAAGCCAAGAAGTCCACAGCACTAAATCAGTGTTGTGCAACCTTGGTTCCAGACCCTTTTGGGGGTCATGAAATTGTTTAATCCCCCCACCCCCACCCCGGACCTGCCCTCTATTGCAACAATTCTTTAACTAAGTGTTGGGTGACACCTATGAGAAAAGGTTGAGCACCGCTGCAATAGATGGCCTAAACTTTGGATAAATAAAGAGGTCTTATATTAAAATACACACCTGATTGAACAAGTCTCTAACTTTATCAAGATGATTGCGATATTCATTTAACACAGACTGGCACTGACCAGGAGTAACTGAGAATAAATCAAAATATTCTATTATTAATGAATAACAATACTTACTTATTTGATTAATAGTGTGAGTGTATGTATAAAACTTCTCTTATCTTTCTGACTTTTATACATTTAAATGTATCTATAAATTGGTGATAGCTTCAATTTAATGGCAAAGTTAGCTTATAGCAGTTTCATTTGTACAAAACTTAAATTCATTTTCTATTCTCAAAACTTCTTAAACAAAATTGTGCTTAACCCTCTTGAGACGATGGAGCCTTTTTTGGACTATCTGTGTCAAAAAGACTTAGCCCTTTTCTTGAGCTCCACACTTACTTTGCAAAATAATGTATGTAAAATAAACTACCATATTTTACGGACTATAAGACGCTACAGACTATAAGAGGCATCTTAATTTTTATGCAATTTAAAAAAAAACAACATTTTTATAATTTTTATATTAATTTCGAGTATAAAATGCACATGAATTTTGGAGGCAATTTTTCTAAGAAAAAAGTGTGCCTGATAGTCAGTAAAATACGGTAATAACTTTACAAATATAAAACCATACATCTTCTTGTAAGGAATTGAATAAACTAATTTGATCTTTATGAATCAAACTAAAATCTCAAAATTTATGCAAATGAGATATCCTGATTTGCATAATTTATGCATGCACTATTTTTTTTTAAAACTTAGAATATAATTGTCTTGCTTGCAGAATATTGTTAAACTGTATGATTGTTAAAGCCAAAACATTTGAATGAGATTCAATGTGAATAACTGTATAGTATATTCCCCTGAAGCTGTCATATTCCTTTTGACAAATATTTTTAAGCATTTATGGGGGTCACTAGGTACCACCAAAAAAAAATGCTATAAAATGACAGAACACCATAAAATATCAATGGAAGCTGCTATTAAAATGGCAAGATGAGCAAGAAATGCAAAAAGACATCTGATTAGTTGGTATGAAACAGGTTAAGAAATAATTTATGTGAAAGTTTAAGTTTAATTTAAAAACAATTTGTTTTGTTGTGGGATTTAAAAAAAACTTAACTTATGATATTAGCATAATGGTAACTTTTGATCAAATTTTTCTAACAACTTTAATCTTACAGAGTGTAAGTGAAGCATCTGACTGCTTCTGTTATTTTTTTTCTAAATAACATGATTAAAGTAGAGTACTATGCATAAAACCCTTATCAAAAAGTTTACAAAAGTATTTACCTGCAATAGGTGAAGGTGGTAGAGATAGGGCTAGTCTCATCCTGTCTAGTTTCTGTGGTCCTGGGTCAGGTGCAGCCGTTTGCCTGAGGTGCATAATGGTATAACTAGATGAAACTAAAGCTGTCTGGTCAAATATTGAGTTATAAATCAGAGCAAATTAAAAAATAAATAAAATCATCCGTTTTGATTTTGCTTGTCAGATCCAAACCTCCCAAACACAATTGCTAATTGTTTAAAAGACTGTACAATTTATTTATTTATATAAAGTGAGTAATTATATATTTAAAATCTTCAAACAACCAGCTGGATGCATTTTTAGTTTAGAAATTGCATTAAAAAAACCTTTTAGAATATAGAATGGCTTTAATAATAAAAAAAAAAAACATTTTTCACTGAACTTGACTTACTTGCAAATAAAAAATCAGAATCCTTTATATCCACACTTATGGCAATGAAAATTTCTATAGATGGTGGTGATGTTATATACACTAATATATGAGGAATTATATATTCATTATGAAAATAAAGTGCTGCTGTACTTACGAAAGTAATGGTTTACTTCCCAGAGAGTATGTTGTTGTGTTGAGTGGTGTGGAGGTGTCCGAGTCTGAACCTAATCCTGCATCAGAGAGGTTGGGTGAGCCATCCCTTAAATCATTGAGAGAAATGCTTGTGTTTGGTGAGGCTGGCAATGTGCGGCGATAGGGACTTGAAGAGCGGCCTTTAGAACCTGGGGATTCCCTCACAGAGCTATGGATCTGAAATTTGGCAATGCGATCCCTTATTGTTCCCTGAAGATTTTCTGCATCCACATCCCTGCTTTTGTCTAAAGTATCGTCATAGTTTTTAACACTGGTCTCACTGGGACCGGCATAGATGCCATTGGCGTTTGGCGTCCGTGAATTGTTTTGGAATGGCTGTGAAGAGGCTGTGCCCAAACTTGAGGATGGCGGCAGTGATAAGGGCAGTGGGGGTTTCGGAGATGTTCTGCGCTGCATTGGTGATGGGTGGTCTCTCTCTGGCAGGTCAAGCGGGCTGGCTTCTAAATTTGAAGTGGGTGTAGAACTGAGGCGTTCAGGTGAGAAGTGGCTACTGATGTTGGCCTGCTTCTGATGTCGCAACATATTGGCCGTATATTCTATTTCCTCAGCTACAGCCAGCTGGTTGGGGTCAGCGTGGGCAAGCTCGGAATCAAATATAGGAGGTGAGTTGCTGCCAGAGGTTATGGTGGATGATATGCTTGAAGTTGAATTCAGTGAGTTTCTGACTGGCCGAGCCCCTGCAGCACTTGAAGGTATGAGTGGAATGGGGGTTGGTCCAGGGACTTTTTTCAAGACCCCTGATTTACCAGAAAGAATACTTTTAGCTTGGTCCAGAGTCATTTCTGAGGTGGATGATTTCCTTCGTGGCTGTGCGTCGCGCCCATCTTTCTTGGTCTGGAAGCCAGCGGCTGTGGGTTTGGCTGTGAAAATGGTAGCATGAGATGAAGCTGGAATGGTGCTTGGTGGTGGCATCAACTGAATGTCTTTTGGTGCAGATGAAAACCTAGAAGTTTGCCTGATTTGGACGGGGCCTGACCTTCGGACCAGCTTATTTGTTGCTGAACTGCTTGAACTGCTGTCAGTGCTGGAGTCTGCATCGTTGACGTCTGGAACGCTTCTTGACATATCAGCCAGCGCACGCAGGTTAGATGTTGATGAAAACTTCACTTCTGGCTTTTGGGGTTTGACTTCTGGCTCGTCGTCGTCATCCTCTGCCCCAAGTATCAAATTCGGAGTCGATGCATAAAATGACAATTTGGATCCCGATAGCTTACCCCTGTTTCGGAATTTTTTCTTGGCAAGCTCCTGGGCTTTAATGGCTGCCAGCGCTGAATCAGCACCACCATCACTGTTCCTGTTGACTTTATTCTTAGAACTTTGTGTTGGTTTAAAATATGTGGGTCGAGGTTTCCCGGTGGAGTTGTGTTTGTTTGATGAGTCTTCAGATGTTTCTGAAGTTTTAACATCCTGGTCTTTGTAGCTCCTTCTTCGTTCTTTTTCTTGGCTGATTCTTCGAGCCACAGGACTTGAGACTGTAACTGATCTCAGAGGAGAAGTACTGGATATTGGGGGTGACTTGCTTCTTGGAAATGGGTCTTTAGGGCTGTTCCTAAGTCGATTCTCCAAATCACCAGCTGAAATAATTTAAAACATTTTCGTTATACACTGGTATAATACAAAAATCGTTTTGTACAAATATTATACTTAGAGAAACAGTCTTGTGTCATGATTGTCGAGGCTAAAATGAAATTATTTCTTTGGACAGCGTTACTGAAAACTTTCTGTTTGAAGAGGCCATTTTCTTAAACAATTGGAGATATCTCAACTTAAAATTGCAGCAAAAAGAAAAAGCTATCACAAGAACATTGGCCCATAAAAAACAACATGGTAATGAGCATATGTTAATTTCTAACATTAAGGCCCCCAAGACTGGCATCATAATAAGTCATTATGGAAAGTAAACCCTGTTCCACTTAAACACAGATTAACAATTTAACCCTTATGAAATAAAACAATTGTATATGCAATATATTTTTGGTTCTTAAATATTTAAAAAAGTAGTTTAGTAAGTTTATTTTTTCTATTTTAAAAACAATTTCATCAACTAAATCAACAATGACAACATCACTTACACTAGCTAGAGATATTAAATTGCTGAAACACGTAAATAAAAAATAGCTACATGCCTAGCTGCCAGAAAAAAAAAAAAAAACAGCCCAAAATATTAAACATTTTTTCAACATATATTTACACAAAAATAATGTAATACTAATTGTAGGAAGGAATTGAAATAAAGGGTTTACAAAAATCATGATCACACCCATTCAGTAGACAAGAAAATTAAAAATTTTAAGCTTTGAACAGAACGGTTAAAGTAAAAAACAAAACAAAATGCTATGAAAAATTATGATTCCTAATTATCACACTATTAAATACGCAAAACAAAAAAAAACCACATAGGATTAAATTGTCAAAGACTTTTTCTACACTCGGCTGAAGACACAATTTGACACTTATATCTCATTTTCACTTCAATGATTTAAGGAATATTAATTACCAAAGCCCAAAAGATGAATGTGATCTTATTAATGGATTAGTTAGTGCAAATGACCTCAATGTGTTGCAAAAGGGATCACAGGGTGTGGGGGTGTTCTAAATTTGGGTCAATTTATGCAAGCGGTGCCACTTTAAGTTTCTGTGTGGGATTCTCTCCCTTTTGTTTATTCTTGGGTTGTTACTACAGTTAACTTTTCTTTAATATGTAGATGGAATGCTTTAAATTATAATTTTGATTGGGTGGTTAATTATAATATTTAAATTTTCCGGCATTTTGGAAAATGTATTTTGTATTGTGTTTATTTTTAAAATTATTTTGTATTGTTTTTCTTAATTTTTACACTTTTATTACCACAGTGTATCTGCAGCATTAACCAATATGTTTAAGATGAGGGAAGGGAGGGTGAACCAACTGAAATTATGTCAGGAATGGGAGCGACCGCATGTCGTTGACACATCTTAGCCACATATCTAGAGGGATACAATATAGTTACTATGTTTGCCATGAAATTAATGTACCGGCTGAAATTGTTCCATTAAATTTTAATGCTACTTGTTTTATTATTTGGTTTCTCTCTGTAATTAGCTAAAATCGCACATTCTCTTTCCCCTCCCATTTTGATAGACATGTGTTTGTACTACATTTTTTTCTCACGACCTCCATCTTGGTTGCCAAGTTGCTGGCTGTGGGAAAAAAGTGGTGCAGATTGCGTAAATTTACCTAAATTTGATATAAAGGAACAAAAATCAAGGTGAAAACAGTTGTTTTGGGGCATTGGTAAAACAAAGAATGATATTAACTAAAATGACAAATGGTGGATACCTGTGAGCTAATGATGCACAAATTACTTTTGTTCAAAGCGAAATCAATCAAAATGAAGCTAAGGAGTTATTGTTTTGTCAAATCAAAATGAAGTTAAGATTTTTTAAAAGATCAAAACAATGAATCCAGACCTGTTTACTCTTACCATTTTGGCGTACAATGTTTGATTTTGTGGTGTATACATTATATATACTATATGTTTATTATTTACTATTAAGATAATGTATTGAACAATTTTGTGATGATATTGTACCATTTTAAGAGTGTGAGGGTAAACAGGTCTGTGAATCCCATGTTACATCATGCCACAATCACTAATGTCTAATGATATTTTATCTTATAGGCAATCACTGAGCATGCTGTAAAATTTAAGACTTTTACTGACAGCCAAGGAGCAATTTCAACACGACTTTTGCTGCGTCACATAATCTTCATGCCTACTTCCAAAAGAACTTTGATCAAAGCATCCATGCCAGGGAAGACAACAAACCCAACATTTTAAAAATGTTACGACGGCACACAAAACTGAGCACATTCCTGTGGCAGAAAATAGTTTTACCGGAAGTCCTGTCTCGAGGACTAGACAGAGATCGGTGTAGGCGTTCTCGTGGTCCTGTCGATCGTCGCTCCATACTGTGACATCTTGTAATTGTAGGTACATCTGCCCGCCTCTCAAACTCTGGTTTCCTGCTGTTGCTCT
This sequence comes from Lymnaea stagnalis, assembly GCA_964033795.1. NCBI lineage: Eukaryota > Metazoa > Mollusca > Gastropoda > Lymnaeidae > Lymnaea > Lymnaea stagnalis. Next base: position 1,205,039 of record CAXITT010000032.1, read on the forward strand.
TGCTGTAGCTGGTTTCAAAGTTGGGCCTAGTAGAGAGCATGGTTCCAGACGCGCTATGGGACACTGAAGGCAGTGGAGTCGTAGGGGTAACAACTACAGCAGCCTGAGCTATGCGTCGCGCTCGGCCCGGTCGGGGAGATGATCTCGGGGTTGGTATGCGACTTTGAAGGAGTTGATGCGGCGGGTAAGGCTTGATTACCGGCTGGGTCATTTTACAGTCAGAGATAAAGCTGTGTGTGCGTGACGTGCGGCTGTGGGCCAAGGTGGTCTCCTCTGTGATTGAATCCTGTGAGAGGCTGAAGTTGGCCCAGACCAGGCGTAGATTTTTGGAGCAGTAGCTCCATGGTGGGGAGACGAAAACTACAGTGCACATAATAGCATGAGGCATTAATGTGAATAACCTCATAGGGTGGCTTACCCTCACTACTTTAATCAACTTTATATATTAATAAAACAAAACACAGAAAAGGCACAGAGAGATTACAGTAACACACAATTTTAAAAATAAACATTTACAAAATAACACACACATATTTTTTTTAAAAAGACAAAGCATACGTAAGTGGAAACATTCCCCATAACTTTTGGTCACTATTTCTCTATAAGACCTGCAGTGTGCATAATAAACTGAATGGTAAACTATAAAGCACATAAACAAGTTGGGATTCACTAATCAAATAATTTAAATAAAGATAAATAAGTCTTCTATGATGATGCTGGTTGGTAGCAAGACAATTACAACAAAAAAATATCTGCAAAATTAACCCTTTAAAAATGAAAGGGAAAAAAAATTTTGTTTAAAAATCTCTCTATTGAATTGGTTGATGAATAAAAAAAAATAGACTAATCACCAAAACACACAATTTAAAAAAAAATAAGATTAACAAAAATTAAGTGATTTGTCATAAAGATACAAATTATTGAGAACTTGGGTGCTAAATTTATTATTTGTCAGACAATTTAAAATGATCCCATGTTCAGCTTACATTAACAGGAATATTCTGTAAGTCCAGGTTTCACCACTGTACAATATTCTACATGCCATACTGTGTGATTTATTCATGAACCAGCAAACACTTGTTAGCTTACCTGCTGTTGGTGAAGATGAATATGAGGCACTTTCTTTGTCAAGGGCAGAAAACCTCCCTCCCTGGAGTATAGACATGACATTTTATGTTATATTTATACATTTGAACTTGACCAGTGCTTGTGATACAGATCATTAGCTTCTTCTTTAGAACATAAGTAGATTTCCCTTCAAAACATGGAACAATCATTTATAACATTAACTAAATTACTAAAGAGCAGAGGATTTTTTTTTTGGGTAGAAATAAATATTTTCATGCAGCACCGTCAATGTGTGCTGCCAAATAGAAAAATGTAAGATTTCATGCCCAAACAGGAAAAGGGGGAGAGAGGGGGAGAGGGAGAATAGAACTTACTTAACTGTATGAGAACTTACCTCCTCTTCTAGTTTGGTTGGAGGTGATGGCGGGTCATCTTTGTCTGGAGATTCTGAATCACTTGAGTTGCCCCGCAGATTCATCTGAGAACAAAAACATCAGTCTTTTTTTTTTTATATAATGCCAGATAATTATTATGCTATAACATCAGACATTAATTCACATTTTTCTCTAAACAAATTCAGGCATCTTAGCTAAGATATTTGTCATGTGTTTCTGCCATGTAAACTTTGCACCTGAGATTCTCACAGTGCACACTTTCAAAGTAATTTAAAAAAGAAAAATAGTTATATTATAATTGTACAATGGTTTTAAAATCCTTATTTTTCAATTAAAACTGGTATATTGGCTAAACAGAATGTGTAACATACATTTTTTAGCAATTTTTTTCTGATACCCCACATACAGGCAGGACCAAGCTTTGCCCACACAGGAAAAGGCAAAGATTTCCTCAACTATTTCATTATTATTCATCAAAAGATTTGAAAATATTCCAACAGAGATTGTTTAACAACAATAAATTCATTCCCATCAAACATTGAACAGATTATTTCTCTGACTTAAAACAATATTTATAGAATGAAATAAAATAGAAGTATATTAAAAGTATTCCTCACAAAACCAGTACAGTGTGAACATTTATATACATATACTTTTCTTTATCAACCAACCTTAAAGGCATTTAATCCTAAAAACTCATTTAAAATATGGCAATTAAAAAAATATTTAAAAAAACTAGTTAGAAGCAAACCATTAATAAAATTGCTATATTTCTTAGATTTGTAATCTAAAAGAAAAATAAACCCTTTAATGGTTTGTTATTACAGAATCAGTTACAGGTGAGAAATGTCAACAATTTTTGTTAAAGTTCTAGTAAAATAAAATAAATATTATCAACCTCTTGTTCAAATATTAGTACGAAATACTGATGTGAAAAGACCATGGGAAAACAAATCAAGCATTTACTTCAGCAGAGTGTGAAAAAAAAAAAGTATAAAAAAAACAACATTAGTGAAAGCATCTTTACAAGCAAAGGCTTAGCTCACATGTATAAATGAAATAGATTCTTTTGCCTGAAATGTATGTTAAGAAACTATAAAATAAAACACTAAGGTGTAAGTTATTTAAAAATTAACAGAAATCTTGGCAAACTTTATTTTAAAAAAAAACAACCTGTAACAATTATTTTTGTTATTTCTGGCCATAGGAATGGGTTATCAATTTTTGTAATTTTCAAAAGCTTTTTAAAGATATTTTTTAAACATGCAAAACACATTTCAAGCAAAAGCATACTACCGGTACATGCATATAAAATATATTCATAGCATTTTAAGTATTAAGTAATTAATTTAAAGAATAATATATTTAAGTAATTTATTTTAAATGAAATTTACTGGATTAATGGAAATGCAAATTGGTTTTGAATATTTAAAAAAAAAATATAAAAATTTATGAGCTAAATTATGTTGAAATAGAAAATCTGCTACAATTTTTTTAAACAACTTTATGAGACCAATAGTGTGTTCAGAAATTAAACAAATACTGAACAAATATTTTAAAACTATTGCACTATAGTAGATATTTACAACAACAATAAAATTTCTTGTTTACCATACCATCTTTATAAGTGAATGCAGATTTTTTAAAAAAAAGGAAATTTAATCTTCCGAGATAAATCTAAGATCTCTTTCATATATGAAAGCAAATAAATACTCCATTAGGTTTCCTTTAGAAAATTCAGCTTTAGTAACAATGGCACAAGGTCAACAAAAGTGGAACTCATGGAAAATGGGTGAGAATAACTTGGGTGACATTTATTGATTTTTAGTTGCTTGCATGTACCACCTGATACAGTGAGGAAAATCATAAATATAACTTGGGAAATAAAAACACCCAGCTAATTGTTAAGAAATATTTAGGAAAACAAAGAATTTTATAGTACCAATAATACCCAATTAAGGCCAATATGGATCTACTTAGCTACATTTTATTATATGATACATCTCTACCAGTCCTCAGAGGACTTGTAAGACTAAATGAGGAGGTGACTGAGGAATGGGTGTATTACTTACAGCTAAAAGACTTTTGCGGGTTTCATCCATAGCCCTGGCCATTTCCATTTTGTTCCTCTGTAAATTGGGTGGTGTAGGTGGATTAAAATGATACGTACAGGACATCATGCGAAAGGAAAGTGGTTCAATTCAATGATTTTTTTAATGAGAAATAATAAATGTTAAAAAAAAAAAAATCATAATGAGGAAAGGATGAATGAATGTTACAAATTAAAAAGAAAATTAATGTACTGAACACTACCTGTGTTTAAATAAAGAAGGGAAAGTTCTATTAGTCTAGTTATGTATCACATTTTCAAATTTTAACATACTTGATGCACCATTATTGTTTGTATTTATATTTTCTGCTTTTTTAAATAAAGATAACTGCAGTAATTTGTTAAACTTTAAACACATTTGATCACTGCCATTGAAAATTAGAAGGAGTTAAAATAAAATTTCACAGTAATTATCTAAAACTTATTTCACAATCAATTGGCCTATTCAAACCGACATCTTGTTAACAAAACATTGTTATAAAAATAATAATTAAATAACAAAGATAATCAGCGACTTAAATTTAGCTTACATTAATCTAAAATAAGTTATAATATATATATATATATATATTTAAGTACAGCATACAGCAATAAATCACTTGTGAGTAGGGTGGGGGAATAGGTGTTACTAAAAAAAATAAAGTTAGCAGCTTCATTCACCTCACAAATTTGAGTTAGCAGATTTAATGTCAAACTTACAAAGTGGATTTCGTTTGATGCAGGGTTTACAAAGTGAATATTGTCAAATGTAAAGGATAATGGATTTGTTAAACCAAACACTATTTATAATCATTTCATGTTGCAAAGCTGACAAACCTTAAAAAACAAAATACATAAATAAAGACAAAAAAAAATTAAACCAAAATATTGTAGTTAAGGCTATCAGTTTCCACCTCAACTATTTTTGAGTGAAAACTATGGGAAAGAATCCAATGCAGTTCATACCCATCATGAATCACACAAAATATAGGGCCCCAATCAAATTTTACTACATATATATAGGCCTACAGCACCAAGGGAGACGGGATATCCACAGATAGTAAGGGATTTGGGAGAGCCCTTCAACATGACATAATAAAATCTTAAGGGAGTGAAAATTTTAGATGTATCTGAATAGGGATGGAATTATGCGCACTGTTGGAAGTGAATTATATTTTGAAATGGTTCAATGTATGTATCAAAGATTATGTCCCTTCATTTAAGAATTTGAATGTATGTGATTTTTTGTTGCTTTTTTTTTTGGGTTGTGTATTGAATACAAGATCAGGAATTGACGGCTAGAGAAGCCACATTGGATAAAAAATAATTCTATTGACCTATAATAAACCTATACATTTTTTTTTTTTTTTTGAAAAACTATAATCTCTCAGTTTTAAATTAATTTGTAAATAAGAAAATGGTAATTTATGTTTAGAATTTTACATGCAGTATTTATTATTATTATTTTTTACTTCAAAACAGCTATCAAAATTACCTGTCAGTCATCAATATTACTAGGGAAATATTTTATTGTAAAAAATGCCTTCCTATCTGTTAGTCCTTTTGGTGATCTCAAAATTGTTTTGGAAACAAAAAAGGTGGGGCAATGGAAAGAAAAGTCATTAAAAACTTTCACCAGAGGACAAGAGGAAACTGATTCTCATATAAAACATAAGTACTTACACTGAACCAGTTTTCTTGTCTGTATGGAAACTGCCCAGCTGAGATGGTCCTGGTGAGGAAATAAGGATTTATTGAACCTATCAATAGAATGCTGGTTGTTAAAACTAAGCAAAGAAAGCATTGCAAAATAATTTTAAAAAAGAAATAATTTGAAAAAAAAAAATTTAATTAAAGATAAACATGAAAATGAAAAAGGAAGATTTAAAATTTGAATGAAATTGACAAGGCATTCATTGCAGTACAACATTATTAGTAAAATGTTGTGTTTTTGGCGTTAAATTTGGTTGTTTTCTGAAACTGAATTGAAATCAGTAAGTGTAATTTTAAAAAAAGACCTTACTTTAAGAGCGGTTGTTGTGAGCGAGACATAAACCTGGCAGAGAGGCTCAGTCTGGGGCTAAATGGGATGGAATCCATGTGAGAGTTGGCAGCGGCTCCTGCTGAGGCCTGGTACTCAAGCTTGTCAACTGACTTGGTGAACTTCTCCAGGGGGATAGGGGTGAAGGCATCCTCTTCAAAGTTTTCTCTGACAAAGTCTTCCTGAAAACAAAAAACAAAAAAGATATGAAAGATACTTGCATTAATAGAGTCTCATTGTGAAAAAAAATTAGTATTACTTTTGCCAAACATTTGGGGATATTCGATGTCAACTTAGATTGAAAACTAAGGTATGCATCAATTTAAAAAAAATAATCTAAGTATTACTAATATTCCACACTTAATTTACTAAATGAGAATATCCTTTTCAAGCTTTTGCAAAAATATACAGGGAGGAACAAAAAAAAAGGGTTTGTACAACAGTTTAGGAAAAAAGAAAATTATAATTTTGTTTTAATCAAAGCGATAAATGCCGAACACTAAAAAAATTTATTGCAAGAGTAAAAATGCACTTTACTGTTCATTTCATTTTCATTAGTGCTCTGTTTTTATATAGCTTTTCCGACACGAAAGCATCAAGTGATTTTCTTTAATAAGTTAAGTAAATTTATTCATTTACATTTTGTAACTGGTAAATTTTTAAAAAAGTTTCTTTTTTTCTTCTTCAAAATTGAAATTAGCGACTGAATTTCAATGTTCACCTTGTCAGGCGTCCTTGTCAGGAATTCTTTATCTGGGTCTGATGGTGTAGTGGGGCTGGACACTGCTAGGGTCTCATCATTGTGATCATCCTCATCTTCTAGAGACACAGGGTCAGTGCTTTCGGAGGCTGACAAAGAAATAATTTTACTATCATTAAAACCAGACTTTCTATATTTTATACACAAATTAGACCCCCAAAATAACCTTCTATAATTTATTAGACTGAAATGTAAAATTCAAAAGCATTAAACCCAGAGTTCAGGTTGAGCAAGTATGTAATACCTTGATAGCATATAGTTTTAAAAAAAAATATTTACAAGCATATGCTACTAAATTGTAGTTCCATTCTTGTTATTCAAATCAAAATACCCTCATATAAAAACACAGGAATCTTAAGATACTAAAAACTCCTCAGTGACTTAACTAAATCTTAAATATAAATTTATAAACTGTACTGAATTATGTGTAATGTTATGAGTAATTTTATGATAGTAATATACTGTAATAGCTTTTGAAAATTCCAAAGATGTACACATGAAAGAAAGCCATGCCAACAATTTTGATTTGTTAACTTACTGTCGTCCTGGTTAGAAACATTTCCCAAGCTGGATTTATCTCCCTGCTTTACTTCATCTGCTGCAAACACTGTGTATGTGCTGTATGGGCAGAAAGGATTTCAAATGTAAACATATGAAACATACAAAAAAACCAACTCGAAATGTAACCCATTTATTTTTAAATCCCACATAAACTTTTGAAAATTATTTAAAGTATGTTAAACAGGCCTGCACAACATTACGACCTGCCTTACATTTGGAGTTGTGCGGGCCTTAAAAACAAAATTGTTGTATTTGCCTGGCAAAAGCATCAGAGTCACTTTCTGCGGGTGGGTAAATAACTTCTGTTGTGTCTGACCCAGTGTCCAGTTCATCTGTGTCATCAAGTTCAAGGCTGCTGGTCCTCAGGTAATCGAACCGATCCAGTGATCTCTTGCCAGCAGGGCCTGAGAGGTTGAGAGCCGTGTCAGACTTGTACAGGGCAGAGCTGCTTCTGTGCAGTGTCTCCAGCTCATGCAGTTCCTGTGGACATTTTAAAGTAATGTAAGTGTCTGTCCCTTAACAATTGCAACTTCAATAATAGGGAGGAAATTAAAAAAAAATAATTAAAAAAACTACACTGATGCAGAATCGTAATGCAAATGAAATCATTATAGAAACTGACAGTTGCTTTATTTCACCTAACCAGCTTCAAAGATATTGACCTATCTATACAAACAGATAAAATGATGTAATAAAACTATCAAAAGCTTTAAGGTAAGCAACAGATGCACTCTTGACTCATTTGCAAAAAAATCAGCTAATTTTGTGAGACAATCTGCAGAAGCAGTTCTGAGCATGAAGATCCTGTATTGTGAGAAGTCATATCAGAAACATCAACTATCTAGATGAAGAATCCTACCCTTGCAGATGCAGGTAATGCTGTCCTTAAGTCCCTGGCTGATAGCCTGAGGTCATCATCTACAAAAGGCGTATCCTTGGGGCAACAATAAAAGTGTCTTAAAAGGTTTGGTATCTTATGATACAAAAGGTTTGATATCTTATTATATAAAAGGTTTGATATCTTATGATACAAAAGGTTTGATATCTTATTATATAAAAGGTTTGATATCTTATGATACAAAAGGTTTGATATCTTATTATATAAAAGGTTTGATATCTTATGAAATAAAAGGTTTGATTATATATCTAAACATAACCCTCAAATATTTCAAAATTCTCAACAACCAATAAGGTAAAAAAAAACGCATCAGATTAATGTTTTTTTTTTAAAAATTACTCTATGACCAAAACTAGTTCCAATAAAAATTCCTCAACTTAAAAAAATACAATACTTCCTTAAAGGTAGTAAATATGATGAATTAAACACTTATTTTTGTCCCTATTTTCCATAATAACAAGTTAATAAAATATTAAATTTCATTTTCTGTAGACAGCAAATTCAATTTTATTTTCTGACAGAAACTTTGAGAAACAGGTAACAGAGATGGAATAAAATTTAACCTAATACCATAATTAAAATAATTATGATGATCAATGAAACCTTTCATCGGGTGTTTTTTTAAAAAAAACTCCTTTGCTGAGGCGCAACGCACAATTTGTTCATGCGCCGTTCTGAAAAGCACTGACCAACGAGTTGAGCGTTGCATCAATATCATGTTTGTTTCTTTGCTATTTCTCAGTTAAACTTTTTAAGAGCTATTTTTTAATAAGACTTTTACATAGAAGATTTTCTTCGCTATTTTTTTTCTTCTATACAGTTGCTATGGCTACCCCAGGCCCCTAGTAGATGAGTAAGTTTCCTAGACGATTATCAGCTTTGGAATTGTTTTATACTATTTCTTTTGATAGTGAAGATGATTTATATTTAGATCCATCACATGATTCCGATAGCGGTAGTTTTAGAGGATTTGAGTTATAGAAGTGAAGGTACATCATAGGGTTTGGGGAAAAAATGTTTTTGCATATAATGTTATCTCATTTTTTGTTTCTTTTCTCCTCTTATTTTCTTTAAACTGAAGAAATAAGTTTACAAACATATAGTCCATTCAATCATCTTTCATTTGATACAAATTTTAGTCTTATAAATCAAACCATAATATTTTAAATATTTTGTAATAAACCCAACCTCTCACTCTTTTGCTCTTTGAAAAAATGTACAGTTTTTCGAGATAAAAAAAAATTCCGCGGTGAAAGAGCTGACGAGTGTGAAATGGAGTGGAGGAACTTACCTTATGTTTTACTGACTTTCCAAGTATCACAGTCTCTCTTCGTATGTTGGACAGCGGGCTGGCATTGGTCTCTCCTGACAACATCCGCCGTCGATCTAGGAGAAACAGAGAATAGTTTTGCCTAAAGTTGCAACCACTGTATATAAAGTAGCTCGACATCTATTATTTGCAAGCCAAAATGGATCCAGCTGTTTCCAAGCCAGGTCAGTATAGCCATGTGACATCACGTTTGACTGCCCATGTGAACAGATCTGAATTATTTCCAAAAACCACCTACACCAAACGAGAAAGTCCTACAAGAACTTTGACTCATCACAAGAAAGGTCAAGCACTGTTAGATGGTTGAGCCAATGAAGAGTATTTCAACAAAAATAACTCTCTCCTAACCCACAGAATTCTTGTGGCAGATTTTGCTACTAAACAAATGCTACATTTCAAATGGTGTGTATCCACGTCCACCGTAACTGAAACATCTTAAGGTAGAGTCAAATGAACCGATAGCCGGACCATTAGTGTAAGCTCCCCCCTTCAGTTCCATGATAACAAAATTAATTTCATTAAGTTAAAAAAATAAGTGATATTAGAAAGGCCCACCCTTGTAAACACAAGGAACTGCCCTTATCCTTACAAAACCTAATCACAACAATAAGGATTAGAGCAGATTAGTGGGCTTAGGACTGAAGCTATGTGTGTGCTACCAAAGGAAATAGTACAGGTTCCCTATGTCTTATCACATATTTATAGTTAAGAACACCCCATTAAATGAGACATCTTAATCTCACACAGAGATTACATGTATTGCTTTGACGTAAATAGTTTTTTTGTTAACAATTTGCCATTATTAAATCCATACAATGGTGTTTAATTCAACAAATAACCATTACACATTTACACGGCTACAAGACTAAACCTTTGATCATGACTGAGAATCGTGTTTTCAAATAAAGCATAAAAAAAAAAATTTACATTATTTTCTATAACTGTCAGCTTAATGTTTGTTAGGTAACTACTTAAAGTTATAAAACATTTTCTTGATTCCTGAAACATGGAATATGCAAAGAATTTCTAACAGACATTCTAGGCCACATACCACTAAATGCACTGATGGTGTCCTCATCTGAGGTAATATCTAGCTGGGATTTGAACTCAACAGTATGGTCAACCCTTTGGGCCCATCGACCTTTTGGTTGGAGCTGTTCCTGGGCGCCCTCTGACCCTTCTGAGTGGGAGTCACCAAACTAAAGAACATTTAAACATAAAAGTTAGTTTCGCAAGTAAAATTATTAACCCCCATCAAACATTTAAAAAAACAAAGTTGGAAGAAAAAAGGATCTGCTAAGTTACAAAAACTGTTTTCTTTTTGTCAATGCGATGTAATCAAAACAATTATTTCCCAAAGTGAGAAACATTAAAACTTATTCTAAATTTTTTCTGCAGTGAAGTAAATGTGAAAGTTGATGGGTCTCAGGGAAGAAGAGAATCCAACACAGAATTAAGAAGACACAAGGATATTCTCACCTTTGCTTTGGCCCAGTTTGGGAGCTGTCCTATACTGAACCTGTAGTCAAGACTGGCCTGACTGGCAGCATCATCGAATTCCCCCCCGCCTTCGGTGTCCTCATCGTCTCCATCATCCTTCCCATCCACGCTTTCATTATCTGGCATTGCGATGTGGGAGACGGACGCAGACTTGACTACAGTAAAGTTGCCCTCACTAAAATAGTTGTCCAACATGACTGGATTGGGCATTAGTGGTTGATCAGATCTGGAAGAAAATAACAAAATCACAAAGCTTTTAGTTTGTTAGTTAAACTGTTATTTCTTGCACAGCTAAATAGTTGATGTTAAATGAGAATTGTGGCACGACACCATCTTCTGGACGTTAACTTTTAAAGTTGATTAAAAAATCTTAACATATTTTTTTTCTTTTCAAAAGATTGTTATCTTAATATTTATTCCTTACCGAAAATAGTCAGTGTCTTTCATTTGTTTCCCTAGTTCTTGAAGTCTTCCTTTAATATGGTTAGTCATTTCAGAGGGAAGTCTCCAGACAAATATGCAGCTTAAAAAGGAGATATGCAATCATGATAATTTACAAAGACACAAAAAAAAACCAAACAAACAAATGAAATAGATTTACTAGTGAAACAAGTTAACAAATTCTTAATGAAAAAAAAAAAAGTAGCTAAAAATAACAGGGAAATTTCTTGATGACTCATCCAACAGCTGAGGAGTTAAAACACTGATTCATGACAAGTGTAACAGATGTCAAAAAGTTTTGACTAAATGTGTTCATTAAAAATAATGTTAGACCTAGTAGTGGAAACTTGAAAGACAGAGCTAACACTATGCACTGCATTGACAAGCTTATCTATTGGAGCAAGTAAAATTTTTTTGTTAAAGCACCAATGGCTTAGTTCCCTTAAATTGCAAAAATATTCTAAGATGGCCGTACATTGAAGTTAAAAATGAAATATGTAATAATAATTGAATAAGGTTACATGAAGAGAGAAGTATTTAACTGACTTACCCATCTGCGGAGACAGTGATGACATGTTTCAGGTCATTAGCAAATTTGACACCTGTGATGACGTCCGAATGGCCGGCCATGGTGGCCATCAGCTCTCCCGTGTTGAAATCTAGGATGCAGACATTCTTGTCTGTACAAGACGTGGCCGCGTAAGACCCCGAAGGATCCAGGTGTATTCTCAACAAGATGCCCTCGTCCCCTGCAGAGCCCCTGTAGCACTTCTTCTCTTTTGTTGTTTGAATATTGTACAAGCTGGAAACAGATGACACAACATTCTTTGATGGCTCAAACTTTATGACTGCAGGGCATCAAAGTTCCCCCCGGGGGGGTTTGAGAGATGGCATTGCAGTGTGTGCAGGGGGGTGAGAGATGGCATGGCAGTGTGTGCAGGGGGGTGAGAGATGGCATGGCAGTGTGTGCAGGGGGGTGAGAGATGGCATTGCAGTGTGTGCCAGGAAAAATGATTATAATTACAGAGGGGGGAAAAGACCATTTAAGTTTTGATACTCATGCTAATATAGTTTTAAATTTCTTCATAACATTTGAATAAATGTGTGCAATAAAACACATGTTTATTTTCTAAGATAACAGTTGGCTTTGTAATCCAGGGGAAAATTTATTTTGTCATCTCTTTAAAATGACTTTATTTTTGTAGGGGGTGCGAGGCTTAAATAGCCAATTCTTTGGGAAAAAGCATATGGCAAAGGTTGGGAAACCCGGCAGTACATATCAGGAGACAGAACTATGCATGTACACAACCTGTGTAAATAGTAGTTATCAGAAAGTTTTAGGACAGATGTTAAATAATTTCAGGCCCATTTCTCTCACCGAACGTTTCTGTCCTGACAAGCTGTAGCAAGGCACTTCTGTGTGGGGTCAATGACCATGTCGTACAAGGTTATCTTGGTGGCAATGTTATGTTCCAGCTGGAACTGGAAATCTGGGGACTAAAACCAGACAAACATCTCAACAAGTTTTACCTCAAAATAAATTTAAGCAAAATAATCCATACTTAACGTTAAAATAAGGTTTCTAAATGCAGATCTTTATATCTTTATCTTGGCGTACACATGAAACTTCAAGAGGTTGATGCAACAATCAGAGAAAAGAAGGCCAAACCCACATCTATCTCTGAGGTTTAATATCTGTGGATAAGATTTTGTTTTCATTAGGTATCCACTTATTATGGCATAGACAATCTGATTTTAATACTTTGCCAAGTTAGCAGGTGTCTTCTGACTTGGGTCATTGATGTTGTTTTACTCTGGGTTTACCTCCTCGTCAAGGAGAGTTGCTTGTTAGACTGACAAAACCCCTCCACCCTGCTATATGCCCACAACATAATTTGGGGTATAGTTTTCAATTAGTTTTATAACAGTTCTTACAGTGACAGCATTCCTCAGTAAAATTGACTTGTCCGCCCCACAGCTGATCATCCTCAGCTTGTTTTCGTTGTCTGTGAACCTGACTGCCGTGATGGACGACGAGTGGTCACCCAGAGTCTGTACCAGTCCATAGTTCTGGTCAACATCAAACACATGGATGAGTCTGTCTCGACTGGAGGTGGCCAAAAATTTACCTGGCAAAAGTAACAAGTGGATGTAAGGCCTTGGCAAATCACTGTGGCCAGTACACTAGGTTTGAATCGATAGTATAAATGGCAACGGGTCATGTAACTTCTAACACTTTTAATTACACTTGAAATGCACAGTACTGGTGGCAAAGAGCACGTACCGTGAGTTGTATACGAGTACTCTAGGCACATAACATCTGAATCATGAGCTTCCACACAACGTTTTTCAGTCAAGTATTGCATGTCGTATATTCTGGTGGAAATTAAAATGAGTTATTATTTGTCAATGAGATTTAACCTTTGTGATATATGTATCTAATAAGTTATGACATAACTTTGCACTAATTAGAAGCCAACAAGAGCACACTTTAAGTAAAAAAAAATGATCATAGTATGAAGCTAGACCTATCTGTGAAGGGTAGGAGCCAAGGGCTGATACTCTCATGTAAATGACCTTGCTAAATGACTGAGTTATCTTCATGAATTATGAGCTCTTCACCTGATGTTCCCCTGCCTGTCACCTGAAGCTAAGTCTGCACCATCAGGACTGACCCGTATGGACCTAACACCATTTTTACCATCATAGGTTCTGTCTGTTTTGTCAGTAGCACCGGCTGTGATTAAAATTAACCAATTTGTGAATTTATATTTTTCCATGGAAATAAGAATCCTTTAAAAACAAACTTAATAAAACAATGGACCATTGCACATCAACACCCAACACAGTGGATTCTTAACATGGTATGCACAGTAGATTCTTAATATGGTATGCACAGTAGATTCTTAACATCATATGCACAGTAGATTCTTAATATGGTATGCGCAGTAGATTCTTAACATGGTATGCACAGTGGATTCTTAATATGGTATGCACAGTGGATTCTTAATATGGTATAAATTTACAAAAAGGATCTTAAAAGAACATTTTTACAAGTTTTATATCTATATTCTCCTCCACTTTGAAATTTAACTGAACCCCATCATACATACCTGGATTATAATCAACATTACAGAGGGACGCTAAAGTAGGATCTGCATAAACAATTTTCAACAGTTCCTGGTAGATAAAAAAAAAATAATCAATAAGAATAAAGCTCTGTAAGGACATAAATATCAGGATGAGGATATAAACATCCATAAATTTCACAAGATAGGACACAATGCAGAGTAAATAAGCAGACACAATGCAGAGTAAATAAGCAGACTTACATTGCTGTAAATATTTCTCTTGTAAGCAGTGTTCTCTGGCATGTGTGTGTTTAAGTTCCACACTCGTATAGTGTCATCACCCGATGCTGTGAGGAAAGACCCAGGGGGAAGGCTAGACTTGATGCCATCTTCAATCTGTGGGTACACCTGGCAAAGTGGATATACATCAAATCACTGGGCGGAAGGAGCAAGAATAACTGGGTTGCATCTGACATAAACATAACTTACAATGAAATCTGATGTGAAAATAACAACCCAACATACCCAGGTAAAACTTTTTTTTTTTTGTATTCGTTAATACGTATGTTAAAATACTCTAGTCAGGCATCTTCGATTTTTCTGCCACTGTTTGTAGGTGGTACTCCTACAACACTGTCTGTCAACAAATACCCAGGCACGTCGAATATTAGAACACAATTTATGAATGACTAGAGTTCTTCTTGATTACGTGTATCTGTTACGCAGATAACCTGGTTACAGTCTTTCTTATAACTACATAGTCTATACAAAAACACAACATCTCATGACTATGTCCTTAATCAACTCTCTCCCATCTCACACAATTGTTTGTTATTTTATTCCTGTCATCCAATGATCATTCAGACACTATAATAACACTCATGACACAACTCGTGAACCCAAACAGCGGTCATACTGACAACAGAAATTCTCACACCCTTGACAACAGACACGTGGAGTCTGCACTGAGGGCATAACAAAATAACATCTGACTTACTTCTAATGACCATATGCAGCCACTGTGGTAGAGAAACGACCAGGCTTTCCCAACCCTCTTGAGATCATGGACATCCCAGATGTACACACTTCGATCATTGTATATACAAGTCACCTGAAACAGAGGGGTGTAATATTTTTTTAATCAACCAGGCTTGAGCCATGTGGATAACAACTATTGATTACCGTATTTATTGGCGTATAACACGCACTTTTTCTCCCCGAAAATAGGGGCAAATCATGTGTGCATGTTATACGCCAATATGTTTAGTTTTGTTTTTTCTCCTGAAATTTCCTTCTTAAATTGAGGTGCGTGTTATACGCCAATAAATACGGTAATTCATCGCTGGACATTTCTTCGTGGAGACCACCTATCAGTGTTCAGCTTTTATCTACCTTCTTATGATCATCATCAACTGCTATGGCTTTTGTGTCAGGGTACTTGGCGTCTTGGCTGCTGCTCACCATGTGGCTGGAGAGATAGAGAAAATAACATTTTGTCTTCACGGAGTTAAACTAACAAAGCTGGGTTTGAAAAGTGTGCAGAAAAAAAGTTGCTGGCTCATCTGATGGTTACACAACTGAGAGCATGGAACAAACAAGAAAAAGATTTATCCATAAGGTAAAGTATTAAGAGAACCAAGATTAAGGTAAAGTATTAAGAGAACCAAGATACAGTAGGTGACAGCACCAAAATGATACACGTGTTGAGCAAAGTATTATACTGTAAAACAACTAGAACTCAAACGATTTTTAAAAACTATTCTTTTTGAACTCTTTGCACTGAGGCAACTTTTAATGCAGTGCACACAACTTATAAATCTGTTGAGAAGAAGGAAATGTCTGTCAGCATGCGGCAACAAAAATACAGCCTAGGATGTTTTACATATCATCACTGTTACTCTAAACACGCAAGTCAGGTTTTCAAAATTCTCCAGGAGACACTGAAGACCTAATAACTTTTAAACAAACTTTTAACTTACTTTCCACTAATGCTATTTAGAAAATATTTTTCGCAGTACATGGAAAAGCCATGAATACAAAAGAATTTTGGAAAAAAAAAAAGAATTTGAAATACAATGGATTTACAGGTTAGGAGAGTTACAGCGACAATATCAAACATGTTTGACATTTGCCAATTATTGTCACAAAAGGCGTTCATTTATGACTGATTTCTACACAAGAGAAGATCTTTGGAGGAATTGCATTTAAATTGTTATAATTGTAAAATATTGTCTTGGTTAAGTATGTATTTATTTATGGGCTGCAAATGAATATGCACAATGTAATCAGAAAACATTTCCATTTGTGACTTATCTTTATTTACTTATTTTATTCTCAATCATCCCATTTGATCAATTACAGTTACCTTGAATTTGTTGCTGTTGTCACTTCAACTCCCAGGTGGTGTGGTTTGGGCAGAGAGCACAGGTAGTTGAGAGTCGATGATTTGAAGACCCTCACAACGCCCTCAGCACAGCCCACAAATATGTGCTCCTGTCCAGCAGTGATGCAGTTAGCCCCTTTGGTCTAAAACAAAATAAAACAAATGGTAAATATTTTTTCACCATCATCTGCCTTCAGTTTTCTTAAAAGGAAACAAATTATTCGCAATCGGATCAAGATGGAGCACCTGTAAACTTGTACACAAAAGTGAGAAAGAAGATTGGATCAAGATTGAGCACCTACAAACTTGTACACAAAGGTGAGAAAGAAGATCGGATCAAGATGGAGCACCAGCAACATGGTATACAAAGGTGAGAAAGAAGGAAATAACACAGCAAGAGGTATCAAAAAACGACTCTAAATGCATACAAAATTACATATAAATAAATTACATATATATTAAAAAAATATAATAACTTTGAGTGTTCATGATAATGAAGATTGAATATTAAAAATCCCGGACTGGTTATTAAGGTTTCTCCAAAGAAATTCTTACCCTAAGCTCCACCCATTTCTCCAGCTGCCTCTTCTCATTAAATTCACACAAGAGTCCCGACTGTGTTATCACAAAAAACCTGCCACACATGGGACCTTGTCCCGCCACAACATCACAGAAAAAGTTGTCCTTCTGGTCCCCCAGAATACCATTACGTCCCATCAGGGGCACCGTTTGATTTATCTGAAATATTTTTAAGGCCACAATTTTCACACTGCCGGAGGGAAAAAATATTACAGCTTAAAAGACAATACCATTAGTTATATAGCAAATAAATTTTAAAGCTTATTTAAACATGCAACCAGAAGTTTGAGAATTAAGGTGTTTTTAAAAATCTTCAATTAAAACAGTACCTAAACTAGTTGAACATTTTGTAAAATTATATGTTGTCCATTGTGGTGTTATCTATATAGGCATTTTTACCTGATATGAATAGAATTTTAATTGTTTATTTAGAAAAGACTGATAGTAGAAACAAAAAAAACCAAATCTTACCTTGGATCTTTTCTCTTCTAAATACCAGAAGCGAACATGTCGGTTCCCAACAGTGACAAAGCACTTTCCATCTTCAGAAAAAGCTATTGCACTGACCTACAAAAAAAAAATGCAAAGAAATGCAAATGAAATTCAGGAATAAATAATTAGCTTATTTATAAATACAATTTAAATTGAAATTACAAAATAGTTGGGAGATTTCCTTACTTTTTTTTAAATTTCAGGAACCAAATTTTAAGTGGTATTTAGAGACACTGAAATATTTCTTTTAAAATTTTAACTAGAAAGATGAAATAAGCATACATTCTATAACAGGTAAAATGAGAGGCATCAAATGTTATAAAATGTGCCTTGCACTGGCACTGTAAGCCTATCTGATTTCTGCTTGATTTGATGTTTGTTAAATAAGGGCTCAAAGTGGTCCATGTGAACAGTTAAAGAAACAGAAATCAAAGTGAAATAAAAAGATATTTTCATGAATCTAACTTTATTTTCCTTCATAAAAACTGACTCCAATGTAAAATTGTATAACTCTAGCAAATATGGTTACATTGTTAGATTTACAATTGGAAGTGTGATGTTTGTGGCCATGTCCAATGGAACCCCCCCCCCCCCCCTTTCCTCCATCTTATCTTTAATTCATCTAACATTTGAGAGCATTGTCTCAACCCACCTTGCTGGAAACCTTGTTAGATGCCACCTTGTTGCCAGTCTTCCAGTTCCAAACATTGATCATCTGGTCATGTTGGGTGCCCACTGAGACCACCTCCTTCATGTTGGGAGAAAAAGCCTGGAAGAGGAAAACAACTTGAATGTGATTAACTGAATATGCAAACTTTCAGCTAGGTGAACAAGGGAAAGATAATGTGTTATAAACACCGAGTTGATCTGGCTTCTGAACTCAAAAGACACCCCATTATTTCTTATAATGTTGCTCAATATTTTCTGAATCTGTAAAAAGAATAATTGCCAACACTAAAATTAATGGATCCATACAAAGTTTAACATTACCGATTGATTTTTCCATCATCCGGATTATAATGAACAAATTAATATAAATTGATTAACAATACAATGCATTTACATTTAAATATCATAAACATAACAGTTTAATAGTTTGTGGGACATAACAGTAAGACAACAACCAATACATGAATAATTGGCTTTTGTTAAATCAATTTTTTTTAAAGATTTGAAAATCAAAAGAATTAAAAGATAGAGGTATTTTATTTAAATTTTTAACAAGAAAAAATTTAGAAATTTGGCATTGTGTCATGCATAGTCAGTTACAGCAGCTTTTTACTGAGGGCAGTGTTAGACACAAAATCAAACAACATTCTGGAAACCTCCCCATTTTCTAAGGAGCCAGCATTTGTTCATTGTGCAGAATATTTTTAGATTTGAATTTGAAAATTTAGAAACCTCAAAAAAAGAACAAAAAACAACAAATCTGCCATGGTGCCATGAATTTGTCTATTTGGGAAATCTACAAATACATGTATTTTAATAAAACAACGTTATATTGTATATGCACCAATGACTTAACTTTGATATATCATTTTTAAATGACTAAATTATTTTTTCAAAAAGTACTTTTGTATTTAATCTACTTTCTATAGAACCACAAACTCACTAAGACAAAACAGTAATAAAATTCCTAAACAGGTTTATTTTCTAAGTCATTCTTCATAAAAGTCAAGATGTAAAATCCCCACATAAGCCACACATGAGGATGTCAGAGCCCACCATAACACTGTCACCAAGCACTTCTAGGGGTCTTAATTATGTGTAAAAGATTCAGGTGAGATCTAAAATGTAACATATGTTTCTTAAGTGAAAAAAGGGAAGAGCAAGTTATAGGGCCTTTGAAAAATAATCAGGCCTACCCAGGTAGAGATTCTTGACACCAATACTCCCATATATTTTTAATTCTAATCTTTCACCATTCCCTAACATCTGTTAGCTTTCCCCCAAAACCCAGTTAAAAGCTCAGATCCTTGAGGCAGGTTTGTTTAGCATTGAGCAACAGCTTTTGAAGTGGAATGTTGTCAAAAAGGCTTCTGCTACAGAGGGAGGACGCCATGACTTTGAAGCACACGTAGGCTCTAAACTGGCAACTCTTATAACATATTTAATCATGATGACAGAAGTGGCTCTAAACTGGCAACTCTAATCATTTCTTTAATCATGTTGACAGAAGTCAGCAACCAGAGAGAGAGAAGGAGAGGCTCAAGCCTGAACAGTGGAGAAGTAGTAACAAATCATGACCGATCCTGGGAGAATATGGCAGATAAGTAGATTGGAGATTGACCTGGGAGAATATGGCAGATAAGTAAATTGGAGATTGACCTGGGAGAATATGGCAGATAAGTAGATTGGAGATTGACCTGGGAGAATATGGCAGATAAGTAGATTGGAGATTGACCTGGGAGAATATGGCAGATAAGTAGATTGGAGATTGACCTGGGAGAATATGGCAGATAAGTAGATTGGAGATTGACCTGGGAGAATATGGCAGATAAGTAGATTGGAGATTGAC
Source organism: Lymnaea stagnalis (assembly GCA_964033795.1). Lineage (NCBI taxonomy): Eukaryota > Metazoa > Mollusca > Gastropoda > Lymnaeidae > Lymnaea > Lymnaea stagnalis. Next base: position 1,225,165 of record CAXITT010000032.1, read on the forward strand.
C
>CAXITT010000032.1:1258382-1271282 GCA_964033795.1 Lymnaea stagnalis
GGGGGGGGGGATAAAAAAAATGGCTTCAAGTGTGCAGTGCAATTTTATGAACAAAGTAAGGGCGAAAACAAGTTATAAAGAAAATGCAGCGGTAGTGAAACAGTTTGAAACCAATGCTGTACACAATTTTTAGTGTTAAAGAATATGTTAAAAAAAGCTACAGTAAAGCCATGAGCGTATAATGTAATACAAATATCTTAGAATGAATTTGCCTACTTTTGGCATAGCCTACATTACACAGTACCTTATGGTACTAAGCTATGCCACACACAGACAACCAACACATACATAGATATCCAGACCCTTTTAAACATTTCAATAATTTGTAACGCCACCCTTCTTTATTCTTCCATTCATATGACATAAAAGGGTAAGGGATGTGTTGAGATGGGGACAAGTCAAGTACACAGACATGTCAGCACAGACGTGAACCTTGACATTGAGTAAACAGATCCCCAGAAATGGGAAGGGCTGTCTTATCTGTAGTGAACCATGGAAGATTTCCCCACAGAGAGACAATGGAGTCCAGTATAGGGGAGACTTTCCTGAAAAGATATGGCTGCCCATTTCAGATAGTTGACTAGAATGGTCTTCAGCTGTGCAAATATATGAGCAGAGGATTCGAACACATACAACAAAATAAACATGACTTCATACTGCCAGTTACGATGGCATCTATGCAAAGTAAAAAAAAATTGAAAAAAAAAAAAGGACTTAATATTGCAAAATAATTACAGTGGCACTGACCTTTTATGCAGGTGTTTCAAAAAAAAAATTCAACACTTTCAAACAGTACATTGTGAGTTTAAAAAAAAGAAAAGAACCAATCGCCAAAGCAAAAAAAAACAACAAAAAAACTCGGCTGAACCTAGGTACATTTGATCCAATGAAAATTAAAATGTCAGGTAATAAAAGCATATTTCTGTCAGAGCACTAAGAAAACCCTATCCATATTGAACACAAATATACTTATGAACAAGTTATCACAACACATGTGTATAATGAAATCTTAATTTCTTAAAAATTAATTGATAACTTATAACAATAGATGAATAAAAAATACAGGAGAAGGCATTCTTCTAATTATCACAACACATGTGTATAATGAAATCTTAATTTCTTAAAAATTAATTGATAACTTATAACAATAGATGAATAAAAAATACAGGAGAAGGCATTCTTCTAATTATCACAACACATGTGTATAATGAAATCTTAATTTCTTAAAAATTAATTGATAACTTATAACAATAGATGAATAAAAAATACAGGAGAAGGCATTCTTCTAAGTTCATTTATATGTAAATATTATGGCAGTAAAATTTGCCACAAAGAAATTCGGTGGATTAAAAATTAATATGAAAAGCCATTATCACCATGAAATGCACGTGAAATTTAATGTTCATAGAGTCTGATGGTTTGCTTAAAGTCTGTAAAAACTAGAAGAACAATAATGGATTTCATCAGCAAACAGTGCAGCAGACTTCAAAATGAAATCTCACACAGATTATTTCACAGAACAAGATAGGATTTTTAATGGGGCACACACACTCATTTTGAGTAAACCAAGAAATTGTCACAGAATAGGTTAGAGCAGTGTTGGGCAAACTCAGTCAAAAGAGCCAAAAATCAGCAGCAGGGGGATTAAATTTTTTGTTGAGAGCCAAATTTCTTTTCAAGAACCTCTCAAGAACCATGTTTTTGGAGTCAAACTCGATTTGTGGCTGACTGGCCGAGCCTCACTCAGGTCACTAAAGAGGTGCGTGCGATCTGCGGACCACTGGGTTAGAGGGTGGTGTGGTTTTTTTCTTGGCACATGCGATACTGTTTGGTATTAGCAGTGATTAGTGCAAAGTTCCTCTTCTCCAAGTGGATTTGAGACTCAGTATAATGTAGAAGGGGAAAAATGAGACAAGGGATATACTCCAGGAAAACTTATCAAATCATAGGTGTATTCATCTCTATACATCTGTCTGTTCCTATCTTTGTCAATGCCAAAAAACAAGCAGTAGATTCTTTATTCTTTCCCCAATTTCTACTCACTTTCCTCTGCCTGTTCTAGCTCTGTATCTCTTGGTCTGTTAATTCTCCTATTAGCAAATACAACTATGTCCTATGTGCAAAGGTATAAATCACTTTTAACCAAAGCGAAATAATCAAATAAAATTGGTGAACATGAAAGTAATATATAAACACAACTGAATGTTTGAGATGGAAACTTACCCAGCGGGATAGGCAATAGTCCCATTATTTGAGTCACATGAAAGGCCAGCATTAGATGAAACTGTTACTCCAAGAACTCTCTGTAGCTGTACCTAAATAGAAGTTCAACTAGAGTCAAGGATGAACAATAAAAATGTGAAGCCTAATTTTCTCATTGCAAAAAAATATGGCCATGATAAAACAATAGGAAAATAATTGTTATATGCACTGCAACTTTGATATTATTAAGATACATCTGGCTGTTGAAAAGATTGTTCAAGAAATAATATAATAACCTAGGCAAGGGGTCTGCAACCTTCTTTGAGTCAGCAGCCATTTTTAGAAATTGTAACTTCTTAAAAAAATATTTCAAGAGCCGCAGCAAGGGCAAATTGTTTAAATATTATAATTATTTTATTTGTCCTTATTTTATCCTACTCCACTTAGACTAAAGAAAGTTATTTGAATAATCCTCACTTGTTTCTGTGGTTTATTTTTCGTTGGGAAGAGGAGGAAAATTTCTGGAAGTGGCTCAATTTTGAGCCGCCTAAAAACAGATAAATATTAAGAGGAAAAGCAATCAGGCCTCAATAATAAAAATCAGGCCTGCACAACTCAAATGTAAGGCGTTCCTACTTATGTGCCAGCAAGAGACAATTCCACAGGATTTCAAGGATGCAACTATTGTTCACCTGTACAAGCGTAAAGGAAACCGTCAATCTTGCGACAAATATTGTAGCATATCATTGCTCTGAAGTGCAGGCGCAAGATACTTGCTAGAATGCTGCTAAACCATCTTAAATAAATGAAGGGACTGCTTTCAAGCTATGTAAAAGAATGAAATAGTGAAACGAGGTATGTGGAAGCTTGAAATAAGGTAACAGGACAAAAAACAAGGACGTTTCGGCATAAAGCCTTCATCAGCCAACAATAGAAATGAAAATACAACAAAGAAAAGAACACAGTAGAAAACTCAAGCAGTATTCATTCGTCTCTCCGGAAGTGGGAAAACAACAAGGACGTTTCGGCATAAAGCCTTCATCAGCCAACAATAGAAATGAAAATACAACAAAGAAAAGAACACAGTAGAAAACTCAAGCAGTATTCATTCGTCTCTCCGGAAGTGGGAAAACAGGAAGCCAAAGAGAGACCAATGAATACTGCTTGAGTTTTCTACTGTGTTCTTTTCTTTGTTGTATTTTCATTTCTATTGTTGGCTGATGAAGGCTTTATGCCGAAACGTCCTTGTTTTTTGTCCTGTTACCTTATTTCAAGCTTCCACATACCTCGTTTCACTATTTCATTCTAAACCATCTTAATAAGCATCTTGACAAGGGTCTCCTGCCAGAAAGTCAATGTGATTTCCGCAAAGAATGCAAAACTATGAATATGGTGTTTGCGGCCAGGCAGCTACAGGTAAAATGTAATAAACAGAATGTTGACCTCTTCTCCATCTTTGTATACCTGACCAAGGCTTTCGACAGTTAGTAGATATGGTCTTTGGAAGGTCATGGCCAAATATGGATGCCCCAGAAAAATCATTTCAATGGTAAAGAAATTCCATGACGGTATGCTGGCTAGGGTTCAGGAAAATGGAGAGACATCTAAACCATTCCCTGTAACAAATGGCGTCAAACAAGGTTTTGTGCTGCCTCCAACACTTTTTAGCCTAATATTTCCCTCCATACTGACTGATGCCTTCAGAAAGGGAGATGTTTGGTCTCAGACACCAAACTGATTGTAGACTATTAAATCTCAAGAGGCTCCAGGACAAATCCAAAGTCCTGACAGACATCATCTGTAATTTCTACATGCCGATGACTTTGCCCTAAGGGTTGGAACAGAAGCAGATATGCAACGCAGTGTTACTAATTTCTACAATGCCTGCACAAACTTCGGTCTCAACATTAACACAAAAAAAGACTGAGGTCAAACTAAAATGAAGGTATACAATGCAGCTGTGCTCCCTGCGCTTCTCTATACCCATGAAACAGGGGCAGTCTATCAGCGTCAAGTCTCAGAAATATCCTTAACATCAAATGGCAGGACAAGGTCCCCGACACTGAATTCTTGCACAGGCAGGTCTCCCCTGCATCTTCTTTACCACTTTAATGGGACATGTTGAGTGAATGTCTAGACGACAGCTTGTCCAAAAGAATATTCTATGGTGAGCTCACGCATGGAAGGTGATTTGCTGGTGGTCAGAAGAAATGCTTTAAAGACACCCTTAAGATTCACTGAAAGTGTTCCATATAGACATATGGAAAGAAGCAGCAAAGAACTAAGCATCGTGAAGTTCCTCTGTACACAAAGGCTCCATACAACACGAAGCCAACAGAACAGTGGCTGCAGAGTGAAAAAAAAACATGCCAGAAAAGCCCGGTTTTTTAACTCTCCACCTGGAGACCTTCCACCAATCCACTGCACAAGAGCATTTCATGTAAGAATCAGTCTCATCAGCCATCTGCACACCCACAGCTAAGTTCACAATTAGCATATTGGATTAGGACGATTAAGGTGGTCATAGTCAATGCCAGGTAGCCTACTATGCAATCTACTAGCTTAAAATGAACACTGAATATCTTGTCTACTATGACTTAACTACTCTACACAAGTAAAATAACACATGTAGGCTACATAATTTTAATTTAAATAGGCCTAGCCTCTAGGCCATATCATAGCTGTGGTCCATGGTTGCCAGCCGTCCATAAATTTATGGACAGACTCTGTTAATTTGACGTGAAATACCTTGTCCATAATTTAAGTCTGTAACTTACGCTGGAAGAATGTGGGTAAAAATTGAGGATGAGAAATAAAACAAAAGAAATGCATTTGAACACAATGGGAAATCAAAGTATTTGGGATATCTGATTTACACTAATCTGTATTAAACTTAAACTGGAGAAATTAAACACTGAAAAAATAGTGATGAGAATACCATTGATCATTCACTAAACTAACACTAAAAATAGGCTCGTGCTTAGCCGTAAATAATTTTCATGAAATAGTCATTTGGCCATGACAGAGGCCTACTAAATACTAATAACATACATAGTCAAATGCCATAAAATATTTTCATCAAGTTTGTATATCTCTCAGTGAATGCACTCCTGAAATCTGTAAAGTAATCGCATGTTGGACTGGCACTTCAACAAGAAAACAGCACCCTCTCTCCACTTCCTATAACTATAAATAATGAATGGACATCAATAGCAAAAGAATAACATTTTGCCTACTTTTAAAATATAGCTCTTCAACTTCAAACTGGAACAACACTGTTTTTAAATAACAACAATGAAGTCGAAGTGGTAGATTACCATCATACATATATATATAAGTAATAGGATAGGCCTACTGCCTACTGATAGTGAACAGTAGTTGAAGATAACCCTGCCAGGTGTGTTAGCAAGAAAAGTGGAAGACAAATTTAAATATGTTAGACAGTAAGATTAAGATATTCAGTACTGTCAGTTCAGTAGTAGTATAAGTATATCATATGATGATTTTATACATTTTCATTTCAATTTCAGTCCACGATCACGGAACTTGTGTCATTCGAGTTTCGAGAAAATGGCTTAAAGAGCCCATAACAAACTTTAACAATTCTTTTGTAGACCTGAGTGACAGTAAAGTTAGAATATAAGTCTAAGCTATAACTTATTTAAACTAAAACTTAAACTAAACTGATTCTACGGCTCTACGGATCAAAAAGTGACGTGACTCCAGAGAACGACAAGGAAAAACATAATAGAATTGGCTTACCCTTTGGTTTACTGGTAAAGCTTTACTTTTTCTTTTTACAGATGGAGAACGGAGAATTTTTCTAGCTGGTCGTAAGTTATCCATATTTGAAGATTTTAGAAATTACTATCCCATTTTGATGAGAGTAAAAACAGCTCACCAACTTTTGACTACTCCACAGGAAATTTTCTGCGTGACTGACAGAGCCCTTTTCCTATGCACCGATCTAAGGTTTGCGTTGATTGGTTTGTCTATTTTTAAATGCAAGGATTTCCTATGTTTTTAGTTAGTCTAAGTAACGCAGCTACAATTCATTTTGAATAGTCCTTTTTTCTTTTTTTGCTTTACTAATAACATTGATTGTCCAAAAAATTATTGAAACTTTAAAAAGACTGATATTTTTTAATAATGAATAACTTAGGCTTAATGGAAAGCATCTCCAAGTTTTCAAGATATTTATGATAAAAGTATATTTTAATTGTATTCCTTCCCGTAACTACAAATATATATCTATCTTGGTATGTTTTCTAAAACGGCAAGTGGACTATTCGACCAATGCTCACAAAGTGAAACAAGGAAAATAAGCATCAAACGCGTCACTAAAACGAATGACAATCATTGATTTAATATTTAAATTCATTGTTTAAATATATTTTTATAAAAGGTTTATAAGATGTCACTCTACGCAAGTGAAAAAGGTTATGATTTATTTGAAGATGAAGGAGACGAAAGTTTTTCAGATGAAGATGGAACGAGGTTAGTATCATCCTATTAATATTATTAACTATATATTACTATTACTATTGCAATTGTCTGACAACTGACAAGTATTGAATTGAAGAATTCACTGTAACTTAGTCTCACAAATCACAATGATTGAATGTCTCATCATTTCAGGTCTATCACTAGTTGATTCACTAGACTAGAAGAGTGTGTCTTGAAAAGAGTAGAGTATATATTATATAGTATATGAGTATATGTAGTCATGTAGTGTATCTCACTCTCACTGAGATTCTCAGAGTCAGAGTTATTAATTAGAATCAGAGTATCTGATTCTCAGACTGACTACTCATTTAGTGCTTACTGAAAATTAATGATTTTTAATTTTTAGTAGTATTATATTAATTATATTTTAAATAAATATCCTGATATAGTATGCTTATGCCTATGGTATCACTATCTATCAATACTATCATTATCATATCTCATTTCAGCTCTTATTTAACTCAGTCTGAATATGAGTCTCTGAATCAAAGCCTTCTAAACCTAGTCTTACAGTAGACTACTTACTTATCTTTCTAAGACTTTCTACTCTCTCTCTCTCATTTGTTATTCTTATTGCTTGCAGGAGAACCTTGACTGCTGATTCACTTTGGCTTTTGTAATATGCTCTTTTTGATGCAGGGGCTTTGTTTTGCCCATCCTATGTCTGTTGGATTCCCACATTCAGAGCATTAATACCCTACTATTCACCAAGTTCAATGTTGGCTTCCCCTTTTTTTCTTTTTACACATGTCCTTACAACGCATTTGCTGCCATCCAGTGTGTAGGTTTTCTTTAGACTGATGTGCAATTTGGGAACAGCAGTTCATGAATTGGCTTGAAATTTTACCTTGGTCTTTGCATTAAGTGTGGGCAATATAGAACAGCCTGCCATCAGACCTGATATGGATAAATACTCTGTCTTAAAATTCCCTTAAAAATTGATACTGAAGGAGCATGGAGAAGAGGTTGGTGTAAGAACACAGCATTGTTTCAATCCGTTACTGACTGGGAAACCCACAAAGACTGCACCGTTGAAGATAACAGTGTTGTGCACAAGTAGAATTTTTTACATTATATTCCCTATAGTAAATAAGTTGGATAATAGGCAGCAACCATAGTTGGGCCAAATAATGTATAGGTATTCAAATTACTGCATTGTTAATGAGATTTATAATTCTCTCATACTGCTGCCTTCTACTAACTATAAATAGTAATTCTCATCCACTTCATTTAAGTATGTCATATTTTGTAATGACACAGTCATGTGTTGTTGCAAGTCTACAATTGATAATTCACTCTCAGTTAGAGATCTGTCATAAGTAGTAGCTTGGTAAATAGTAGCGTTTATAGAATATCATGGTACCTGGGGACAGTAGTGTCTTGTGTTCATAGGAATGAGATGATTGTCCTGGTTATACAGTGAGGTAAAAAATGTGGATTTTCTTTCCATGTGTGCCACTTTGTAGCCCAGCCTACTACTATGAGTTACATTAAAGCAAGGATTGAGTCCATTGTAACAATGATTTGTTTGGTCATGTCTTTCTTCTATTTTCTTTATGTATCTAGTTAATTTCTTTGTAAAGAATAATTAAAAGAAATGAAAGTGTGGGTAGGTGAGAGGATGTACCATGGATTATTCATAAATTTTCTGGTGTTTTTTAACAAATATTCAGTCTCTATATAAATACAAAAAAATAATTCTCTGCTTTATCAATTTGCTCTAATTTAAGTTGTTTTTTAATAATATAGCTCTGAAGATGAAATCAACATTATTCTCCATGGCACCCCTGAGCAAAAGCGGAAACTTCAACATTTCCACAAGAAACAACAGCAAAGTAGAGGCAATACAAGTGGGAAACATGAATCTAAGTCCTCTAGTGAAGATGAATTTGAAAGAGAAATGAATGCAGAGCTTAATAAGCATGTAAAAATGCTTGAAGACTCAAGAGGTAATGGCTAATAATATCAGTATTTTTTTTTATCTTTCCAGGTCTTGGTGGAGTTTTAAAGAAAAGTGGCCGCTCATTGTGCCAGTTTGTTCTAGAAATAAATTAATAAAAAAAAAAATCATTTTTCATATTTTCTTTTAGACACTGATTATACCATATTTTGATATATTTATACCAGGAAAACAAGAAATTGAAGACAAAGATTCTCTTAAGATCTCAGAATCTTTTCCAGCATTACCATCTAATATCCCTGTGTCTAACGCCATACCTGAAACTGAGTTTTATGATGAGATTTACTTTGACTCTGAGTCTGATGAAGAAGATATCACAGAAACAAAATTATCAAGTCAGTATATTTAACTTAATGACCACTATACCATAAACTTTAAGTTTGAATAGTAATTTATTAATGTTAAAACTTATAACTTTTTTAATAACACTTAACTGTATTTTTTTTATATGAAAAATATTTCCAAAAGCTGTATACTCAAAACAGGGATTTTGCACAGAGTATATCTTTTATTTATTGAATCATTTAATACAATACTTATTTTTTTACAGAGAAAAAAAAACGGGCTGTAATATCAAATGATGATCTCTTGTATGACCCAAATATGGACGATGAAGATCAGAAGTGGGTTGATAGACAGCGTAATCATAGTCAACAAGGTGGTCAACAAGGGAAGAAGTCTAAAGTACCTAACAGTGATGCCTTGCTTGACTGTCCTGCATGCATGACCACTCTGTGTTTAGACTGTCAGAGGTCAGTAACTTTTTCCTGCAAATTTCTCAATTGTGTGCATTACTTTAATACGCTTTTTCTTATAAAATAGGTTAATTATTTTTATTATGAGTTTGATTTCAATTAATTCACAATGTTTCCTTTGATTGATAAAAGACGTCACATCCACATGATGCCATAGCTGCGGGTAGATTTTTTTCCTATATATATTGTATTTTCATAATATGGCAAAAATAAAAATAGTAATGAATTATCTCCCTTATGCTGTCTTGTGCTATTAAGAACCCTTTCTATTATGGTAAGCATTCATGTTAGGAAAGGAAAGCAATGGTTTATCATCCAATTTTATACATTCTTTTTACACTGATTACTGAAATTTTCTGCCGTATATATATCCATGAATTTCCCATTTTAAGTATCTTGCTTTTTCATAGCAATTAAATTGAAAGATTAAAAAGTTTAAGTTTTTTTACAATGAACTGACATTTCAATGAAGATTCTTGGAGATAATGTCTTTAAATTTACTGTCTTCCTGACAATGTTGTGTTGATAAATGCATCATTATAAAGTTTGAATATTTGTTTATTAAAGATTTTAGGGTTCATCTTAGTCTCCCAAAAAATTGTCATTAATAACTTCATAAATGAAATTTCCTTTTTTTTTGGGGGGGGGGGGGGGGTTGTTTTTGTAATCTATTTTGCCTGATTCATCTGGAAAAAAGTTATTTACTAGATGCAACTAGTAGTTATCTACTATTTACTAAATAAAGAAGTGTACAACATAGCCCTTGTGCCTATATATTTTTTTTCCTTATATAATTGTTCTTGGCTTATTTACATCCATTTTAACCTTACATATATGCACACATGGTTTGTGTCTTTTAAGCAACCGAAGCTTTTGTCCCAGTCCAACCCCCCTACTAATAATCATTATATTAATATTCTTTTTGAAGACATGAGACTTACAAGCACCAATACAGAGCCATGTTTGTCATGAACTGTACTGTTGACCACTCAGAAACACTTGAGTTCCCTGAGCAAGCACAGAAAAAGAAAAAGAAGAAATCGCTTGAGCCTGGAAAGGCATTATCATCAGGTCAACATTCTTCCAAAGATTCATTCAACCCTGTCAAATGTAATGAATGTAACACCGTTGTTGGTGTCATCGACAAAGATGAGGTGTATCATTTTTTCAATGTTCTGGCAAGCCATGCTTAAATTTTAATAAACAATTATATATTAGGATTTTTTGTACACAGGAACATATTGTGTTATATAAACTGATACAAAAGTCTTGTTAATAGCTAAAATTATTGACAAAATAAAATGGATTATAAACAGTTTGAAATAACCAGCCCTTGTAAATTATGTCATTTTGCTAGCTGTAAATAATAAGAGTTTAAAAAGAAGTAAAAATTTAACTTTAATTGATATGAGTACAATGCTTTATCTCTTTTTAACGGTTGAAACAATTTTGAAGCATCACACCATTCGTAACAGTACATGATATACTCAATGATATGTTTTGATTTGATGGGCATTTGATATGCTGCTGTTGATTTTAATAAATTAATTTTATTTATGTAAATATTGAAAACAATTTTTAAAAAAATCAAAATTACCTCTCTTGTGTTTTATATTGTACGGTTGCCTGTGTGTTTGTTTGGTTCATGGTGAAATTTAATGTCCTTTTGAACACATGAAGTTAAAAACCTCAGTCCTACCTTGTACTCGTGTACTGCTAACATAGGCTAACTAGTTTGTTAACTAGCATACAAAATGAACCATTTCTTGAATATTAAAACTAATCTTTTCAAAGATAGATGTTTTTAAAACATGCGCCTTGCAGATGATTTTAAATTACCAATTTCTTGAAGTCGCCTTAGTTTATTATTTAAATCAAATTAGCATTTAAAAAAATAAACATAAAACTTCTGCTTAATTTTCTGCCAGTTTGTATGCAACTAGCTATTATACTGGTACCTGACACTGCATGGTTGATTCTTTGGATTTTATATTTTGTTGCTATATTCTTAAAATTAGCTGTAAAAAGTTTGTTGCAACTAGTAGCAAGTGTGTAAGAAAAATATAGCAGGCAGGGTAGTGGAAACCTGAGTAAAGAAGAAACATAACAGCAGACAGACATTTCAATTTCAGCTAAAAGCTCTGATATTGGTGAAGCGTAAATAAAATATAAAGGAACAAAACGTCTTTTCCTCCAATTCTTTTTAATTAATTTAAAAAAAAAAAAATCAAAATACATAAAATAAATTATGACATACGTATGCACCTCTGTTACGATAGGTAAAATACATGATACAATTTTAGGCGATTGAGTTTCTTTGAGCTGTTATTTAATGAGGGGCAAGTGAAACTCCTTTTAAGATAAAAAAAGGCAATTGGTATCTTTTGGATTTTAGTTACGCCTTTCTTTCACAGGGGACTTAACTCTATAATCCAAAATGGCGACAATAAACAAACGGAGGCTGACAACGTATGTTTTAATATTAAAAACTTATGAGAGAGATAACAGTAATGTAATTGTAAGGGCAAAATAAAAATCTTAATTCTTATAATTATGTTTAGGGCCTATTGTAAATTTTTATGTTGGCCTAGCTAGTACTAGTGTCGCTACACTACAGTCTTCTCAGGAAGCTAAGTTAGTAGTTAGTTTTTATTATTAGTATTAGTAAGAGCGTAAAAGTAAGACTCAAGACTAAGTTAACTAAGAAGTACAACTAAGACTAAGTTATGACTGAGCCTAAGTTATGACTGAGCCACTAAGACTAAGTACTAAATAAAAGAAATACTTTATTCAATCAATGATCAAAAAATGATTCATTTTTTTTATGGGAAGCGTTATTCACACAGCTCTGTGAATAACGTTTAGCGTTATCGGCAGACCGAAATCTGTGAATAACGGCGAGCGTTATTCACACAGCTCTTGTGAATAATGTTTAGCGTTATCGGCAGACCGAAATCTGCGAATAATCATATAATGCATTAGATCTAGACTGGTGAAAAATTATTGTTGGATGTAGGCTATTAATATTGGGGTTGAAATGGCTAGAAAGACTTTGCAATTGTATGCTAGTAATTAGTTTTTGTAGTGTTGCGTTTGTTTTAAATGTGGTAAATTATAGATTTGTTTTTTGTTGACATTGTACCGCGCTTCGAGCCTTTGGGGCTGAAGCGTGTTTTTGAAATGAACTTCATTATTATTATTATTATTAATATTAATATTACTATTAGTATACTGAACCGTCATGAGTTATTATCGAATTTTTTTCACTCTCAATTATAAAAAAAAGGGCAAATTTATTACTAATATTAGTATGGTAATATCTGTATACCGGTAGTATAATAGTAATAGCCTATTACTATACTAAATATTATGCAGTATAAAGTATATACACAATTGTAGTATAAGTAATATACTTAGTTACTTAGCTTAATCAGTATACGCATACATGGGCGCCCGCAGAAAACTTTCGGGGGGGGG
>CAXITT010000032.1:1272677-1285453 GCA_964033795.1 Lymnaea stagnalis
AAAATAGATTGAAACTTGTAACATAAGTAACAAAACTATATGAAAATAACAATAAAACTATGTGAACAGAAAAAGAAAGCTATAGGAAGAATATTATTATAATATAACACTACGAAATAACCATTAAATATTTTGTTTTTAAATTTTATTTATAAAAATGAGGCATCCCCGACGGGGAATCGAACCTTTGTCTGCTGGGTGACGGTCGGAGATACTGACCACTACTCTACCGAAGAGATGTGTGTGATCGAACTTTGTACTTTATATTCATTAATTAATTTATCACATTCTGTGAATAACGTTTAGCGTTATCGGCAGACCGAAATCTGTGAATAACGGCGAGCGTTATCCGCACAGCTCTGTGAATAATCACTTCGTTTTTTTATAGTATAATTTATAATTATGAGTATGAGTCTTTTTTATAAAATATTTATAGATGGTCATTCACTGTACCTAGTTTGGTTGGTACAAATTACTCTGTAAATAAGTGTAAATGTTGGTTTGATGTGCATCTCATTTCCATCTTGGGTCAGGGCAACCAATGGGAAAAAAACGTTAAAATTTAATAAAATAATTTATGCCAGTACATTAATTTCACGGCGAACATAGTAACTTTGCAGTAAGAAGTGTCAATGACCTGCAAATGCCCCCTTTTCTGCTGTGATTTCAGCCGGAACATTAAGTTAGTGGCAAATATAGCAACTTTATTGTATCCCTCTATTCTAGATATGTGGCCAGAGGTGTAAATTAGTAAATGACCAGTGGTCACTCCCTTCTATCAACTAAAATATGTGTGCTACAGTGAATCACTGTGGTAAGAAAATTTTAATACTGAAGAAAAACAATACAAAATATTTTTAAAATAATGAAAACCCAACTTACAATTTCATAGAATGCACTTTTACATGCTTTATTGCAGGCTGCATCAGAAATAAAATAAAAAAATTGTCAGAAATCAATGCAATACCCATTTTGCAAAATGCCAGAAAATTTAAATATTATAATGAACCACCCTATGCAATTGTAATTTAAAACATCCTATTGGCATATTAATATTTACAAAAGAAAAAGTTAACCCTAGAAACTATCCAAGAATAAACAAAAGGGAGATAATCCTACAATGCAAGTCATAGTGGTGTGCCGAACCAACATTAGCCAATTACTCTTTGCTTTAAAAAAAACACTCTCTGACTCTTTGAATTGACTTTGACTGAATAAATCGGCTTACCAACGTATGCCTCATTGGCTGAGTTTAATTATTCAGCCACCATTCGTCATTCATTATATGTAATTTGCTTTAGTATAGAATTGGAAGTTATTTATTATTATTTCATAATTAATCACAGTTATAATCTGCTTCAGCTTGGGTTATTGGGAGTAAGGGTACATCATTATTTCAATAACTGGGTATAGAAATAGAAGCGAGTGCCACTCTTATTCCTAAACATTTGAACTTTGCCGCCCCCTGCACATAGATTAAGAATTAACTGTCCTCCGCAAAGTTGTGTCAACTCTTTCAATATCAGTGACGTGTCTAGGCGTGAGCCATTGACTCTTGAAGAATGTATCACTTAAATCAGTGTCATCAGGCCAGCATCATCCAAGTGTAAACAAAATAGTGGTCATCATAAACGTGTTTGATTAGGTATATTCTTACACATTTTAAATATTATTTGTATCATTATCAGGCAAAGAACATTTTTGTGAATCAAACTCAGCCTGTGGGTTAATATAAAAGTAAAAGGCAGAGAACCATGTGCCATATCATAATAGTGTGGGATAACAGTTTGGAAATAACCAAATGCTTTGATGATGAACATGGGACACAAGAAAAAAAATGTGACCTTTACCTCAAATGCCTCAATCAACACATTATCAGTGGCAAAGCTAAGTAATTTCCCAATAATAAAAATTTCGACATTCATTTAACAGTCACATTAGTCAATAGTCCCAATAGTAGGGGATTTAAAAAGCCATCTTACTTACTTAAAAAAAAAGTATAATCAAGTTCTAATCAATCTAAAACAGGAAGGTAGGATATTTGAGGTTACTACTTCAGATTTCAAATCTAAAAATTTCACAAGGAAACTCCCTATGTTTTATATGTTAAAGATCAATGAAAACATTAAAAAAAAATATATATATTTCTGGTGAAAGCTTTTCATTAATGGTTTTCCCACCCACACAGGTGAAGATTATCAATTGTTGACTGCAGACTGGACCATTCAACTTATTTGAATCGTCATGGACAAACTTTCAAGAGCAGAGCTCATTGAAACAATCAACTCTCAGAAAGATCAACTACAGCAGTATAAATCTAAACTAAGGGGTCTCTTTTATTTTCAAAACTTCATTTGTTGTGAACAGAAAATTTAGCCATTATAACAATTTTACAATATTTTTGTAATTAAAAATAAATAAATTGCTTTAAAACAAATCCAAAGTAAGTTTCTGTTGCTATGTTAGTTGGTAGCTAGAAAGTAGATTATAATTTATAGCTTTTATTTCAATAAACATTTCCCTGTAACAAAGTTTCAAGTTCTTTAAAAATATTTAAAAAAAAAAAAATCATATAAGGCCTTCAGGTATATTATTCGTCAAAAACTTCTTGCCTCCTCTTCTAGATGTGGTTTCTGCATACAAGAGCATTGTGAAGGAGAAAGAAGCACTAGAAGCAAGTTTTACCGCATTAAGTTCTTCAAGCAGTGCCTCCAATCTTAATTTGACTGATGAAAGTTCTGCCAAGCCTAGCTGTGATGAGAATGGGGCAGATATCAGTATTGTTGATCCACTCGGTGCAACAAAACATGTTAGCCAACATTTTAATTTCTGTTGAAGAGAATTAGATTCCAAAAAAATGTATTTGTTGGATTATTTCAGAGATTGAATGAGTACATTAAAGTTAATTTAATAAGTAAAGCAATAAAATTATAATATATACACACACACACAAATTAATTAATGATGCAGTTTTGCTGTTAGAAACGCTTCTGCACCCTAAGCTGTGTTAAGCATTTACTTTGAAAAGAAGAGAGATTCATTATAATTTTTTTTATCAAACTTATTAGTTAAAAGTAATGTTTTCCTTCATAAAAATAAGAATTTATTCCTCTCTAGTAGTGTCCTTAAAAAAACAAAATAAAAATTAACGTAGCATTAATATATTCTTGATAGCATAGCTTTTAAATTATTTGAAAAAGCACACAATACATTATTAATATAGTTTATTTATTACAGTAACGACAGGAAAATCATTAGTTCTCAATTTTGGATAAAAATGAATTTATTTTAAATCAACATAACTTCTTAAAGGAAGGAAAAGATGAATGTGTAGCTTTAAGAGACCAAATTAAGACACTGAGTTCCTCTCTGACAACCTTGACACAAGAGAAGAACAAGATTGAAGCTAATTTTATAGCAGAAAGGAAACACTTAAGGGTAATATTTTATGATTAATGTTTCCATTTAAATATTGCAAGTAGAATTTGTATTTTGGTGGAGAACTAAAGATCCCATATCGAATCAAACATTTATTTTAGAACATGGACATGGATTTATTCGTCTCATATATGAGTTTTTGTTTAACTATAAATATTTTTGTTTTTTAGCATGAAAATGAAGAACTGCAGTCTCAGCTGGCAGATGAGAGAAAGAGAACATCGAAACAGGCAGAAGGCTTTGAGCTTCAGTTATCAGATGTGAGTTTTGGCAAATTGAGATTTTCTCTGTTTCGTAACTTGATCAATTTTGGTCAAAACTCGGAAAGTGGTTTATATGACGTATAATGAAAACTATTGGTATCTAAGACAGCAATTTAAAAAAAAGGACATGATTTACCACTCTTCATAAAAACTCAAGTTTCTGCTCCACTAGCCCAAGTCAGTTTCTTCAAACTGCATCATATAAATTGGATGATGTCATAATATAAGCCTTTAACCACACCACCTAATTATTATTTTTAATCTCTAAAGTTAATGTTGATTAACCAACTTTTAGGGTATATGCATTTGCTCCTGAATTGTATATCACTGGAGTATGGTCAAATCAAACTAACATTAAAAAAATGTTAATTTAGTTGAAAAGCCGCATTCGCACCCAGCAGCTTGAAAGGGAGAGAGAACAAACGGACCACGCCCTGATGCTCAAAGAGCTCCAGACAGTTCTGGCCAAAGAGAGGAGCAATAAAGAAGCGCTAGAAGCTCAGGTTGGTCATTCAACATTCTAGCTAGTTATTTATACCATGGTCGGAAATATGAGTGTGTTTTAGAAAATTGAGAAACAAATGTGATTTTCCATTTTTTTAAAACAAAATTAGGCAGCTTGAAATTAAAAAAAAAATTACGAACAAAAGGGCATTTTATTATAATAACAAGGAAAGAGACCCCAAAGATGAAATTTAAAAAATGGGAGAATGAGCTAAAAAGGTTTGAGAAACACTGATGTCAAGCATAGTAAATTTTCCTCATATAAACGGATATGATTCAGTCAATTACTTCAAGTTAATGGGTTGATGTTGTTTAATCCGGTGAACTTCTACACATGGATGAAACTGAAATGAATTCTATTTATTTTCTAAAATATGAAAAGCTTGATGAAGTCCAGTTCATCATGAAAGAAACTAAGCAGAGATCTCAGAATGCGCCAGTGGTGTCCGAAGTTTACGAACGGCAAATCCAGCAGCTTCAAAATGAGCTGAAGACAGTACGGGATAGGCTCAAGTCTGCTGAGGTCAAGGCCAGCCAGCCCTCCCCTTTTGTAATAGAGCTTCAGAAGGATATGGCTAGCATGAAAGTAAAGACAATTTTTTATTCATTATGTGACTGTAATTTTAACATTAAAAAAACAGCAATTTAATTTAGTTGAGGCTAAAAAGTCTTAAAAATATGTCACTATATCTTTTTCACTAAAACTTTTACTGTGAGAGTAGATTTGTAAGTTAGGAAGTTATATTTTGAATTAGTTTTTGCAAAAGACAGATAAAATAACTATGATATATATTTTATCAAATTGTATATCAGTGGAAACAACAAAAAGATTTTTGTTTACGTGACCCTTTAATACAGTTCATCATGTTGCGCCTCATGTTGTGGCAACCCTCAACCATAAAATTCTTTTTGTTGCTACTTCGTAACTGTAGTGTATGTGTGTTTTCCGATGGTCTTAGGCGACCCCTGTGAAAGGGTAGTTCGACCCCCAAAGGGGCCATGACTCACATGTTGAGAACCGCTGACATAGACAGATAAAATAATTAACATCAATTTGTAAATGTAAAACCATTCTGCGGTTGTTGGCTGTTACTCCATCACTTGGTAATTTTCTTAGCCATTTTGGATTTATGAAACTAATATGCTTGATATAATGATATAAGATTATAAAACCAATATGCTTGACATAATAATTTCAGAGGAAATTTTCAAGATTAACTTAAAATACAGGTTAAATTAATTCAACTGCTTTAATTACTTCAAAATATATTTTGAAAGAGAAGAAAACAGAGAATGTTCATACACATTTTAATTCACTCCACTTAAAAGCAAAGTGGGATTTACAACTTAACTAGAATAATCTGTCCCACTTTTGTCCCCTTATAACTGTTTTCAACAATTTACTATCTTTTACCGAGATTAAGATCTAAACAAGTTCAGATGTTCAATTTCAAAATTAAATGACTTGCCTGTCAGTTCTGAGGACGACTCGTTGATATCTAATGTTCGCAGGCTGATCACCAGAAGCAGGTTGAGAAGGAACAAAAGAAAGCACTTGAGGCAGAGCACCGTCTGAGAACTCAGTCTCACCAGAGTGAAGAAAGGGTGTCCAGCTTAGAGGCCAAATTGTCAGAGCTGTCCCAAGTGGTTGGGAACTATGAAAGACTGAGGTTTCAAGACCAGCAGGCCATCAGGTAAAGATCAGCTTCTTGTAGCATTAGACACTAACTGTGAAAGTGTCTTTGCTCTAGTTATTTTATTATTATTATCTACAGACTTTGACTCGTAACTGTGGCGTCAAACACTTTTGTCTGGAAATCTTCTGTCATACATTTTAGAGACTCGGGAAAAATCTATGAAATAAAATATTACTTTTCTAATTTTACTTAGTCTCTTTGTATCCATTTTGTATTTTTTTGCTCGTGAATACACAATCTTCCATTAAATATCAATGAGTTATGAATGAATGAATACACCACTTATCTAAGCCTTGAATGATTAAGACTAGCTTGCTCAAGAAATCACAGAACCTATTAGTAACTTGAAATTTATTCCCAATCTGTATCACTTCTTTCAGTAAGCTGAGAGAGAGAGTGACACAGCTGGACATGGAGAACACAGCCCTGGCCCGAGCAGCTAGTCTGTCCCCAGACAAACAGGACAGCATCGGGGACAACCCATCGGTGGAGAAAATACTGGAGAAGATCATGCACCTGAGATCAGTGCTGAAGAGTGCAATAGATAAATCTGAGAAATCAGTCAAACTGTCCAGTGAGTTGGTTCAAGTATGAGAAATCAGTCAAACTGTCCAGTGAGTTGGTTCAATATATTCAAATCACTGGATAGTGCAGGGATTCTGGTGTAAAGCAAGCAAGTTATCCTGAATCTCTCTGGCTTTTACTGTGGAAGCAGGGAATTTACCAGGAGAGTCAATTCCTCTTAAGTCACTATCTTCTAAGGCCTGCTCAGCCGGCTTGCCAATGAGAGTCCTCTTTGTGAGCTCTAGAGTCTAGTCTCTAACAGTTTGAAAGCTCAGGACGAGATAACTGAGTCTATATTTTGTTACATATCAGGCTGTCACAACCTCTGGCAGTAATGGCCATGTCCTAAAGGAATTATAATCAGTCCCACAGCTTGAGAGCAGATGTACCCAACAGATGTACCCAAGTCTTATTGTTTGAGCACCAAACAGTAACAATAACAACAGGACCGATTGATATATGATAATCTGATGAGACATTTATTTGAGTGAAACACAACATATTACACTTTATAGTGTGAACTGTGAAGATGTCAGGTTAAACAGACTGACACTCCCCTTTGAACGAAATTCACATTTTCAGTTTGCTCTTTCATATAAATAATAAGATGTTTCCCCTTTATATTCCCATGATGAACTCTTTAAAGTTGACATTTTGTTGTTTTTTGTTGACTTCACCTCAGTGCGTCGTTGGGCAAGGGTATTATTGTTAGCCTCTAAACAACCCTTTCAATGACCTGACAGTGAGAGAAATCACAGAGATGCATTGCTATTTCAGGCATATTTGTTGAAGACATGAACAAGGCAGATGAGGAGTCTGAGCTGTGCAAGAAGTACAAAGAGGAGCTGGAGCAGGTCAAAGAAGAGTTTGAGAGGTACAAGCTCAGGGCGCAGTCTGTGCTCAAAAACAAAAACAAGGTAAACAGACACTCCCAAAAAGCTGTTTGCACTCGATACCTGTTTTTTTGACTTATCTCATTTATTTATATCTGCCTTTGGCCGAAATACCTGTTCGTTGACACATTTCAATTAGTTAATTTGCCTTTGGCCAAAAAAGAAAAAGATACAAAAATTTTTTTCCTTTCATGTTTGTTGGTTAGGTTTATTTTTTAGTAATTCTTTTTTAAAAAAAACCTGATTGTTTCACAGTTATCCCTTCTGGATAAAGTCCTCAACCTTGTGTAAAACTTTTTTTTTTTTCTTTTTTTTTCGGGGTTGGAAGAGTTGGTGGGGTGGATGGTAAAAATATTGTCTTCTTTCTACAATGTTAATTATAAAATCTAAATGGAAACAATTATCTTGAATAAACCTTCTGTGCTAAATAGAATTTACAAATCAAATATTGATGGACGGGGTCTTCTAAGAATACATTGAACGAATAACTGTTAACACCTCTTCACAACTCCTAAAATTTATTTTAACACATTCTTTTAATTTTATGCATATTTTTTTTTCTTAAAATTAAGTAATACATTTATTTCTTAGGAAACCGGGCCATCCAAAGAGTGTGAGCTCTTGAAAGAACAAGTGATGGAACTGAGAGATAAGCTGCGTATGAGCAACTTTCACCACCAGGAGGAGATTTCCGAGTTTCAAGCTAAAGTTGACAACCTGAGCAAGGGTCTCCTGGCCCAGGAGGAGAAGTTCAAATCAGAAATCTCCCAGATCAAATCGGCTCATCACAAAGAAATCAGCCAGTTGGAGACAGAGTCCAAAAAACAACGGGAAAGAACTGTTGCTATGTTGTCAGAAAAAGATTCTGAGATCCAGAGGCTGAAGGCCATCACAGGCCAGATCGGTGAGTCGGATCATCTCAGACATTGGAGCTTAAGCTCAAGCATTCAGCCTGATGAGGGAACCCCTCACGGTGTCGACAGTGACCATCGCAGACCGTCAGAAGAACAAGAGGCCATTACCAGACTTCTCGACCTCTCTAAAGGAATTCAGAGCGAAGCAGCGTACTTACATTTTGCCCAAGAAAAAAGCAGGATGGACGTGGAGCTCAACGGGCTGAGGAAACAGAAACGACAATTAGAGACAGCCTTACGGGACATCCAGTTGTCTGCTAGTGATAAGGAGGAGAAACTGAGGGACGAGATCAGTGCCCTGAGTGAACGGCTAGCAGAGATTGACAGACGGGCCCAAAGGGAGGGTGCCAACGTCGAGTACCTCAAAAATGTTATGGTGAAGTTTTTAACATCAATGGACTCTGCAGGCAAGAAGCAGATGCTGAAGGCAGTGATGACAATTCTACAGTTCAGCCCTCAAGAGAAGGAAATGATCAAACAAGCTCATGGTCGAGGTTGGTGGCCAGCCTAGCTGAGGTTGGTGACCAGCCTAGCTGAGGTTGGTGGCCAGCTTAGCTGAGGTTGGTGGCCTGTTTAGCTGAGGTTGGTGGCCAGCTTAGCTGAGGTTGGTGGCCAGCCTAGCTGAGGTTGGTGGCCAGCTTAGCTGAGGTTGGTGGTCACCTAGCTGAGGTTGGTGGCCAGCTTAGCTGAGGTTGTGGCTGAGGTTGGTGGCCAGTTTAGCTGAGGTTGGTGGCCAGCTTATCTGCTCTTGTTTCAACATCGCTGTTTTATTTGTATTTTTATTGTTCAAAGAAGGCTGTGGTGGTTTTTTAAAACTCTTCAGCACAAGAATTCTTGTCAAGTGAGGCAGAGATAAATAACAAGCTTAGAGGAAACATTTTTGACTTGTCAAGTGAGACAGACATAAAAAACAAACTTAGAGAAACATTTTTGACTTGTCAAGTGAGACAGAAATAAGTAACGCTTAGAGAAAACATTGTTGACTTGTCAAGTGAGGCAGAGATAATTAACAAACTTAGAGAAAACATAATTGACACTTTAAAAATGCAGAGGGAAGTAGCTTAAGACAAATAATATTTAGAGAGTTACAGCTTAGCTGGGATGAGGGGTTGAAATGAAGAGCAAGCACATTGTGTTAGATGCATTAGTTTAACAAAACAGGTGAAGAAAGTCTTTTGCATGTGGTTTATCTTTACCTGTCATTTATCTATGTATGTCATTTATCTATGTATGTCATATAATTTTGGATGAGCAGATAACTTCCTGGGTCAATAAATGTCAAAGTTTTTATTCCATTCTTTTGGAAAAAGCTTTTGATCTTATTTCCAAACCAAGTAAACATGAAACATCTGTATTATATTTATGATGGGTTATGTATTTTAATCCCATTCTTAAATGTTTATGCCTATATTAATGGAATATTCAATAATCTATCAAGTCATAGCTACCAACAGTATTAAATCTGAACGACTCCACTTGTTAGCAAAATCTTCCGAAATGGATGGTGAAAATAATTGGCAGTTAGATTTCTTAACATTAACTTACAAAATTTGGACTCTGTTGACCAAGAATTTATTCTGAAATCAATTAAGAAATATTAGCAGCTAAAAGTAGCAGCTCTTGTAAAGAAACATTGTGAATTGTTGAATTGGACAGTCATACATCATACAGTGGTAAACATTAGGTATGAAAGTCAAAACTATGTTTTACACTTGCTCAAATTTCTCTCCATTTTTGCATATATATAGTGTTAAATTAACTTCAGGCTGTACATGATTCTTGTGTCTGGTTTAGGGTGTTCTTATGCAGTGGGCCAGGGATCTTTGAACTCCTTTCAGCAATATTATTTTCTACCTCTTTGGATGATACAGACCATACATTTATGTATTTCTTCATTGCCAGCAATGTCATCCTTTTAGGTGCAAAGCACTGCACAGTTGTCATGATGAAAACTTAACTTTTAAAAATTTATTCACAGTAGAAAATGTTTACAACAGAAATGGTTATATTATAGATGAAAATGTTACATGTCCTTGATTGTCCCCTTAAATTCTAGTCGAGATATTTCAACATTGGAAACATGAAAGGTATAAAATATTTATATATGTTAAAGTAGTTTATTTGTTTAGGCAGTAAATGCTACTAAGTTCTCAGTGATTACTAAATACAAGCAACTGAAACACTCTTTTATTCTGTGCAGAAGGTTTGAATGCTAAACAATTTTTAGAATTTAGAATGACTAAAATACCAATTTTAAATTGTAAACTAAACCTTACATTAAGTGCATATTAATTTTTAATCAACTTTTTTTCCCCACCGGCTGGTAAATTGACTAAGAGATTAATTAAACAAATGTTTTATGCCTACTTCTCTCATTTCTAACTATGTTATAATATTATTTCATGTTATTCATCCAGCACAGTTTTTTGAGGTTTGAAGATGCTGATGCACTGATGTGTTCACAGTTTTCTTGTAGTTAGTAATAACTGTAATAATATATGGCTAAAAATTATTGTAGTACAATACAGCATGCTAAAAGAGAGACACTTTTAAAATTGTTGAGCTTGTGTTGGGCTGGACTGGTTCTTGTGCTTTTCTCAATTTGTTTAATTTTATTTTAAAACTCGCAAGGCTGCTTATAATGATGTTTAGTTATATGTTATGCTTGACTTCGTATCTCGGACAGTTTAACATTGTTAGCATGCGGCCTTGTACTTTGCTTGGATGTTTCGGTATCAAAATATAATTCAATACAAATAACTGGGCTTATCATTGTCACGTATATCAATGTCCATTTTCTGCAGCATTAGCGAATGTCCTTCTAAAACACCAGCTTTACCCTGTCAGTTGTCTTAAGATAACAAAACATTCCAGCTGTTTGGTTTTAGAAAAGTAATTATTGTAAAACATAACATGTCTGTTTAAAATTTTATAGTGATGTGTATTACAATGTTGTGAAAGTTTTTAGGAAGAAATTTGCAATTTCCAATAAATTCTTTTTTTTTGGGTGAAATCTTTTGGATGACAAATTTCTGAAATAAGTTTCAAACAAAAGAGATTCTATGATGGGAAGTGATGCAACTCAAAGATGGAAATTACTCTTGATGCCCAACAGCCTTATTATATGACCAATGATTTTTTCTTCTGCCAAAGATTGTGTCTACTTTTAAAAAAAAATTTACACTAGTGTGGGTATTAGTGTGACAGTGTTCAAACTTATATCTAAGGATAATATTCCACCTGTTTGAACTTGTTGTGAGACTAAGAGAAGTAAAAGGAATTTTTCTGCCCTCACTTTAGGGCATGCTTAAATTGTTTGTTAAATGTTTAGTAAAATAACAAAAAATTCTAGTTTTACTGTTGGTAACCAAAGGGACATTGTTTTGTCTTTTTTGTTTGCTATCCTATTGAAGTCAGTTGAAGAGGGGAAATCCACTTTGAAAATTAGGATGCTAATGTTAATAGAATTAAACATGACTGTGTTTTGTGCTTATCTGTGTATATGTGTATAAATAATGCAAAGTCTTCCAAGCAATAAAAGTCATTATTAAATTTGTTTTCTTCTCAGCTTTTTTTGGAAGAAAGGCTTGGTTGATACAGAAAACAAAAAATTAAATAATTGAAACCAAATTCAATATTAAAAAAAAATAGTTATTATAATTTTGTCTTTCAAAATTATGCATTCATGACCCTTGACCCATCCATATTTTACCAGTGATGTGCGGGAGAGACTGCAATCAGGTTAGTTAAAAGGAAATGAGCCAAACAAATTGATCACATTCCCCTTGTTGTCCTCTGGGAAACTAAGTTGCGGTTGTGATTTTATTTTATATTGTTTTTCCTGTTAATTGTTGGCTGAAGAAGGCTTTCTGTCGATACGTTTGTTGTTTTTTTGCGTCCTTTTTTCAGGTTTCCCCATACTTTGTTTCGCTCATAATGCCCATATCTAAGATAGATAACTCTTATGATCAAGTAATTTACTTAGTGTTTTTCTAGCTATCTCCCTTGTTCCGCTTAAAATGTACAATTTCCTGTGATGACCGCACCGTCAACGTGTCCACATGTTAGATTTGTCATAAAATGACAATTCTTTAGGCCTGATTCACAACAGTGTTTTAAAGGAATCATGCCAAATATTTTTTCTGGCGTTTTGATATGCGCAGAATCCAAGAGTGGCGCCATCAAGGGCGTAGCTAGGGTTAGTAGCGCCCGGGATGGACTAAGCTTTTTGTCGCACCCCTTCCACGAAAAACAACAACACAAACAAACAAAAAAAAACCTCGCCAACTGGACGAAAACTCCGCCCCTCAATACAAGGAAACAATGTGCCGTCCAGTGTACCCCTTTCCTACGCCACTGGGTGCTATAGTGATAGGAAATATATACGTATTACATCTTAATTTTTGTTATCAAACAATCTAGTCACACTCCACGTATTCATGGGCGCCCGCAGAAAACTTTTTTAGGGGGGGCGGGCAAAAAATCGATTAACTTTCTATGGGG
>CAXITT010000032.1:1301951-1325198 GCA_964033795.1 Lymnaea stagnalis
CCCCTTTCAACCCTTTCATAATACCTTTTGTCAAACCTTTCATTATACCCTTTGTCTGCCTTTTTGTTATACCCCTTTCAACCCTTTCATAATACCTTTTGTCAAACCTTTCATTATACCCTTTGTCTGCCTTTTTGTTATGCCCCTTTCAACCCTTTCATTATACCTTTTGTCAAACCTTTCATTATACCCTTTGTCTGCCTTTTTGTTATGCCCCTTTCAACCCTTTCATTATACCTTTTGTCAAACCTTTCATTATACCCTTTGTCGAACCCTTTATTATAACGTTTACCAAATCTTATTTCTTCATTATTACCTCTATTACGCCTCCACGCCATTCTACTGCCGCTTCACTGAAAAACGTAAAAACTAGAGTGTATGTTGCCCACCATAACAATTAGAGAGTATGTTGCCCACCATAACAACTAACTAACTAACTTAAGAAAATCAGCGAACACCGAGCCTTGAGGCTCATATGGTCCTCCCCAACGCACCACCCCGCCAACCAAACCGGCCATCAACCACTCCCCCAGTGGTCTTTATTCCGATCGGGCCGCGAAGCGGCACGCCAGGGACGCTCCGCCCCTAAGACCGCCACACTCGACCTCCACTCGATTGGCCGCTGAGTGTGGCAGCCCCAGAGAAGAAACACCTGGCCAGCCGGATTGCTGCTCACGCAGCAACAGGGCCGGACTTTCTAAGGGGTTGGGGTGGATGTTTAACGTCTCTAAAGTCCCCCCTTACCACCCCGGGGGGACCGCGTAGTTGTTTAAGACCGACGCCCTCTACTAGGGTTTGTATGGTTATTCTACGGTGTGACTAATTCACACCGTAGATGGGAGAGAGAGGTTGCCTTGGAGCAGTACCCTCAAGACTGCATATTTAAAATCACCGGTGAAAGGTTGCCACACACCTTCACCTCATATCCATACGGCAACTGTAATACCCTGGCGCCAAACACTCTAGCTACGCCCCTGCCAGTTACGTAGAAAGGGGGTTAGATGGGGTGGTCCACCCTGGTGTCACTTTTTCTTTATGTGGAGGCATCTCGCCTGAAAGAAACACTGCATGCATACATATAAATATTGTAACTCCGAGCTTAATATTTAGCTGTACTAATGGTGAGGTGTGGCCCAGCGGTTACCAAACTTTTAAGTTTGGAGGACCGTTGGAAAACATTGTTAAAATGCACCGGGCAACGAAGCCAGAATTATTAATGCCAACCGCGCCATTAATGCGGACCCGCTACGTCAGTCCCGGGGGGTTTAGTCCTCTCAATATATGAACAGAGGCACGCTGAGGGGGAAAGGGACGTAAAATCAATGACCAGTCGTACACTCCAGGGCGTCGGACAAGGTCTTCATAACACACAGTGTTGGCCATTGGCAAAGATATGGACTGGGGGGGGGGAGTGGGGTGGGGGGGCTTGACAGAAGTGGAAAGAGATCTCTCCTGGACTATGTGACATAGTGGGACCCCTTAATACTGGACCAATCATATTTTTGTAACCAGAGGGTTAGGATGGGGTTCTTATTTTGACCCAGGCATGGCATAGTGGGATCCCGTAATACTGGACCTTATATTCCTGTAACCAGATGGTTAGGATGGGGCTCATATTTTGACCCCGGCATGACATCGTGGGATCCCGTAGTACTGGACCTTATATTCCTGTAACCAGATGGTTAGGGTTAGGATGGGGAACTACTTGTTTTGTTTGCCCCCAGCTTAGACCCCCCCCCCCCCTTGTGTACGCCGTCAAATCGCACCAGATAACACGAGATAACCGTACGGTGAAAGGTTGCCACACACCTTCACCTCATATCCATACGGCAACTGTAATCATGTCCCAACCTGTTTCTGCGTTTAGTAAAATAGTTCGACTGCACTTGGTGGGAAGCCATGCAATCGTGCTCGAATTAACGCAGTCTCCGTGCGTTACCTTTGCCTTTCAGCGCGGGTCCCCTACACGGTAATACTGTTCCCCGGGTAACGCTTCAGGGGGTTCGTGGCGAGCGCCTCCTTATCAAACATATCATTGATCGACATGACGACAAGAGCCCCACCATAACAACTAGAGTGTATATTGCCCGCCATAACAACTAGAGTGTATGTTTCCCACCATAACAGCTAGAGTGTATGTTTCCCACCATAAAAACTAGACAGTATGTTTCCCGCCATGACAACTAGAGTGTATGTTTCCACCACAACAACTAGAGTGCGCGTCTCCCACCATAACAACTGGAGTGTACGTTGTCCACCATAACAACTAGAGAGTATGTGGCCCCTACATTTAACTAAAATCAGTTAAAACTCAATCATGTTGACATGTTCGACTGAAAGTTTAAAAAATAGCAGAAACCCAGACTGATTTCGGACAAGTTCACTAACATGTTGCTTTTTAGCATTACAATGTTGTTGTTGTTGTTGTTTTTTTTATTGAGCATCGAGTTAAACACTGGAGGGAATTATTTGTTGAAAAGTTCATTAAAAATCGAAGCGTGTAACGAAAGGGGCGGCAACCCTTTTCTGAACGATGAGTCGGAAGCTCTCTGCTTTGTGGTCTCAGGTTTTAGGGTCCATTACCCGGCAGACCGGCGGTGTTGACTTAAAATTAATTTAGCCATGGGCTTAAAAGTGGGGAAAAAAATGGTAATGCCATTTCAAAAGTTTGCCAACGGATCATATCACGGTCTCTTAGTTTGATCAGCTTCCAGTCTTTTCTTTGGTTTTTGTCAAAATGGTGGGATGAAATAATATAGAGGCTACAAGGGCGTGAATGCGATGGAGAAAGACATATTTAGATCAAGATAAAGACATAGAGAGAGATAGTTAGTGATAAAGAGAAAGAGAAGGAAAGAGAGATAGAGGCAGATAGTGAGTTTGTGTGTACTAGTGTGAGATAGAGTGAGAATGTATGTGTGAAAGAGAGTCGGTGTGCTTGCGCGAGAGAGTGGATAATTCAATGACATACAGAGAGAGAGAGAGGGGGGGGTAGAGAGACAGGGAGAAAGGTAGAGAAATAGAGAGAAAGGTAGAGAGACAGGGAGAAGAGTAGAGAGACAGGGAGAACGGTAGAGAAAAGGAGAAAGGTTTTTACGATACATTTTAAATCGTGTCTTTAATCATCAACCAATGTGTAGTCAACAGGAACTCAAATAACATCATACACATTCAGATATAAATATTTATCGAGTATATTTCAGTCAACATTATCCATTCAACACATTCTTTATTTTGTTACAAAAATTCACACAAAATCCTATATACACAAATATGTTTTGTTGTAATTAGAAATTTAAATAAAAAAAAATCACCCAATAAAAATAGATGAAGCCATGGGCGCCCGCAGAAAACTTTCTAGGGGGGAGGGGGATTAAAAAAATAGATTAACTTTCTAGGGGGGGGGGGCGTCAAATTTTTTTTAGTAATGTTCTAATGTAGTTTTAATTTACTGTAGAGTATTTGTATGGTAAACGAACGGACAGGACATCAGCTTAGTTACTTTCTCTTTATTTTCTCTTTACTTTAATACATTTTTTGTCTATTTTTTGTCTAAATTTTTTTTTATCCAATCAATCCGGGGGGGGGGGCAAGTGCACCCTCCCCCCTGCGGGCGCCCATGGATTAAGCCACACAAAATAATGTAGATGTTCAAGCGTGAAGGGTAGTGTTAAGAATTGAACATTTCTTGTAAAAATCTGCAAGTATAAAGTTTAGTAGAATTTCAATCAGTAGTTTAAAGGCCATCAATTTTCCCCGACGTTTTTTTTCACGGTCGACATTTTTTTTTCAACGCCAATGTCAAGGCTGTTAATTCTTTTATCGCTAAGAGCGTCTGCATTGACAACGTCTTGATATCATGCTAGGTGCAGTTCTTGTTAAAATAAATTCGTGGATTCAAAACTGTGGAAGTGTTTTTATGGTCATTGTTGAACGCCAGAAGGAGGAGCAAAGACAGAATGAGAAAATAATAAGGTTAATATTAATATTAAAATCAATAATATCAGGGCAGCCCTTTGATACGATGCTAGGGACAGCCCACAATAATTTCTTGATGAAATTTTTTACTGGGTTTGACATCGGGATCACCAGGTGATGGTACTACAACCCACCGTGGTGACGTTAGAGCAATCCACCGTGGTGACGTTAGTGCAACCCACCGTGGTGATGTTAGAGCAATCCACCGTGGTGATGTAAGAGCAATCCACCGTGGCGATGTTGGAGCAACCTGCCGTGGCGATGTTAGAGCAATCCACCGTGGTGATGTTAGAGCAATCCACCGTGGTGATGTTACCCCACTCTACCGTGGTGATGTTACCACATTCCACCGTGGTGATGTTAGAGCAATCCACCGTGGTGATGTTAGTACTGTCCACAGTGGCATTGAAACACCACTGCGCCCTTCAACTTCACGCGAGGGTGGCTTATGAAGTGTCCCCCAAGGCGTGCCATTGTACGACCTGATTCACATTTTGAACAAAACCCGTCTGTCTACCCGTCAGCTTTTAATATCATGCATGGAGTTGGTTGCACCTGATACATGTTTCATTAAATGGTGCGGTAAAAATGATCAATTCATTGATCGTGGGCCCTTAAAATAAAGAAGAAGAAGAAGAAAAAAAGAAAAGGAAAAAAAAAAGAACACACACACACACACACACTCAAACAAACACACAATCAAAAAAAAAACCCATTAAAGTTTAACCGAGAGTAAACCTTTGAGTGAAGTTTACCAAAAGGACATTGTTTTGTTTTAATTTAAGAAAAACCTTTGTTAAAAGATGCAAAATGACATGGGTAATACACCTTGAAACTTGGAAGAATGCTGAACAAAACAGCTCCCACCGAATGACCTGCAAGGTGGGGGTTGAGATTACCCAGTTCTTACATTTGTTTGTTTTGAGCGGTTCCTGTGTTTAAAAGTAGGTCACTCTATCTTTGACATGGACAAGTGAGACGCTTTCGTCATGTTTGTCCGTCTACAACTGTTTGTTTATATTGGACAAGTTAACTCAAGGATCAAATACACATCGATAAAAGAATGAAAAACCTGGTGAGTTTTTCAAAATGTATCCAATTACACCTCAGTGGCCATGGAACCACTGTATGCGGATGAAAAAAAAGGGGGGGGGGGGGCTCAGATATTTAAGGGGCCCAAAATTTGTGAGGGGGAAAAGTTTTTAACATTAACTTTGAATACAGGAGGCTAACAAACAAGAAGTGGCAGGAGACCTCCAAAAGTAACGCGACGGTCCTGGTGGGTAGAACGGACACACATTTTGGCTAAAAAATATGGAAGTCGGACAATGATCAAAAGTTATCAAAGACTATTAATTTATAAAGTTTTTGCCGATATGTTGTAATATGTAATTAAACAACGCCTCAGAAACAAAGTTTTTTATTTACATCCTTCATAAAATGTGACATCGAGCAATTGGGGGGGGGGGGGGGTTTTTGGTGGAAGTTTTGAGAAAAAAAAACTTTAAGTAACGCACTATATAATAAAAAAAATTATTGCCCCCCCCCCCCCCCCCCCACCCAAAGGCTGGCAATCGCACATTTTTTTTCACGCCACTGATCAATATTAACATTCTAATGACCAAGCCGCTTTTACAAAGCAATTTTATTTCACCAACAATTTTAGAAAAAACAACTAAAATTTTTATTAGGCACCAACAAAAAAACCAACACAACTCATCTAGCGCACTTGTCTGGAATTTTATTTTATATTCCCTTTGAAAAAAAAAATAAACAACTTATTTTTGAGGGTGATTTTGGTGTTGGTGATGAAAATTTGATGTAATGTGTTGTCATCAGAAACATTTCAGCTCGATGGGTTGACGGGAAGTGGGTCAATTAGTCGTCAGAAGATTTTTCCAGCCAGCCGGCCACGAAAAAAAAATCGAAGTTGATATAAAGGATTTTAAAAGAATGATTCCGGGATTTAAATGCTTGTAATACAATCTACGGGTGTAATATTTATTTCGGTAAACGTCGAGTGCCCCGAAACACGTGACGCCATATTCCATTCTCTATGACATCAATGTTTTACAATGTCTCTGATGTTAAACATGCGCCTGTTTAAACATTCAATAAATCGTAATTAATTTAAAATTCCGAATGTGTTTTTACCAAATGCAGTGCCGCCCGGATGGTGCAAAGATTTTTGACACACATTTTCCTCGAAAAGAAAAGATCTGCAGTTTGCCGAAAATGCCGTCTCTACAAGAACATAGGGGGACACCCCCCCCCCTTTTTGTTTTTTCTTCCACACCCCCCGTCTTACGCCACTGACTTAATTCTTGAATCTTAATCCTGATTTTTGGGTCGTAAAGATCCCAGGAGTGTTGAGTTAGGAGTAAAGAGTTTTTGCAAAATGTTTGTCACGTACACTCGCATAAAATATCAAACGGAAGTTTAACATCAGTATCGTTATAACACGATGAATACATTGTTGTAACATCTATTTTTGGTTGTAACTGATTATAAAAAGGAATATTTAAAAAGTTCATAATTCTATAAAAAAAAAAAAGGAATATCTAAGAACAAAGTAAAAACAAAACTATTTTAACGGAATTAGTGAAGCGAGAATGATTAAGTTTAATGTTCGAATTCACAAAACATTTGGCGTTATTTTTTACCCCCTTTTTTTAAAGCAGCGTTGTTGACTGTGCAGTAATAAGGTAGCTTTGGTTTTATGGTCACAAAAACTTGTTCTCTAAGGGCTTTCAATAATTATTTCATGATAATGGGATTCAATGGAAGATAGATTCGCCTCTAAACACTGCAGATGATTAACAGAAACGCGTTGGCGTCCTGGGGTCTGTCTGGTTAACAAATGAATTATTTTAAGGTTATTATTTTAAATCCACTCCCTTATGGTGAACGGTTTTAGTCTGGTGGAATACCAAAAATTTATCACAGTTTAAAAAAAAAAAAACAAATTAAATAAGCCCAACAGCGCGTAGTTAATCCATTCATAGATAAGCGTTGCTGGAGCGGGCGTAGAAGGACGACTGGTAGCTGAGCTGCCCGTTGGGTGTCGTTTGGTCTGTCAAACACTTCGACCTGTAGTCGTTCAATGGAAACCGATGTACCTGTACGGATGGCGCCGAGAGAGCGTTCGACTGGGAGTCATTGCGCCTGCGCGAGAACTGGCGCCTCATTTCGTTTCTGAACTTCCGGCCGCTGAGGCAGTAGAGGTAAAAGTTGAACGTGTTGTTACAGTACATGGCGATGTTGACCACCGCCCACGCCAGCTCGGCCCGGGCGTATTTTTGGGGCGTGGTCTTTGCCTCCTTGGCGCCCCCCGCCTGCTCCCATATATTGTACACACACGTCGGCGACGTTGTCAACAGAAAGATGGCGCTGAGCCCCAGCAGGATGACGGTCATGGAAGACGCGCGGCGCCTGCGCAGTAACGCGTTCTTACCGGACGTCAAGTTCAGCTCCGCCGCTGTTTTGAGCGATAGAAACGTTTTCCAGACGATGACGGCGTTGCCGAGGATGACGAAGAGGAATGGAACCAGCGAGAGGAGCACCATGTCTATAATAGGATATACCTTATGAGCGAATATATCGTAATCTGCGGTCACGGACGAGCAGTGCGTCGCGTTAGACCCGTTGTCCACCAGCGCCAGCCCCACAAGGAAGTGTCCCTGCATCAGAACCTGAGACAGCACTATGAACACTATCACCATGAACGCCCTGCGTTTCGTGCAGAACGAGCCGACGCGGTGCGGCACGCATGTTGAACAGGCGCGCTCCAGGGTCATGACGACGAGAAGCCACGCGGAGACGTAGATGGCCACGTAGACGAGCCACGTGTGCGCCTTGCACAGGAAGTTGTGCTTGTCGCGGAGATCGATGTCGAAGGTCCACCGAATCCACCACCGGAGCAGGCCAGTGTAGAGGACGCAGAGGTCGGAGATGGCCAAGGCGCGGAGGTAGATGTGCATGGAGGTTCGGCCGAGGCGGAGGGTCCGCATCATGAACAGGATCAGGACGTTGCCGAATGTGCCGAACAGAAACAGGACAACTGGGCAGACCTTGATCACGTGGCATGGAGAAGAGAGAGAGAAGAAAAAAAGATTTATTAGGTGCGATAATATATTAGGTACAGTCATATCTAACTATCACAGTTGTGTCTCCTTCAAAAGACGCTTTTTATCCAAAAGGTTTGTGTGTCTTGTTCTTAAGCCTTGTTTGTATGACGTACTTAAAAAAAAAAGTACAAGATTTCAACAAAGAAACCCTCGCAATGATGTGGTTATTGCACAATATGAAGATTTGAAGTCGGTGGCTTTTGAGATTCGTGGGAAAAAAAACAACGCACTTCCGCTGTAATTTACTTTTGAGTGATAAAGAAATGAAGGAGTAATGGGAGTCGCTTAGTCACTTCCTTGTTTGGTCACGTGATGAGAGTAAGCCATCACTAGGCTGCTACACACAACAAAAGATACTTCATCAGTGCTTCCCCAATGTTATGTTACTTGAAAATTTTACCTTTCAACATATTCTGGAATACACGCGTTTTTTAAATGATATACATAAATGTGACAATACATATACGTCAGTTATGATTAAAGGAAGAAAGTTATTTCAAGAAAAAATTGTGAGCGATATTCGATGGGGACTATCAATACTATCATCGGCAGGCTGTTGTTGAGCTCCGTGCGTGCCCATGACGTCATTTGCGTGTTTATACAATATTGGTGCAGGAGTCATTCCCCTTTGTTTATTTTATTGTTAATTTTCATTGGACGAAATGTCGGCATACTCATGACGTCATTTGCGTTTTTATTCAATATTGGTGCGGCGAAGGAATATTTTAATAACCGGTTGGAACAAGATTTCATATGAATAATTAACGAAGGTCCACTTTGTCAAGCCATTGTCTTAAATTTTCTTTATCCTTAGCCGGAAACTTTTGCTGACTTATACCGATGTCCTTAACTTTACTATTTGAACAGCCAAAAGCCGAACATTGCGTAGGCATCTTGAATTACTAGTTGTAGTGTGTAACGGGCTACTGTTGTCAAGCACTAGTGTGTTGTATAAAGCCTACCGGAAATTTACTCGTTTTTACTCTCATCACGTGACAAATCAATCGACTAAGCGACTCCCATTGTTCTTTCTTTAAGACCTATCATTAGAGCGAGAGTTCGGCATACATTTTGGGAGGGAAAAAATCCACACAATTGACTTACAATGAAATTTTCGAAATAAAATCAATACTATATTTCATAATAATTTTAGTAGTTTTAATTTTAAAGAGATAAATACATAAAAATAAAATGGATGAGTGCAAAGAGCAATATCATAAGGTCACCCTAAATGATTAGGTCATCCAAAATAATTAGGTAATCCTAAATGAAATATTGTAAATATACAAAGTACATAATATTGATAATGATGCATTAAATTATCTGTACGATTTTCCCCCATTTGTTACAAACGAGTAGACAAAATGTCAAAATACCTGCCAAACCAGCTTTGCCACCTTATATTCTGTCTGATTGGCCACGTCTTGTTCTATCGTATTCAAATCTGAAGGGGGAAAAGAAGAAACTTCTGGGCCAAAAGTCGACAACAAGTGGTCACTATCGCGCTGCCTGTCCTCCATGCTGAGAGCTAGCGTCGTGTTCCATCTGGGGACTAGGACGTCGGGCATTAGGACTTGGATAGTCTTCTGCATGGTAGGCTTCAAGGTCGTGGGGTTGACGAGAGGCTTTGGACATGGTTAAAACCTGACGACATCCTTTCCACGGCCTGCGTTAGTGTGGTAAGAAACCCACACAAAAAACCTCGAGTGGAGCAGACATGACAGTTGATTCGAACCCTGTGATGTTGTTTTAATCCATCAATCTGAAAAAGAAATTTGACATATGAATGTTAATTTAAAAAAAATACCACCTTGAAATGTATTGCTGAAAAATTTTGCACTCACAAATGTTTTATACTAGTTGTCTTTACTCGTAAGAATGACAGTTTCCCCCCTTATCCTAATTCTGTACAAACGAGCGTAGGAAGAGGGTGCAGTCCGCCCCGGGTGGCAGTTATATTGGGGCGGCATTGTTCGTCCACTCCATGTCATTTGTATAGCTAATTTTCAAAGTGTATTCTTTAGGGACATGTATTTTTTGTTTGTTATTGAGGGTAGTTAAAATCAAGGACAGCCCCGGGTGTCACAAAGAGTAGCAACTCCCCCAAATGTAGTCTACTCCCTCCCTCCACACTAGTTCGGCACCCTTCTTAAACCTCGCAAAGCTATTTATTTACAAGACTTACGCTTAGAAAACATGGTGTATAGCAACCGCCTCCGACCATATACACACATTTACACACATGGAAAAACAAACGCTTCCCTTTTAAACACGAATTTAAGTTATGACGAGACAGGGTTTTTGTTAAAGCAGCTCCTTCTGACAGTGAGGATAGATGTACATTTATTGTAACTTTTCATCCCATAACGTCATAACATCTGGTTCTCAAAAAACAGTTCCATTCTTATGGCAGACCCTGTTTCCAATGAGTTTTTCCCAAAAAAACACCTCTTTTCGCTTTCCGGAGGGACAAGAGCCTTAGGGATATACTTGTTAGACACCACCTCCCTGCTATTAAAGCCCATATAGGCACCAAAAGTTGCAACCGTAGCCGTTGTAACACATGTCCCTACGTGATTGAAGTTGACGAGATCACTTTCCCTCTGGAAACATTCAGAATAAAAAATGGCTTTACCTGCACAAGTCGCAACGTGATTTACACCATCCTTAGTAAAAAGTGTGGTAAATTATACGTAGGAGAGTCAGGTCGTCGCCTTTGAGACGGTATTAGAGAACACCTCTATAACATAAATAAACAAGCTCTTTGTCCGGTCTCCAAACATTTAAATATTAATAACCATAATGGAATTTTAGACATTGCAATTACTGGTATACTGTATACAAGTAATACATCGTATATGATTTATATGAAAATAAATTAAGAACAAGATTTGGTACACTGACTCCATATGATATAAACCAACTACACAATTTTACGTAGCGGCCATCTCTGGTAAATTTACAGTTAAGGCGAAAACACTTGACACATTTGCGTCTATTGCCTCTGGCCTTGCAACACCCAGTTCACGACACCCTCACTGTGTTGCCCTTGATACCTGTGAAATATGCTGTTCAATACTAGGCACAGAAACATTGCGAATCACCTCTACATACATAGGAGCCAGAATGATCAATACATTGATCGTGGCTCCTTAATATATAGAAAAGAAGAAGAAGAAGACTCTTTAACAGTACAGTAACCAACTAGCCCCCCCCCCCAAAAAAAAAATATAAAATATACAGTTTAACTGTACTAAAATATTTTTTAAAAAATTCTTGAAGTTGAAAAACATTGATCGGGGCTCCTTAAAAAAAAAAAAAGAAAAAGAAGAAGACTCTTTAACAGTACAGTAACCAACTAGCCCCCCCCCCCCAAAAAAAAAATATAAAATATACAGTTTAACTGTACTAAAATATTTTTTAAAAAATTCTTGAAGTTGAAGCTAAATTCTGTATGGCCAATAATTATAGATATTATTTACATAGACAAGAAAAACTTATTTTAAAAAAACCATTGGGATATGATTATAAATTTACTACACATCTTTACACTTAATATTTTTAAAAATAAAAACGAAATCTCCGTGTGTACGCTGAGAGATAGATCCTAACACAAAAAATCTCTGAAATTCAATTCTTAAAATTACGATATCGAAATTTGTGTCTAAACACCGGGAGAAAAAGTTTGATAACCTCCCATGTCTGTTATTGACAATATTATAATGGGACAGCAGACGATTTCAAATAAGGCAGTTCAAGTACGATCTGATGAGTAGGTTCAAGGTCAGACATGATTGCTATTGTAGGTTCAAGGTCAGATTCGGTGGATGGTTATATCCATTGATTGCCATTTCTGAGAAATCCGATGATAAACGGTTTTTATTGTTTGAGATTAAGGCTTAATAAATACATCATTGCCGCTAGCTTTGTTTGGCTTGACCGCCATTTTCTGAATAAAATGGTGTTTGGTAAATGGTTGAAAAGTTTTAATGACCACGTCACGACGCGTTTTGTCCTTGGTGGGTGGGCAATGACGATCAATAGAAAAGTAGCACACTTGATAAATTTCTCATCGGTTATATTTTCTGGGCAATTTGAACCGAAATAATGAAAGCCAAACTGGAAAGTCTGCTTTAATAAAACTGATTTTCCAGGGTTAAATTAGTTTAAAGATCGACTTAGAGAAATAAGATCCTCAAAGATCCACCCAACTTCCAACAGCTATTTGTCGTTTGACGAACGAATCTGAGTATCGATTTCAAGTGGTCTAGAGTAGGTAGAGAAAATTTGTTTCAAAGATTTTTTTAAAAAAGCAGATTGAAAAAAAAACAAACAAAACAAATAAAACAAAGCGCTTCAATAACCAAACAAACATTTATTTCAAGCGAAAGAAAAAGAATTTAATATATTATAAATTATTTCAAAGTAATAAATCGCTTAAAACCCACATAAAAATATCAGAGAGGAAGCTGAAAGTTTTTCAGAAAAATTGCCCATGAAGTGATCTTAAGAATCTATTTATATATATATAATTCGCCAGCGAAACTAGGGCAAGAAGCAAGAAGACGACGACTCAGGCTATATATAGATACGCCAGAGCAAGCAAGATGCAGGCAAACCCTCCACTCTCTTCCCTTGCCTGCCCATCGTTGGTCTCGAGGCATGGGCACTGCGGTGGAGCTACCGCCCCCCCCCCCCTTCCTGCACCACCCTCGCTTGCCAGCCATGCGCACACCCCAACAAGCTCGCGGCGTATGCTACGCCGCGTGTCACCTAGTATAACATCAAAGAAAGGTGTAAAGGACGAACACAGGTGCCGCCAAGTGATAAAGTTATTGAAGCGTCAAAATACGTTGTTAGAGATGGGGGTTGCCGTAGAGTGCAATCAAACTGATCTCTGGGTTATACTTACAGAACAGAAACCGTGGAAGGCCAAAGTAGCTTGGTGGAGATAAGCAAGGACGAGCACAATAGAAATCTGGCCCTGCGAACAGCTTCAATAGAAACAATGGACAAGCAGAAGGGGGCAACCCTTGGTCATTGCCTCAAGCATTAGTCAGAAAAATTAAGAAATGACGTAAGAGGTATCTATTTTTAAATATTAAAGAAAATGTTTTATTGAAGTTTGGTAGAAGTTGGTAGAATAACTCTCAAGCGTAATGGAAAGAGAGATATTCACGGATACGTAATATCGAGGGAGTAGCACCAGCACCTACTTGGGGGCGGGGGGGGGGACAACCATGGCACTTGTCAGGGGCCTGAGCCAGATAGGGGCCCGAGCTAGATAGGGGCCCCAGCTAGATAGGGGCCCGAGCTAGATACGGGCCCGAGCTAGATACGGGCCCGCCCTTTTTCGAGTTTTAAAATAATCGCACATGTTTGAAACACGAAAGGGGCCCGAAATCTGTCAGCTGCCTGGGGCCCAGAACTTTCTAGGTGCGGCCGGGTAGATGCAAAACTTTAATTTTGAAATTCCAAACAATTTCTTTTTAAACAAAATTATTCTGAACGAATCAATAATATTAATAATAAACAAATTTCAAATTTCAAAATGTCGTCACCAAACAAATGAAGTAGAACGCATGATCGGATTGAACAGAGAAAAAATTATTTGTGACTGAATCAAGTTATGTGATGCGCAAACGTAAGGAATTGAACATTTAAAAAAAAGTCTTTTATTCATCCGACGGAAAAATATTTCTTGAAAAACAAAAGTAGCCATTAACCGGTGATCTGACTTAAGCTCTTGAAACCCCGGGTTGAATTTGTCGTCCCCCCCGAGAGTTTCCAATGTTTGCACAAGAAGCCAACAAAAACCCAGGACAGAGGCACGCCATTCACAAGAAATTCACCATCTGTTTCTGTATGTGTTTACGATGACAGGAAACGGGCCGTCATCACAGTGACGAGTAAACTCGATCTCACGGCTGCTGGGAAATCGCACACCTCCATGATGGCCATAAATAATACGCTAAAAACAATTGTGCAGCAGGCGCGCCCATACACTGTCGGTCCGCGGGCCTTAGTGACGGGATGATTAGCCTGGGCCGGAATGGAAAAAGAATTAGTTCCCTTTAAACGTAGAGACCATATTAAACTTTTGAAAGTTACGTCAAATGTAGCAAATTTTTTATCTTGATTCTACCTGTTTTTTTGTTGTTTTTTTACCCCAAGCTGGAGTCAAAAACACGCTGCCATAGAAGATAAAAAAAAAAAAAAAGAACTTATAAGCTTTAAGTTGAAAATATTTGTATGAATAAATCAAATTAGTTTATAAAACTTGTTATTTTTTTTTTGTTTTTTTAACCCAAGCTGGAGTAAAAAAAACGCTGCAAAAGAAATTAAAAAAAAAAAAAGAACTTATAAGCTTTAAGTTGAAAATATTTGTATGAATAAATCAAATTAGTTTATAAAACTTGTTAATGAGATGGTTTAAATCTGTAATAACATTATGTATGTCTTTTCTATAAAAGACAATTAAGAATTATATACATGTGCGCTGTCTGGATAACACAAATTGCCTCACGTATTTTTCCGATCATATTTTCAGTTCATGTACACACGTCAACTTATTTAACTCAAAGAGAGCGATTAACTGTTCTTGCAAATGATAGAATTATAAAAATATACATCTAGCGAGGTATGTAAAAATTGTGTTGTGGACCGAATGTGGTCCACAGGACGGGGTTTGCACATTATTGGCGTCAAGCATAGCTTCTGAAGCCGTCATTGACCTTGACCAAGTGTGGCAAAAAGTCTTGTATGTTTTTTTACGACGCTAGTTTAAATATTCAGATGGTAAATGATCTGACAAATTGGTGAAAGATGAGGACCAGAGAGTTTGGGAATAAAATACAGTAAACATTTTTAAGTGCTTCTCGAAGCGCAAACTCTCTTACATTTGTTATTTTATTGTGATCTGGATTTATCCCATGTAAATTAATAAAAAAAAAATTAAATATTTGTGGAATTTATTTATTCCCTGAAAAGGTCATATTTCATTAATTCCACAAAAGTTTCATGTCATATTTATTTAATGCAAAAAGGTATGATTTGATATTTATTTTATGCCTCAAAAAGTAATATTTTACATTTATTTAATTCCACAAAAGTTCATGTCATATTTATTTAATCCCTAAAACGGTCATATTCCATATTTATGTAAGTCAACTAAATTTCATTTCATATTTATTTAATGCCCCAAAAAGGTCATAGTTCAAGAATATATTTAAATATAAATATTGCGTATTCATTACATTGACTCTGATTTGTCTCGTCCAAATAAAGAGAACATTTGTTTCATAACTTACCGACTTTTTAATATTGTACAGGATGGTTGAAGCGAAGGCTATCTAACACATCTTGGATGAAGCGAAGGCCATCTAACAAATCTTGGATGGAGCAAAGGCCATCTAACACATCTTGGATGAAGCGAAGGCCATCCAACACATCATGGATGAAGCGAAGGCCATCTAACACATCTTGGATGAAGCGAAGGCCATCTAACACATCTTGGATGAAGCGAAGGCCATCTAACACATCATGGATGAAGCGAAGGCCATCTAACACATCTTGGATGAAGCGGCGGCCATCTAACACATCTTGGATGAAGCGAAGGCCATCTAACACATCTTTCTGCAATGACGTGTCAAAGAATGCACATAACTTAACCTACAACTCTTTATTTAATGTCAGTACATGAGTGGGTGCGTGTGAGGACAATAGGGGAGCGAATCACATGTTTAGGCTTGACATGCAAAGAAAGAAACATTAAAAGAACGTTTCGGCCAGACGCCTCCTTCGTCAATCAAAACAAAACAGGAATCAACAGATAATTAGAAATTAAAAAAAAAAACAAACAAAAAAACAAGAACACTATGTGATCGAAAATCGCAATGAAGTCTATGTATATAGCTTAATGTTTGGAATCGGAAGCCAATATGTTATTTATGTAAGGACGTTGACACCAATTCCAATTTAATAATAACCCGAGAAGCAATGAGAAGACCTCTATTCAATATTTGTAACAAAATATGGCTGACGGGGGAATGGCCCAAACCATGGACCCAATCGCTCATCATCACCCTCCCCCAAAAAGGTAACCTACAGCTATGCCAAAACTATCGCACCATTAGTCTAATAAGCCATCCAAGCAAGGTCATGCTGAAGGTCATATTGAGCCGACTAAAACCATATGCCGACGGAATCATTGCTGAAGAACAGGCGGGCTTCAGACAAGGACGGGGCACTACTGAGCATATTCTAAACCTCCGAATACTATGTGAGAAATATGCTCAACACCAACAAAACCTATACCACGTCTTTGTGGACTTCAAGAAAGCATTTGATAGGGTTTGGCATGCTGCTTTATGGGCCACCATGAGGCACTACAACATCAACACAAACCTAACCAGAATGATATGCAACCTCTATGATAAGGCCACCAGTGTAGTCTTACTCAACAACAACATTGCAGAATGGTTCAAGACCACGGTTGGAATACGACAAGGATGCCTCAGAAGCATTTTTGGCATCTGCTATAGGGACCATATCTCCAATGATACAGTGAAAGAAAGGGTTCGCCAGGCTATTGGGGAGTACAATGACCTATTGGTGACCGTGAAAAAACGCTAACTACAATGGTACGGCCACGTAACAAGGAAACAAGGGCTTGCCAAAGAAA
Organism: Lymnaea stagnalis; assembly: GCA_964033795.1. Lineage (NCBI taxonomy): Eukaryota > Metazoa > Mollusca > Gastropoda > Lymnaeidae > Lymnaea > Lymnaea stagnalis. The sequence goes on from CAXITT010000032.1 coordinate 1,318,740, forward strand.
TACTGCAGGGCACCATACGAGGAGGGAGAAGAAAAGGAAGACAAAGAAAATGATGGGAGGATAACATCAAAGAGTGGACAGGACTAACACTGAGCGATGCTATGCGTAGTGCAGAAGACAGAGACGAATGGAGGATAGTTCCTATGTCATCTGTGGCGCCCCAACGGTCCAAGGACTAAGGGACATGATGATGATGAACCTTTGCAGAAAATGTACCAGCAGTTACATTAGATACTCCCATCTTTTATAGAAACTGTACCAACAGTTACAATAGATACACCCAACTTTGGTAGAAATTATACCAACAAACCAACAGTTGATTTGTGTCAACAATGTTTTTAGTAAAATAAATTAATTCAAAGACATTAGTGACAATCCCAACTTATTTGAAGTCAGTCATCTACAAACCTATCTGTGCACATTTCAGCTGTCTACATGAGTTCTTCATCAGGTCTACATGAGGTCTACATAATGTCTACATGATCTAAATGAGGTCCACATGAGGTCTACTTTAGGGCTACATGAGGTCTACGTGAAATCTACTTTAGCAGACCTGTTTACCCTCAAACTATTAAAATCGTACAATATCGTCACAAAATCGTTCAATACATTATCTTAATAATAAAAAAATGTAAACATACAGTATATATAATGTATACTGTATACACCCCAAAATCGTACATTGTACGCCAAAATCGTAAGAGTAAACAGGTCTGCTTTAGGTCTACATAATCTACACGAGGTCTACATGAAGTCTACGTGAGGTCTACATGAGGTTTGAATGATCTACATGAGTTCTACATGATCTACTTGATCATATGAACGTCATTAGGCATTATTATAATCAAAGTAAGGCAATTTTATAAGAATCATTAGGGATAAGGGGGGCATTTCAAAGAATACGCCCAGTGCTTGCTGGCACCATTCATCCTTCTCTAGGACACCACTCACCCTTGTCCAGGGCACCATTCATCCTTGTCTAGGGCACCACTCACCCTTGTCCAGGGCACCATTCATCCTTCTTTAGGACACCACTCACCCTTGTCCAGGGCATCATTCATCCTTGTCTAGGGCACCATTCATCCTTGTCCAGGACACCATTCATCCTCGTCTCTAGGGCGCCATTCATCCCTGACTAGGGCACAGTTATTAGAGCAGCTAGACCAGTTTTGTAGGTAGCAGTAAACTGGTCACAGAGAAACCATCAGGGATTTATGGCTGTCTAGTGCAAACGTTCACTTGGGAGACAAAATAAGGAGTCAGGATTTCAATAAATCCCAGACGCTAAACCCACGTAGTCTGACCACAGACAGAAGTAAACTCTGGCGATCATGTAGTGTCTCTCCCTTGACAGCCACTCAATATTTTTCTTGAGTCAACTTCTTTCTTTTGAGTTTGCCTTGTTTGTTTGCTGCTGCAAGCCACTACATTATTTCTTCTTCTCTCGTTAGTAAGTCTGCACAATAATTCACAAAGTCCCACCAGTATTAAAGGTTTTTGGTGGGGTGAATAATTTGGTCTAGAGACTGCCACTTGATTCTGGTCCATGATCTCATCCGATTGTTTGTGTTTTGTATTCGTTCCTCGTCGTCTCAATTCTGTCACAGTGGTAAACAGGGTATCTTGTGCTTGGTGGTAGTGACAGTTTTACAGACTGGATGTCTGGGTTGATGTTTCCCATAGTTATTGTCTTCACACACTGGAAGTCTGGGCAGGGCATGTTGCAAGAATGCTAACGGCTAATGTTCGGTGAACTCTCGAGTGGGAAAGGCTCAGTTGGTGGGCAGAAAAAACAACAACGCTCCAAGGTCTATATAAAAGCTTCACTCAAATCCATGAACACTGACCTTGATTCGTGTGGGACACTATGGCCCGTGAAAACTGACGTGGCTTTCCTACTGTAGGAGCACAATCCTCAGAGAATAAGCCAAACGAACTCTCCCAAAGAAAGCGCACGGCAAGGAAAAGCAGAATTTCAAAACAACGTGTGCGGGGAAAGCTTTCCAGGCACAAATAGGACTGGCAGAACACCTGCGAACTCACCGTGGCATATATCCTTGGTCATCTTGGCAGGCCACCGACGCACTCACCGTGGCATACAGCCATGGTCATCTTGGCAGGCCACCTGCGCACTCACCGTGGCATACAGCCATGGTCATCTTGGCAGGCCAACTTGCGCACTCACCGTGGCATATAGCCATGGTCATCTCGGCAGGCCACCGGCGCACTCACAGGCAGGCCACCTGCGCACTCGCCGTGGCATACAGCCATGGTCATCTTGGCAGGCCAACTTGCGCACTCACCGTGGCATATAGCCATGGTCATCTCGGCAGGCCACCGGCGCACTCACCGTGGCATATAGCCATGGTCATCTCGGAAGGCCACCTGCGTACTCACCGTGGCATGCAGCCATGGTCATCTTGGCAGGCCATCTGCGCACTCACCGTGGCATATAGCCATGGTCATCTCGGCAGGCCACCTGCGCGCTCACCGTGGCATACAGCCATGGTCATCTCGGCAGGCCACCTGCGCGCTCACCGTGGCATACAGCCATGGTCATCTTGGCAGGCCATCTGCGCACTCACCGTGGCATACAGCCATGGTCATCTCGGCAGGCCACCTGCGCGCTCACCGTGGCATACAGCCGTGGTCATCTTCACATGCAAAGGACGAACGACGTGCCTTGGTTGATGTTGCCCGCACGGGTATAACGCTCAGAGACTCGATGTCTTATTTAATGCTGCACAAGCTGCCTGCCTCATGGAAGAAATGTCTCGATGTGAATGAGCCAATCTGCTCACCTTAAACAGCTGCTACACATAATCACGTTATGTTGATCAAATATCAAAACACGTCAAATGATATTTATCAATGTTACTTGTCGACAAAAGTGATTCTTGCTGAATACCCGCGTTGTGCCTAAACTTCATGTTGGCTTTTTTTGGCTGATACTTTTTTCTTTAGGTTTCTCAGATGACAGCGCGTAAAGCTCTGTTTGTTTGAATGCTAAGGAGTTGAAAAAGGCAAACAGCCTAGTCTAAGCTTACCATTGAAACGTTTGAATTGAGGTAGGGTGACCAAATCATGAACAGGAAAAAACGGGGAACTGGCATGGTCTGTTTTGGTGAGGGTGGAATATCCTCCAGCTAAAGAGGGGTCCGGTGGCCACCACAGGAAACTATTTATTGAATAAATAGGCTCATTTTAACTGTGAAATCTAACCTAGAAATCTACTTGGGGCACTCAGTCTGTTCATATGTGTCATATGTTTCACGGATGTGATGTGTTGTTTTATGTCTGAACGTCCACCATGACCAATACTAAAAACGTTATTGCAAACTGTGCACTCGGGTTCTATTTTATAGCGTGCCTTTTTAAAATAGTTTCACTCTTTGGAAAACTGCTCCATAAACTTACATTGACGCTTGGGCATAATTATTGTCTACATGAGAAGATAATATAAAATTAAAGAATAAAGTTGAACACCCCAACACAAACACATGTCACTCTGACACGAACAGGCCGGAAGAGAACACACAAGACTAACAGCGGTAGCTGAATAAAATTGGTTTTTGCGAAGTTACATCCTCCCCCCCACCCCCTTCCCCCCTCGTCGCTTCAAGTCTCGTGTCTTTTGCTATACATTTACTTATAAGATCCATGGCAGGGACACTGTGGTGGAGGGGGAACAGTGCAGCCATCACGCGAGCCCACATCACTACTGGCACTGGCTCCACAGCTAGCCAAAATATTACGTGAAGTTATAAATTGGGACGTTTTAGTGATTAGAAAATGTGTTTGGTTTAAAAAAAAAAAACGGGACATTTAGGCGTGCCGAGAGACTTTTTCGGGACAACGGGTACGATCGTGAAAAAACGGGACAATCCCGTTTTTACGGGACGTTTGGTCACCCTAAATTAAGGTGCATCCTTGTTTGGCCTCTCCCAAAGAATATATAAAAAAATGTTTGACTCAGGGGCGAAAATCAAGACAGAGTTGACCGCATATCAAACGATTCATGTGGGAAGTCATATAACGCCTGAGACAGATGCAATCAGTCAAATAAAGCTAATAAGACACCTGAAATAGATGGGGAATCAGTCAAATCTAGCTAATAGCACACCTGAGATAGATGGGTAATCAGTCAAATCAAGCTAATAACACACCTGAGATAGATGAGCAATGTACTTAATCAAGCTAATAACACACCTGAGATAGATGGGTAATCAGTCAAATCAAGCTAATAGCACACCTGAGATAGATGGGTAATCAGTCAAATCAAGCCAATAACACACCTGAGATAGATGGGCAATCAGTCAAATCAAGCCAATAACACACCTGAGGTGGATGGGCAATCAGTCAAATCTAGCTAATAACACACCTGAGATAGATGGGCAATCAGTCAAATCAAGCTAATAACACACCTGAGATAGATGGGCAATCAATCAAATCTAGCTAATAACACACCTGAGGTGGATGGGCAATCAGTCAAATCTAGCTAATAACACACCTGAGATAGATGGGCAATCAGTCAAATCAAGCCAATAACACACCTGAGGTGGATGGGCAATCAGTCAAATCTAGCTAATAACACACCTGAGATAGATGGGCAATCAGTCAAATCAAGCTAATAACACACCTGAGATAGATGGGCAATCAATCAAATCTAGCTAATAACACACCTGAGGTGGATGGGCAATCAGTCAAATCTAGCTAATAACACACCTGAGATAGATGGGCAATCAGTCAAATCAAGCCAATAACACACCTGAGGTGGATGGGCAATCAGTCAAATCTAGCTAATAACACACCTGAGATAGATGGGCAATCAGTCAAATCTAGCTAATAACACACCTGAGATAGATGGGCAATCAGTCAAATCAAGGTAATAACACACCTGAGATAGATGGGCAATCAATCAAATCTAGCTAATAACACACCTGAGGTGGATGGGCAATCAGTCAAATCTAGCTAATAACACACCTGAGATAGATGGGCAATCAGTCAAATGTAGCTAATAACACACCTGAGATAGATGGGCAATCAATCAAATCTAGCTAATAACACACCTGAGATAGATGGGCAATCAATCAAATCTAGCTAATAACACACCTGAGGTGGATGGGCAATCAAAACTGTGTATATTATAGAGCGCTATTAAAATCTGTTTTTCTTTCCTTTGTATATCAGGAACAGTCAATGTCAAACTCAAAATTTGATAGATCGAGGCTGTTTTCATTTAGTCTAGTCTTTTTTTCTTATCATTATTCTGTTTAATCTTTCTTACAACACACGATGCTACATTAGTACCAAGACTCTCATATGGATATCAGCCCGACCGTCAACCGTCATGGGAAACACGGTCTCATCAAATATCTCTTCTGTTTCGACACAATTTTCTATTCCCTTTCTGCTATCACCCCCACCCACCACTACCCCCTCTTTCCCCCTCAGTGATTTTTTCAGGAATCCCCCCCCCCCCCGGGGGCACTTCAGAATTTTCGGGGGTGGGGTGCAGTGCCAGTGGTGCCAGTTGAATTATTGTTGGATATATTTTTGCTCCGGGGAGCACTTGGCTTTCCCCTGCGGGAGGGAGTAGTGCCCCCCCCCCCGGAGTGGGATCCCACTCACAGCATCTGTCACTCCAACCTACTAGTGACTACCACACAGAACACCCATACACACTCAAACATCATACTGCACATACAGCATCAACCACCCAGGAAGACTTGTAAAATATGGTGAGTAATAGAAGACATAAGAAAAACAATATGTCCCACCACCCCCCCTCCCTCCCCCCTCCCCCATGACGTGCCAACTAAAGATTAAATTAATATCCTTACAAATCCTCTCTAATCGCCATGTTTCAAACAGGAAAGTTCTACTGAGTCTCTGTCTGATCGGATCGCACTTGTTATACTGCAATATCTTGACAAGATCATTATGCTGCCCGGGTAGAAATCGACTGCTGGCTGATAAATGACAACATGACTGACATATTGTTAGGTGCATGGTGTCGAATTCTTTGCTTACCAGCCACCGTATCATTCAATGTAGCCTCCCTCGGTCTCTCCACTGGAGGTTCCATTATAAGATCCTGTGTACCCTCCATCGCACCACGAAATGTAGACTTCCTTCTCCCCTCCACCGTACTCTTCACTGGGCCGTCAATAGCAACATTCACTTTACACTTCATTAAATCCTCCACAGTACTCTTCAGTGTACCCTCAGTTATAAACCATACCATACTCTTGGTTTGAACCATCCAATGTACCCTCAGTTATAAACCATACCATACTCTTGGTTTGAACCATCCAATGTACCCTCATTTATAAACCATACCATACTCTTGGTTTGAACCATCCAATGTACCCTCAGTTATAAACCATACCATACTCTTGGTTTGAACCATCCAATGTACCCTCAGTTATAAACCATACCATACTCTTGGTTTGAACC
>CAXITT010000032.1:1339204-1349271 GCA_964033795.1 Lymnaea stagnalis
CCCCCCCCCCCCCCCCACGCCCCCCCCCCCCCCCCCCCCACCGAGTACGTTACCCTAGGTCTCAGGACAACTAAACACTATGCGATTTATTTCTCTATTTCCACCTCAAAATTGAACAAAATAATGTCTTTAAATCCTTTATATTAACTTCGATTTTGTTCGTGGCTGGCTGGCTGACTGACTGACTGACTGGCTGGGTGACAACATCTTCGGACGGCTAATTTACCCACTTCCCGACAAGCTATCAAGCAAAACTTGACATAGAGACTCGTTGCCGTAAACACACTCGATCAAATTTTCAGCCCCTACCCCACATTTTTTTCCCGTTCTTCAATGTGAAGATACAATAAAATTCCCAATAAGTGCGCAAAATGAGATTCTTTTAAAAAGAAATAGCGCAAGTGCGTTTGGTGCGTAATATTTTCTTTTGTTTTTCGAATAATTGTTGGTGAAATGAATGTGAAGCGCAAAAGCGTGTGGGTCATTAGAGTTGTAATGCAGTTCATTGGCGTAGAAAAAATGTGCGGTTGTGAGCATTGGGGGAGGAAGGGGGCAAGGAATTTGAATTCTTATAAAATATGGACGTTGAGTCAAATTTTTTGTCAAATCCCCCCCCCCCCCAATCCCCAACCAATTGCTCGATATTACATTTATAAATGATTTTTATAGGAAACGCTATGTTTTTAGGGATTGTCTATTTTAAATCGAAATGTCAACATTCATGACCTTCTCTTGTTGGGCCAAACTTACTCTCTTATAGCCCTGGCTATTTTGACAACGGCTCGCCTCATGAGGCCGACCTCACTCTCTCATGACCATGGCTTTTTTTTTTTTGTAAACAGCTCGCCTCATCAGGTGGGCATCGCCTTAAATGAAATCATGAACACAGGTCTCTTTGCTGAGACCTCCAGCCCTCCCTCTCCATTCTGGAAGCCGCTGACCGACAGGTGCTCCGCTGTTTCGGCAGCCATATGTTAACACAGAAATGATCGAATCTATTTTATCATTACATTGACTAATAAGTACCTAATTGAAATTTTCCCATGGTTTTGTCACGCCATACGGGAAGATTCAAGTATAATTTACAATGACAGGAGCTCTACACTTTCGTTCAATGACATGTACGATGTGCCAAAACTAGGCAGGGATGACTATAGGTTGGGGACGTCGAAAGCGATCCCCAGGGCGCATCAACGGGATTTACATTTAGTTTAGGTAAGAGTGAAAGGGGGTAGGGGGCGCTGGAGCCAAAGTTTGCCCAGGGCGCTCTGATGGCTATTTATGGCGACTGGCCTAGGCACATGCTAATATCATCTCAACATCCTAGACATATGCTAGTGTTAAGCTCAAAATTTCTAAGGGCAACAAAAACAAATATCCGAGTGAAATCGATTACTCCACCAAGAATGGATTACTCGGAGTCGGAATAAGAGACCAAACGTACGTTTTGTTTCCACCGTGATGAGATTGATGTAGCTCAAGTGACACACTCACTTCACGTTATGAGAAGAACATGTGAACCTCGACCAATGAGGCTTTACAAGAGAGTGTTTAAAATCATACTAAAACTATCAACGATTGATCACCAGTTCTTGTCTGCGCCATGAGTTTGTGCAATGAAATCAGGTGGGGATAACAGAAAAAATGACTGGAAATCACACGATCGTCAAGTGATCAAAGGGATGGTACCCAGTACCCAGTACCCAGTGAGCGACTTATGACATGGGGTGGGAAGGCAAGTTTTTGAGACGACCGAGAGCGAGGCAGGGCTTCAAGGAAGCGAATTCAGGAAGTGACTGCTATTAAATTATCTCCTCACCTTAGACCCGATTGATCATCTCAACCAGCAGACGACTCTTCCGAATGATAGAACCAGACAATAATTGTTTCTTCTGGCAAGAATAGTTTGTGAACGTAAGGTACGCCTAGGGAATACATTCTATCGACGAATATCGCATGCCACCTTTTTTTGAATAGAGTAATTATAGAAAAAAATAATAATAACAGTACATGTTAACTATCACCTCACAGCCCTATTAGGCGAGATATGCTTCGGGTAATAATAATGGCGAACACTTATGTTTTTTTAAAAACTAGTTTTTATTTCTTGTCATATTTTTCATTTGTCCTGTCTGCTGAGGAAGGCTCTTAGCCGAAACGTTCTTCCCTTATCGTCCTGTCTTTCGATACAAGCTTCCACATACCTTGTTCTTTTACTAAAAGAGCGCCAACAGAAATACAACTGGAGACCCACTTATGATAATGTCCAGTTATTACAAAATACGTTTCATTGAAAACAAACGAATGTTCTACAGCAGTGGTCCCCAAATGGCGGTCCGTGGACCTTCACGGGTCCGCATGCCTAACGCTGCCGGTCCCCATAACATAAATAGTTATGGTCAAATAGAAATAAAAGTATAAAAATAAATCATGCACCGGTCCCTGGTAAAATTTCGAAACTTGTTCACCGGTCCGCCAAACTTAAACGTTTGGGAGCCACTGTTCTACAGCAGTCGTCTGCCTCGGGTACTTAACCCAACCAGCCTGGCTGCTGTACGGCGACCTGGGTAGTTGTGACGCTGACCATCTCATTAGCCAGACGTGGTCTAATAGCTACCTCTGAAATACTAATCATTTTATTTTTTTTAGTTAAATTGTTCTTCACGTTAAATATTGCGTTTTCCTTTCAAATAAGATATGTGCAGTGTCGAAGGTGTTCACATGCGTTCATATTTTCAAATCCTTTCTATTAATTTCGCTTTTTGTTCGTGGCTGGCTGTTAAAATATTCGGACGGCCAATTGACTCACTTGCCTTCAACGTATCCAGCTGAGAAGTGGCACATACACTCGTTGCCGTCGACAACACATCCTATCCAACGTTTCAGCCCCACCCCCCAACCACCCCTAAATTAGTTTTTCTTGTTTTTCCAAGGAGAGTATGAAAGAAATATGATGCCACTGATTTCACGAAATAAAATTCCCGATAACTGCGCTAAATGAGATGCTTAAAAATAAATCGCAAGTGCATTTGGTGCGTAATATTTTCTTTTAGTTTTCTGCTTTTGCGCTTCTGAAATAATTGATGTAATAAAGCTGCGGTTTAAGAGCGTCTGGGACATTATAATATTAATATAAAATCAAATAATAAAGAAATTCATATAAAGGATTTATAGGAGAAACCTTTTTTTTTAGGGTTTGTTTATTTAAAACTAACATTTTGCCTAGAACGGTGTCAGGTGTTTGGGGGGTGGGGGGTGGGGGGGGGGAGGTTAGAGGCTCACCTGATAAAAAAAAAACGTGAGGACCTCTGTGCTTCAAATTAGCTGGTGATATAAAAGTTATACATTTCTACGTTAGAGATGTTTGAACGTTTCAAAGGATGTAGACTAGCAATTGAGTTCTTGGCACCCTCATCTTCCTAGTTGTGTTTTCAATTGATGTGTGTAAGTGTGCAGGCTTTCGTGTGTGTGTTTTTGTGTGTGGGTGTGTGTCGGGGGGGGGAGGGGGGGCTTTCGTGTGTATGTGTGTGTGTGTGTGTATGCGTGATCTGTCTTTCGTATGCGTGTTACGTGAAGCATGTAGACACCAGACTGCATTTGTAATTTTTTAATGCTCTATTGATTATGGAGACGCTGCTACGAGACATTTAGAGATAACCGAATTTTGCCTATTCGCCTGTTCTTCAAATAGCCTGTTTACTGTCTGTTATTCCATTTGCATGTCTGCTGTCTGTTGTGCCTATGGTGTGTCTACTGTCTGTTCTTCATTTTGTATTTCTACAGTCTGTTCTTCAAATTGTCTGTCAACTGCCTGCTCTACCAATAGTCTGTCTACTGTCTGTTCTTCAATTAGAAGTTCTAAGGTTTGTTCTACCAATTTTCTGTTTCGGTCTACTGTCGTATCTTCCGATTGGGTGTCTATTATCTGTTTTTTTTCTCTCTTCATTTTTCATTCTACTGTCTATTTTATGGTGTTACTCTAACAATTTTACCACTTTTCTTTACAGGAAAGTTATTTCAGTTCTTTTCCAGGGTAGTGGGGGAGGTGAGGGGGGCCAAACACCAAAACTTGGCCGGCTTGTTGAGTGGTCTATTACTGTAGGTGTTACGGTACGTTTCAATTTAAATTAAAAAAAGGGGGGGGGGGGCGGGCGGCAAAAGCCCCCACCTGCCCTGCTGACCCTAATGACGTAACTGCAAAAAAAAAGTACAATCAATATTTATTTTAAAAACAACAACAAAAAAAAAAAACAACAACAACAAAAAAAAAAAACAACAACCAAAAAACAGCAACAACACAACAACAAATATTGGAAATAAAGTTTCCAAAAGTTGATTTGACATAATTCTTGAACATTCTATGAACGTAGGCACTGGGATGGGAGAGGCATTAAGGGTATTCTTAGATTAAGGCTGATGCTGTGAGATGTGACTTTCTTTTCTAACTTTGTAAATCCTTTATATTAGCTCCGCTTTTGTTTCGTGTGTTTCTGTGTTTGAGGCAAAAATCTTCCGACGGCCAATCGACCCACTTACCGTCATACCAAACGGGCACACAGACGCGATGTCAGTGACAACACAAATTGTCAGCCCCACACCCGTACCCCAACACCCCCCAAAAATAAGTTTTTCCTGTGTTTTTCAAGGGGAAAGTGAATGAAATATGAGTTTCTTCAATGGTTGCGTGTTTCGGTGTAGAGATCAATTGTGTCGCCGTTGCCCATGTGATTTGTATTTGTGACGTATTTCGGCACGCAGTTAAAAAAAAAAAATGTATTTTTAAAATGAGAAAATGAAGAAAAGATGAAATGTTCTTGGGGAAAATCACCCATTTACAGAAGCACTTCTTGTTAAAAGATAAACTCCGTAAATGACGTCATTGCCGACCAAAACTGCACACAAAGGGTTTATACCAGACCCGTTGTTCATAGGGGTTTGTTTCATTCTAGACTTGAACGGCTCGCACGTATGCGCGCGATCAAAGAAATTTAATGAACTTGAGGGGTCTTTATTCTATCTGAACTCAACGTCTGACATTCTTTCAGGTAATGTCTGGGTAAATTTATGACAGAAGGAGATGAAAAGGATGGCAGAAAGGAGTGTTATTTTTAGTGTTAAAATAGTAAATCGTAAATTCAGAAAGTTACTTTAAAAAAAAAAAAACAAAAAACACCGGACAATTTGTATTAAGTAAAAGTACAAATATAATTTCTGATCATGGGAGGAAAAAAACGTTTGTATTGTCAGGGAATTAGATATACGTTTTGTGTCCACAAGCAGTCTTGTCTGCACAGGACATTCTGTTTTTATTATTTTATTATTATTATTATTATTATTATTATTATTATCGGCTTACTCTAAATGCGCCCTGTCAACGGGTAGAACACCAGATACACGGAAATCGTACCAAAACTTTACTAACTGTGAAACCTGAAATCTCTGTAGTTTTATGTTTGAAACGTAACACATATAATGCGTGTTTACATTTTAGAATTTTTAAGAGTAGTGGTTCTCACCCTTCCAAATGTTGCGACCCTCTAATACAGCTCCTCGTGTTGTGGCGACCCCCAACCCAAAAATTATTTTCCTTGCTACGTCATATGTGTTTTCCGATGATCTTTGGCGACCCCTGTGAAAGTATCATTCGACCCCTCAAAGGGGCACAGGTTGAGCACCACTGTACTAGAGAGTCTCTCTTCAAGTTTACAACAGTAAGAATAAGAATGAATAAACATTTTGTTTCGAGCTCAATTTTTTGGGTCCAATCAATAGAGAGAGTGGCCCTCCACCAATCAATCCACAGAGTGGCCCTCCACCAATCAACCCACAGAGCGGTCCTCCACCAATCAATCCTCAGAGTGGCCCTCAACCAGTCAATGCAGAGAGTGGCCCTCCACTAATCAATCCACAGAGTGGCCCTCCACCACTCAATGCAGATAGTGGTCCTCCACAAATCAATATCCACCAATGAATCCACAGAGTGGCCCCCCCACCCATCAATCCACTACGTGGTCATCCACCAATCAATCCGCAGAGTGGCCCTCCACCAATCAATGCAGAGAGCAGCATTCCATCCATCCCCTTCCAAAACAAACAACTCCAATGTAGTTTACATCCCCCCTGAATATTACCTTGATCCGATTGGGTTAGTAGACATTACGTTAATGTAATGGCGCTGGCAGCGAAATTTTCTCTCTCCTAAATTCAGATAAAATGTTTTAAAACTGTCGTCTGGACCCCGTTATGGGCAGATCACTTGAACGCTAACGTCACCATCTATCGGCCCTAGACGCAAGTTATCTCCTCACTATATCGGGCAGACGATGTCGCGCTGAAACCGAGATCAAACTGATGCCACATCCACTGTTTTGCCCCCCCCCCCCCCCCCCCCACACACACACACCCATTTGACGCCCAAGTTTGAAGCCCAGAACCGAAGCTCTAAAATCAACTCGAGGCGTCTGCCAATTTATAGAAACTATCAACACAAATAAAAGTGACAGTTTTTTGAAATCGCAGTCGTGATAGTCGTGGCAAGAAAAGATGATTTCATCTTGGATAATTTAGAGAACTCCAAATGTTCAAATTATTGTTGTAGGATGAAGACAGATAGATCTAGTTGGTGAAAAGGAAAATTGATGTATCTTTTTTAATGATTCAACGAAGTTTAAAAATTAAGAATGTAGAGTTTGTTATGCACTGTTTCTTATTGAAGTGTATGGCTCGTTCTAAAACAGTGCACAACAAAGTCGATACCATAAATTACATACAATAACAAAGAAAACGACATCCAAACTAGGGTTAGTTACAATTAATACATTTTAATGTCAATAATAGATTGCAAAATCAAAAAGGTGATTGGCTTGTACCAGTACAATGTTGAAGAAGATACAATGTAGTAAAAAGGTACAATGATGAAAAAGGAATCTACACAATACAGGAAAATTTAGTAAAAAAAATCTCTGTCTTGTATAGCAATTCTCTATGGTGAGAAGAACAATATGTCTCCCTCTTACTTCCTATTGCTCAATATATATATATACATATATATATATATACATAATAATAATAATAATAAAGTTCATTTCAAAAACACGCTTCATCCCCAAAGGCTCGAAGCGCGGTACAAAGTCAACAAAAAATATCTATAATTCACCACATTTAAAACAAACGCAACACTACAAAAACTAATTACAAGCATACAATATCAAAGTCTTTCTAGCCATTTCAACCCGGAGCAACACAGCAACACATGGAAAAGAAGGTAGACAATCATCCCAGAAGGTATTTGCGAAATAGATGTGTCTTTAGATCGGTTTTAAATATATATATATAGGCTATTTCAAAGACTTTTCTCGAACACATGGTTTTCCTTTCCTGATTTGTCTAGATTTTTCTACAGAATTCTATTAATACAGACTATATATATATTTATTTAATTGTAAACGCGGTCAAGAGAGACTATTTTTTAGTTAGCCACACCCTAACTGCGGTTCCGAGCTTGGGGTCAGTTAGGGTTCATTCACGGGGAAAAAAGACGTAAACACGTCGTCTTTCTAACAACTTACTTTTAGATCTAGTTTCAATTCACCATTAAACATTAATATGGATTTGGAAATATTTATAAAATGTCCATAGTTCGATTCTTTGAATAGCAAACAAGATCCCTGATAGAGTGATAACAAAATTGTTTCGAGAGATCATTCCAAACATGTGCAGTGCGCGCCAAAAGTAACAGTACCGAAACTGACGCGTCTTGAACGCGCACGTGACTTGGTGAACGTGTCATAACTCCAGTCGGCGCGTGTCCCCAGAACTCAAAAGGAAGAGATGTTGGGCAGTTGTAGAAGGAGATGTGACTCTCGACGAACGAATGTGTATTCATAGCCATGCATTATATTTGCTCATTCTTAAATGGATGTAGATGAGGGCTTGAGGCTTGCAGAGCAATTCCGATTGAGTTTATTAGAATTCACCAATTTACATAGTCAGATATTTGCATCTATATGTCACCAAGATTTTCGGAATTATATAGGTAGGGCCAAATGGGGCAAAAGTGTGTGTGTGTGGGCAGGGGGGCACCACATAATTTGTATCGAAACGATCACCCAGTTGGGTAATATTGTTCAAAACACTTCACTTTATAAACAAAAAACAACAAAACGACTTTGAGAACATGTTCCGAAATTTGATTTTTTTGGGGTAATCTTTTGAAATCCAAGACGAAAATAGGTGGTTTTGAATGCTGTTCAGATATGATCAATAGCACTTGTAATTCATTCTATAAGGAACATGTTAAAATTTTCTTAAATAGTTTGTTCAGCATTTCCCTTTTAAAGTTTTCTCTAGTTACGCCTCTGTAACAAATTTCCCATGGTGCCTGTATGGGACAATCCAACTAAATAATACTCACCACAAGCCCCCGTTGGCCTAACTAAATGTACATGCACTTTAAAAAGTAAATTGAGCTCCCACTTCTGGGGTTAAGTTACGCCCCTAGTCACCTCGAGATTTTGATTAAATACATGTTGGTACGCTTTTAAACATACACTTGGAACATAGACTTCATAGAACTTGTGGACACTGCGTGGGATTATTGAACGAAACAAGACACATTTTGTCTTTAAGAAAATACTGCACACGTGCGTTAGAAAAACATTTTGGTAAGAATTACAGCAGAGCAGACCATAAAAATAGATTCTGCATCGTATTCGTCTAATGTTTTTTTTTAAATTTAGATCTCGATACTGATCACGACTCCTTAATTACAACACCCGGTTCTTGGAAACAGCCGGAAAGCAATTGCCAGGTCTGAGTGTTACTTTCTTACCCACTGTAACAAATGCCATATTGATTCCGCCGAGAGAATTCCGATTCTTCGATCAATTCTTGATTCCTTATCCTTGAAAACGGGGACAAATCAAGAGTGCCAAATAATGGAAGGATCGACTTGATGGTGCTTTCAATGGACCGTGAAATCAGAAAGGGATAACCGTCATCTTCTTCTCAAGGATAAGGACATCAAAGTGTTACAGCATGTGTGTTCACCTACTTTTTTTTTTAATGCAACGTTGATCTACAGCGTTCCACCCTCTCCCCCCCCCCCCACAACTTTTTTGTCTCTTTGTTTGGATATAGCTGTCCCCGATTTAACGTGAAGCGCCCGACCACTCCCTCCCCTCCCTTGATTGGGAAAAGGTTGTTAACATTGGCATTTGTTTTAAAGCATGCTATCGGGTGACGCAGAGTCTATAATTTATTTCCAATATGGTTGGTTTTAACAATTTCCCTATTAATAAGCCAGCTGGTTGCCCAGGCAGGAGATATTTTTTTGCTAATTTTCCTAGACAGAATTTCCTAGACGTAACATACTTACATGATTTTACTCTTTTTGTTTGTGTATATTAATATTTCAATCCAGCGATGAATGCACTGGGTCACTCAGTTTTTATTTCTGTCTTTTTGATCTTGTATTCTTCATATACATTTAATAGTATCATTAAATTGATTATTGTAAATAGCATAGCTTTGGTATGTAATGTTTTTCTTCGTATACTGGTCTTCAGTCATTTGTGACGTATACTGGTCTTCAGTCCTTTGTTGCGTATTGTTCAACAAACGAGCTAAATCTTAAAACTGAAGAAATGTTTAAAGCCCCATAAAACGGTACGTGGAAAAAGCATTTCATGTGTAAGGAGAGTCCACGGGGTAGCCGAATGTCAAGCTCCAAGTAGTGCCATATGACAAACTTTACCATATGACAGTGATCACGTGAAGAGGAACACTCGGAAACATTCAGGGAAAGTGGATAACGGTGGGAAACAGTAGTTTACCGTGGGGACCTAACTTTATGTTTGATTAAAGTGATCGGAGGATTGGACTCAAGTGATATACATAGAAATAAAAGATGACTCTAAATGTCTCTTTGAATGGAGTATGTTATTTGCCGGCTGTGTTAGCTTACTTGGGAACAATACGTCACTTAGAATACCTCACCAGTTCACCGTTTCTTATTAATGATAATTTTTGCTAAAGAATTGCTATTTAAGCCCCCCCCCCCCCCCAAA
>CAXITT010000032.1:1349333-1396095 GCA_964033795.1 Lymnaea stagnalis
CCCCCCCCCCCCCCCAAATGGTTAGATTGATTAAAATAATATTTGGAGACAATAAGAGGCTTTTAAATATCAATTTCTGAACGCTTGCCAGAGAAATTAATGCGGGGAAATACAAAAATTCATCTTACCTTTCCAGACATGAAAGAATTACGCTTGGGAACTCATCGCTCTCGACAATATTTACCTCTGCAAAATTTGTAATCATTAGCTTGGAGCAATGTCGATGTTTTAGCAGTCCACTGGGGTAAAGCATGTTATTGCAATCATCTGGGGGGGGGGTAAATATGTTATTAGCCGTTTACAAAGTTTGACTTGAGCTCTAATTTTGATGTTGTTTGCGTGGTGTAAAATAAGTACTTCATTTCAATCAACTTTTAAAGGGGAAAAAAGGGAGACACCCCCCCCCCACCATTTCCCCCGTTCCTTCCCAAAACAAAAGAACGATTCAATGTTCAACTAACCGCACTGACACTCTAACGAGGTGACATTCCCAAATTCAACACCAGTCAGGAAAAGTGTTGCCACAATGGAACTAAAAAATGTAAAGACCTTTACACGTAACAGAATTTTTTTTTTTTTCCTTTTGACTCTTTGGTAAAACTTGGAAATATTTTCAAATATAGGAACGGCTTTTTTTTTTTTTTTTTTTTTTTTTTAATGCACCGTTTATCTCCCGCGTTCCACCCTCCCCCCCCCCCCCCACAACTTTTTTGTCTCTTTGTTTGGATATAGCTGTCCCCGATTTAACGTGAAGCGCCCGACCACTCCCTCCCCTCCCTTGATTGGGAAAAGGTTGTTAACATTGGCATTTGTTTTAAAGCATGCTATCGGGTGACGCAGAGTCTATAATTTATTTCCAATATGGTTGGTTTTAACAATTTCCCTATTAATAAGCCAGCTGGTTGCCCAGGCAGGAGATATTTTTTTGCTAATTTTCCTAGACAGAATTTCCTAGACGTAACATACTTACATGATTTTACTCTTTTTGTTTGTGTATATTAATATTTCAATCCAGCGATGAATGCACTGGGTCACTCAGTTTTTATTTCTGTCTTTTTGATCTTGTATTCTTCATATACATTTAATAGTATCATTAAATTGATTATTGTAAATAGCATAGCTTTGGTATGTAATGTTTTTCTTCGTATACTGGTCTTCAGTCATTTGTGACGTATACTGGTCTTCAGTCCTTTGTTGCGTATTGTTCAACAAACGAGCTAAATCTTAAAACTGAAGAAATGTTTAAAGCCCCATAAAACGGTACGTGGAAAAAGCATTTCATGTGTAAGGAGAGTCCACGGGGTAGCCGAATGTCAAGCTCCAAGTAGTGCCATATGACAAACTTTACCATATGACAGTGATCACGTGAAGAGGAACACTCGGAAACATTCAGGGAAAGTGGATAACGGTGGGAAACAGTAGTTTACCGTGGGGACCTAACTTTATGTTTGATTAAAGTGATCGGAGGATTGGACTCAAGTGATATACATAGAAATAAAAGATGACTCTAAATGTCTCTTTGAATGGAGTATGTTATTTGCCGGCTGTGTTAGCTTACTTGGGAACAATACGTCACTTAGAATACCTCACCAGTTCACCGTTTCTTATTAATGATAATTTTTGCTAAAGAATTGCTATTTAAGCCCGCCCCCCCCCCCCAACAGAACANCCACTGTAGGGTTAAGAGGCCCCTGACACTGTAGGGTTAAGAGGCCCCTGCAACTTAAGGGTTAAGAGGCCCCTGCCACTGTAGGGTTAAGAGGCCCCTGACACTGTAGGGTTAAGAGGCCCCTGCAACTTAAGGGTTAAGAGGCCCCTGCCACTGTAGGGTTAAGAGGCCCCTGACACTGTAGGGTTAAGAGGCCCCTGCAACTTAAGGGTTAAGAGGCCCCTGCCACTGTAGGGTTAAGAGGCCCCTGACACTGTAGGGTTAAGAGGCCCCTGCAACTTAAGGGTTAAGAGGCCCCTGCCACTGTAGGGTTAAGAGGCCCCTGACACTGTAGGGTTAAGAGGCCCCTGCAACTTAAGGGTTAAGAGGCCCCTGCCACTGTAGGGTTAAGAGGCCCCTGACACTGTAGGGTTAAGAGGCCCCTGCAACTTAAGGGTTAAGAGGCCCCTGCCACTGTAGGGTTAAGAGGCCCCTGACACTGTAGGGTTAAGAGGCCCCTGCAACTTAAGGGTTAAGAGGCCCCTGCCACTGTAGGGTTAAGAGGCCCCTGACACTGTAGGGTTAAGAGGCCCCTGCAACTTAAGGGTTAAGAGGCCCCTGCCACTGTAGGGTTAAGAGGCCCCTGACACTGTAGGGTTAAGAGGCCCCTGCAACTTAAGGGTTAAGAGGCCCCTGCCACTGTAGGGTTAAGAGGCCCCTGACACTGTAGGGTTAAGAGGCCCCTGCAACTTAAGGGTTAAGAGGCCCCTGCCACTGTAGGGTTAAGAGGCCCCTGACACTGTAGGGTTAAGAGGCCCCTGCAACTTAAGGGTTAAGAGGCCCCTGCCACTGTAGGGTTAAGAGGCCCCTGCCACTGTAGGGTTAAGAGGCCCCACGCGATGGCCCTGAGGTCAAGTGACACCTACATTTTTAACTCTCACGTTTCTCTCCTATTAAGGATAGAATGATTCCAAACTAAATTTATATAAATAAACTCATTTTGATCCCCCCCCCCCCAACCACACACACCTCACCTTTGAAACCCATTATTTTCATCTGTTAAATACCCCGAAATCCCATTTTTACCCTCTCTAGTCTGGCGCCCAGGGCTTTCCCTACGGTTCCTTGCACCCCGGGCAAGCTTAACCTTTGCGACCCTTTTAGTTATAATCATGAAAACAGTTGGCACAGGAAAAACTACGGGTTTGGTAATGAGTTTAGTCTTATCCGGAAATTTGTTTGAAATAAGTTTTGCGTCTAGTTTTTTTTTGAACGCATTATTTTGTTTTACTGACTAGCATAGTGCAATCAAAAAGAAATTTGATGAAAATTTTAACGTGTGAACTGAAAAAAAAAAAGATTCGACCGAATTTGCGTTCGATCAAATTTCAGTCGAACAATTTTCCGTCGACGAAATTGCTTTCAAACAAATTTCTGGTCACCGAGTTTATTACCTAGGTTGTTTCTATAACGATGAACAATAATATTGTTTTTCTTAGCTTGTATATGGGAAGTGTGAACAACTAGCCTACCGATGACATTAACTTCCTAGCCTTTAGACCGGCAAAACTTTTTTATTATTTTTCTCTCTATATATATTCTTTGCCATATCAGATTCCAGACACAAATTTGCCAAATAATTAATTCTGTCTTCAGACATAGGTTTTATAAGCTTAAGTTTACTAAAGCTTTTCTCGCCACCGGCTACAGTAGTAGGTAATGTAAGAATTTTTTCATAATTCTAACTATAGATTTGGTGCGCCATCCAGTAACTTATGAATTGAGCGGCCTCTATTGGAAGCTTTACATAACGAGACAATAATTCTTTGGCTGTATCTTGTTCAGTCAACAGATTACATCTATATCTGTCGCTATTTTTCCCCGTATGTTTGACTTTGTCGATTGATCTCTTGTTACTACCAGTAAACCTGTATATTACTTCACGACCGGAGGACTTACGTGACCGGAAAATAACTATGCACAAAAGAATCATAAATCACCGCACAAATTTACCTAACAGGATCGCATCGTATAAATGAACCACTATTCACATACACCACGGAGGCCTCATTATGTCAAAATAACTAAGCATAAAGCAATACCATGAAAGTCTTCTGAAGATGTTTTATTGTGCTGAACTCAGCACGCAGGGCGCTCAGGGAGTTCGAACACACTTCAGGTAAGAGATGGAAATGCTGAACATTTCCGTTTCATCTTTGATATCCCCCCACGGGGACATCAGCGCAGACAGACGTACGGCACGCAGAGGCGTAGCTAGAGTGTTTGGCGCCCGGGGAAAAAGTTGCATTTTGACGCCCCCCACACCCTTTTCAATTATGAAAACTATTGTTTTCATCAATAAAATACTTGTAAAATCCCGTTTCGGATTCTTTTTTCATAGTTTGTCGCCCCCAGAGGCATCTGTCCCACTCTATCCCCCTTAGCTACGCCTCTGACGGCACTTTATTTATACACACTCCTAGGAGAGGAATGAACAACATGAAATTCCATAAAATCTGCACCGAGAACTTGCCGATGATATTACAGATTTAGACCGACGAGAAGCACTTAGCAACGATTGGCACAAGAACCGCGCTTTGTCGAGTGGTTTAGTTTGGCATCTAGGAAAATATAGCGTAGTTAAACAAGCTCTAAAATAATTTTTTTTGGGTATAAATCCTTTATAAAATGTAATAGCGAGCAGGGGTGGGGCTGAAAATTTGACGAAACATGCAAGAAAAACGCATTTTATAAAAATCCCAATTAGTGAACCCCCCCCCCCCCCCCCCGGTGGCAAACGCACTTTTTTTTCCACACCCGTGAACTATATTAATATCTAATGACCCAACCACTTTTACACCACGTATTTATTTTTCAACTATTTCAGAAAAAAAAGAAAATCTTACGCACCAAATGCACTTGCCATGTATGTTTGTTTAGTGCAAGAATCTTCTAATTTAGCGCAATCGTCGGGAATATTACGTCATGAAATCAGTGTCGTCATATTTCCTTCATCTACGCCCTTGAAAAACAAGAAGAACTGATTATTTAAAGGTTGTGTTTGGGGGGTGGGTCTGAAAATTTGATAGAAGGTGTTGTCAGCGGCAACGAGTCTATGTGCAAAGTTTCAGCTTGACGGGTCGACGGGAAGTGGTTCGATTAGCATTACGAAGATGTTGCTAGTCACGAACAAAAGCAAAGTTAATTAATATAAAGGAATTAAAACTTACTCTCATTCTCAGTTCTCTTTCTTTCGGTACCTATAAAAATACCTCTCTAATTGTATTTGTCTATACCACTTCTATTTCTTCTTCTTGTGGTATCTCCATTAGCTTTTTGCGCTGTGATAGCGTAAAACAGGGGTCTCCAAACTTTTCAGCCCGAGGGCCGCATTAACTATCAAACAGCAGTTTGGGGGCCGACTAAACACCCGAGATCCAAATAAAAAATGAGTTGTTTTTAATTATTTTTTTTTATTTTATTCAGTTATTATTAAATAACACATTGGTACACCACACATGAACACTTGTATTAGTGGGAATGGTGAAATCATTTCTCGGATGCCAAAATAGCAGACGTTTCTGGCTTTAGATTTGATGTCCTTAACATCAACAGTGACCTGAGATTATCATCGAACAAGTTTGCTCTCAAATTGTTCTTCACATATTTCATTCTTGAAAATGTTTGTTCACATAGGCATGTTGCGCAAAAGACTGAAAGCGTATCCGGAAAATTGATCGAAAGAAATTTCGTCGACGGTAAATTTAATCGACGTTAATTTGATGGAACGGACATTTGGTCGAAACTTTTTTTCAGTTTTTACGTTAAAATTTTGCTTCAAATTTCTGTTTGAGCGCATTATTTTGTTTTACTATATAGTATAGGTATGTTGCGCCAAAGATTGAAAGGTACCTTGATGTAAAAGTTTTGACATTCGGAACGTCTTCCTTGGATAAAAACTGGTAAAAACCCACCAGTCCTTCTTTGAAATGGTCCCTAAGGAAGTTATTTGCTTGCAACTCAATGACATCCAGCTCCAGTTCATCTGGGCAACTGCCCACATCTGCTTCAAATGGGTTTTGAAACAATCTCACTTCTTCTACCTTTGAAATTAAGCCAGAAAAGCGCTGCTGAATCTGCAAATGCACTTTGATGATCTCGCATGGAAATGCGTGGGGAGCCCCGCTGTTGCTTCAGCCACGAAGAACTTACACTGCTGAAATGGCTTCAAGTTTTTGGCCTGTACTTGTTCTAAAAACAAGGCGAGTTTGAATCAGAAGGTCTTTTGGTGGGTGTATAGTTCAGAAACTAGATGTTCCTCTCCTTGTAGTTTTAGGTTCAGAATATGTAAATGGCAAGTTATGTCTGAGGCAAAGGGCAATTTCCAGACCTACTCGTCATCAGACAGTAATGGCTGTGGCTTGCCTTTACTTTCCAGAAAGTCACCTTTTACCTTTTTTAACTTAAATACCCTGCTCAGAACTTTCTGACAACTTAGCCATCTTATTAATGTGTAAAATCTTGCGATTCTGTGCCTGCATGTTTCAACTTGTCTCTGAACTGTCTATGGTGAGCCCAATTGACCTTATTAAATTCATCATCTTCACCACATGATTCAGTACACAGCTGATGTCCACATATTTAGCACACAAAGCTTGCTGGTGAATATTACAGTGTAGGAACATTGGTTTTAGAATATTTTTCTCATTACACATCTGCTTCACTTGTCCAACCAAGCCTTTCTTTATGCCACTCATGTTCTTTCCTCCATCAACAGTCAGGCTACTGAGGTTAGACCAGTCCAAGTTATAAATCAGCAAATTTTTTTTCCAACTCATTGAATATATCCTTTCCGATAACAGTGCCGTACATACTGTGTAAGGAAGCAAATTCTTGTGTTATGTTCATATCTTCATCTACGCCTCTAATGAACACCATCAGTTGAGAGGTGGAACAGCAGTTCAGCGATTCATCCATTGCAATTGAAAAATGGCGAAATTTGCTTGCCTTTTTCGCTATTTGAGTCACAATGTTTTCACCCATGTCTGCAACACGTCGGGAAATGGTATTTGCACCCAAAGCTACATTTTCAAATTGTTGTGACTTTGCTGGGCAACGTTCCTTAGGCACCTCCAACAAACATCACTTCACTACTTCACCATTTTTTTACAGTTTGCCACTTTAAGCCAGGACGTAGGCAACTTTATAACTGGACTTAGTTACGGATTCATTTTCATTTGAGGATTTATTGAACAATGGCCTCTGAGATTTCAGTTGATTTTATAATTGCGATACCCTCAAATTGTGAATAATTCTCCTGACTTTTGCTTTGATAATGACGGCGCAAGTTGTATTCTTTCATCAAAGCCAGGTTTCGTTGCTTTATATCATCTCATTGACTGAGAACGGAAGTATAAAAAACTAATCTGCGAATAAGGTTTTGCAATGCAGTGATCGGTTGGAAAACATAACGCACTTCCGCGCGCCTCTATTTCAATTCGGTAAAAACATAAGGTCCACGTAAGCAGCAGCTGATCTTGGCAGGATACACGTAAATTTACGTATTTTTTTCCGTAGACCAAAAGGACTCCACAGGCCGTAGTTTGGAGACCCCTGACGTAACATTACTTTAAAATGTCAATGTATTGACACGGAAAAGATTTTGAAGTGTGGATTAAGTCGGTCAAAGTACCCCTAAATCAGAACACGAGTGTCATTATAATAGTTAAAAAAAATAATTCTTGAGAGACCGCATCTGTCAATAACAGTTGATGTACCGGTAACGTTGCTCTGAACCTTCCTGCCCCCACGGCCATTAATCACTGTGCATGATATTTCTAAACCTCATTTCATTCTCATCGATTTCTCCAGACTAAGTCAACAGATATGAATTATGGGAGGCAAACTATGGGAGGTGAACAATGAGAGGTGGCTGATCGGAGTTGACTTATGGGAGGTGAATTATGGGAGGTTACCTATGCAGTGTTACTTATGGGCGTCGACTCATGTGAGGTGAATTATGGGAGGTGACTTATGGGAGGTGAATTATGGGAGGTGACCTATAGGAGGTGAAATGTGGGAGATAATTTATGGGAGATGACCTATGAGAGGTGACTTATGGGAGATGAAATAGGACAGGTAAATTATGAGAGGGGAAATTTTGAGAGTTGACTTATGAGAACCCTCAATTGTCTCAGCCGACTACTGTAGGTTTAGTCTCAACTCTGCTAACAAAGAATAAGTTAAGTTTTTTTTTTACACATATTGTTTGTAAAATAGCGTATCAATTGATGTTCTTTGATTTGATTTTAAAACACTGAGCTCATGAGAACATTTCTCTGATTTCAGTCGATGTTTTAAAACAAATATGGAACACTAGAATTCAACTATATAAAATTATGGCAAAAATTATGGCATTATTGTTCATGACACTCAAGGATAAAATGCAATTTATAAACCATTTTGTTTACATGGAAATGCTGTCTAGCAGTCATCAATAATATCTTAAAGATAATCAGTACCAAGTTTTATCATCGTCAATAGTTGTTTAAGTTTGGAACGATTCTAAAACAAATGAAGTAAAGAAAAGGTATTTCTTTGTATACTTGACAATGTTTGCACAATATAAATATTTACTATAGTTCATTTTGCACCATTTTTACTTAAAACTTAAATTTAAAAATTTGTATTTTCACTCTTTAGTTAAAAAAAAAATTACCCATAGTTATTCCCTTTGCGGAGGAATGCCCCTTTGGTATTGTTATGTTTGAATAATACTCCAGGAGTTTTGAAAAAAACAAAAATTGAAAAGCCTTCTAACTCCAGGTTCACCTTGATGAAGCTGGCCAGAGGACAGGCCTACTAACTCCAGGTTCACCTTTATGAAGCTGGCTGTAGGACAAGCCTTCCAACTCCAGGTTCACAATGATGAAGCTGGCCAGAGGACAGGCCTACTAACTCCAGGTTCACCTTTATGAAGCTGGCCGTAGGACAAGCCTTCCAACTCCAGGTTCACCTTTATGAAGCTGGCCAGAGGACAGGCCTACTAACTCCAGGTTCACCTTTATGAAGCTGGCCGTAGGACAAGCCTTCCAACTCCAGGTTCACAATGATGAAGCTGGCCAGAGGACAGGCCTACTAACTCCAGGTTCACCTTAATGAAGCTGGCCGTAGGACAAGCCTTCCAACTCCAGGTTCACAATGATGAAGCTAGCCAGAGGACGGGCCTACTAACTCCAGGTTCACCTTTATGAAGCTGGCCAGAGGACAAGCCTTCCAACTCCAGGTTCACAATGATGAAGCTGGCCAGAGGACGGGCCTACTAACTCCAGGTTCACCTTTATGAAGCTGGCCAGAGGACAAGCCTTCCAAATCAAGGTTCACCTCACCTTTATGAAGCTGGCCAGAGGACAAGCCGTCCAACTCCAGGTTCACCTTTATGAAGCTGGCCAGAGGACAGGCCTACTAACTCCAGGTTCTGATTGATGAAACTGGCCAGAGGACACGCCTTCCAAATCCAGGTTCTCATTGATGAAACTGGCCATAGGACAAGCCTTCCAAATCCAGGTTCTCATTTATGAAACTGGCCAGAGGACAAGCCTTCCAACTCCAGGTTCTCATTGATGAAACTGGCCAGAAGAAAAGCCTTCCAAATCCAGGTTCTCATTGATGAAGCTGGCCAGAGAACAAGCCTTCCAAATCAAGGTTCTCATTGATGAAGCTGGCCAGAGAACAAGCCTTCCAACTCCAGGTTCTCATTGATGAAGCTGGCCAGAGAACAAGCCTTCCAAATCCAGGTTCTCATTGATGAAGCTGGCCAGAAAACAAGCCTTCCAAATCCAGGTTCTCATTGATGAAGCTGGCCAGAGAACAAGCCTTCCAACTCCAGGTTCTCATTGATGAAACTGGCCATAGGACAAGCCTTCCAACTCCAGGTTCTCATTGATGAAGCTGGCCAGAGAACAAGCCTTCCAACTCCAGGTTCTCATTGATGAAACTGGCCAGAGGACAAGCCTTCCAACTCCAGATTCTCATTGATGAAACTGGCCAGAGGACAAGCCGTCCATCTCCAGGTTCTCATTGATGAAGCTGGCCAGAGAACAAGCCTTCCAACTCCAGGTTCTCATTGATGAAACTGGCCATAGGACAAGCCTTCCAACTCCAGGTTCTCATTGATGAAACTGGCCATAGGACAAGCCTTCCAACTCCAGGTTCTCATTGATGAAACTGGCCATAGGACAAGCCGTCCAACTCCAGGTTCTCATTGATGAAGCTGGCCAGAGAACAAGCCGGCCAACTCCAGGTTCTCATTGATGAAGCTGGCCAGAGAACAAGCCTTCCAACTCCAGGTTCTCATTGATGAAACTGGCCATAGGACAAGCCGTCCAACTCCAGGTTCTCATTGATGAAACTGGCCAGAGGACAAGCCTTCCAACTCCAGGTTCACCTCACCTTTATGAAGCTGGCCATAGGACAAGCCTTCCAACTCCAGGTTCTCATTGATGAAGCTGGCCAGAGAACAAGCCTCCCAACTCAATGTTCACCTTGATGAAGCTGGCCAGAGATCAAGGCTTTCTAACTCCATGTTCACATTGATAAAGCTGGCCAGACTTTCTTTTATATATTATCCAGACAAGACAAGACTGCTTTATTTCCTTTTCATAGCTAACAGAGACATGAGATTATGATAAACGTTGTAATACATTGTTGTTATCAATGCACTCCATTGTATTTTACTGCAGTTTGCACAGTTAGACGTCAAACCAGTAATCCTTAATTAAATTCTGCTAATTTGTTCAGATCTACTAAACAACAATCCATTATTTCTACTTTTTCAAAAACACCGAAAATCCACACTATAATTTAATGGGTCTCCTTTAAACTGTTTAAGAAATCTGTAGAAATTTTTTTTTATAAACCATTGACACAAATTATACTGTTTCAATTCTAAAAAAAATAATTATTCACCAGACTTCCTTCTCTATATTTAATAATCAGCATAATTTCGCAATATTAATGCTTAAAGCATTGCTTGTAACTGATCACTGGTCAGCAGGTAAGTGTACATCTATGAGGGACGGGACGCTGTACCTCAAAGAAAAAAAAGGGATGGGAGGGTCGTTGGGTTACTAAGCCTTGGAGTATTACACCAAATGTGCATACGGCAAGGTGGATTAACTTGAACAGGGGTCAATAAACTTTTTTCTCGGTGGACCGGATAACGGGAAAAACTGACTTGCGCGGGCCGGATAATCAATCTGTAAAATACTTGCAAAAAAAATTTTAAAACTAAGTTAAGTAATCCATCTTATTCATGGGTGAGTGGCGTGCAATGCAAAAAATCAGCAAACATATTTTTTACTAAAAAAGTTATCAAAGAGGCGACGTTAGCAAAAAGATAGTTACATCAGGCCTAGTGCACATATTTGAATCTCACAAACAAAGCGGCAAAGAAAGATTAGTGAGATTTGTGAAACTGGCGTTTGGCTTTCAAGATATCATTAATGTTTGGTTTGCAATTGCTGCATCCAATCAACATAATTTTTTTTCAAACGTCCATCAATCCCTCGCGTTCGATGTGTTGACGTTACATACTTTATTTTTGAAAAGGTTTCCTCACAGACATGAGTTGTCTCCCATGCATGCTGCAAACGGACGGCAACTCTTCAGATGTTCGAAAGTCCAAAACGACACCATAAGTAAACACGAGAAGTTGTGAGAGATCATTAGACTCATCCAGTGCCAGAGAATTCCACAGCAAGTTCCTAGCTTTCTCACGTGTCTGTAGCACTATGTTCTCTCCAAGTTCTTCTGTTCTCCGCACAACTGAACCTGCCGAAGGGCTGTCAGTTCCAATCGCGGTGATGATGATCTTTTCTGTTCCCGTTTGTCTCCAACACGTCACTTTCTTTCAAAGTTTTTGGTAGTTATCAGTCTATAATATATCAGCCGAAATATAATTTTTTTTAAACCAGCCTCTCCTAAAAAACAACAACCTCAGTTGACTTGCTTGGTTTTTTTAAAATGATGTCATCATTTATTATTTAATTCTTATTTAAATACATCTTGTTTAATGTTCTGATCTGAGTTCGAGTTTAAACCACGCTAAATTTCACCAGTAACTTTTTTTTTTTTGTTTACCAGTGTTAGACTGTGATAATGTGATCTGTACGTCCACTCAATATAAATTAATATCAGCAGCAAATGCACGTCTGCTAAACAAAGTGACCGCAGATTGTAAAATAAACTTCAGTCATCTACTTTTAGGAGTTAACTTTTTTTAACGCCAGCTTAACTCGATCCCACAAGGCAATGCGATGGGAGTCGTTATTGTATTCATTTTGCATACTGTATATTTATTTATTTACTATTAAGATACCGTATTGTACGATTTTAGGAGTTCGAGGGTAAACAGGTCTGCAATAAACAAGAAAACGTGTATACCATAATTTAAAATTGAAAATGGTAAATTAAGGTGCATAGAAGGCAGAAGGTCTCTCACGTGTGAAGATCTCCTAGTATTCTAAACATAGTATTGAAATTTAAATTGTATCTCAACGTCTCGTTTTCCATACGTTTTACCAAGCAAGTTCAAGTACCGTCGGCGGGCCGGATGGACTGGCCTCACGAGCCGGCGGCCCACGGGCCGTAGTTTAGTGACCCCTGAGCTAGAGGGAGGTCTTGTTTTACTATGGGATCACAATAAAAAAAATTTCCGTGTCCGCGCTTTGACGTCATGAACTATATTTAGTATCATGCGCGGGTCGATGACCCATGATATTAATTTCCGGGTCTTCCCTCTCCTCGCTCTCATTTTGGGATCAAAGCAGATGAAATGAAACAAAAATATTTAAGGTCCCCAATGCCGACGACGTGAGAAGGCAAGTAGGTAGTCGAACTGTTGCCTCCCCCCAGCGGAGTACATAAGGAGGGAGAAGGAAGCTTGGGTGGCTTTGAAGTGTATATTTATATTATGCTTAATATTCAATAATCTTTTTGTGTGGGGCACATGCCTCATTTGCCTTTATGTTATTCCGACACTGAAGGTGCACTGTCGTACGATAACTTATTCTGACACTGAAGGTGCACTGTCGTACGATAACTTATTCTGACACTGAAGGTGCACTGTCCTACCATTACTTATTCCAACACTGAAGGTGCACTGTCGTACCATAACTTATTCCGACACTGAAGCGGCACTGTCGTACGATAACTTGTTCTGACACTGAAGGTGCACTGTCCTACCATTACTTATTCCAACACTGAAGGTGCACTGTCGTACCATAACTTATTCCGACACTGAAGGTGCACTGTCGTACCATAACTTATTCCGACACTGAAGCTGCACTGTCGTATCATAACTTATTCCGACACTGAAGGTGCACTGTCGTACCATAACTTATTCCGACACTGAAGCTGCACTGTCGTAGCATAACTTAATCCATCACTGAAGGTGACCTGTCCTACCATTACTTATTCCGACACCAAAGGTGCCCTGTCCTATCATAACTTACTCCGAAATTGAAGGTGCACTATCCTACCTTTACTTATTCCGCAACTCAGTGACAGCTGACGTTAGAAACCTTCTCAACAAATTTTTTTACATAAACACGCACACACAACGCTGTAATATCTTTACTTAAAATTTACTTTTTGAAATAGGGAACAATGTTATTGAAATGGGACATGCATCTTGTAATTACGCGAACACTTAGTTCTGTTGCTAAGACAGCAAGAAGGATCGTATTGGGTGAGTAAATGTCTTGTCATAGAAACGAAATTTTGCAAGTTGGAGTTGCTGAGCAGATGATGAGATCAATTTCCTGGAGACTTTTGATGAGCAGGAGGTGGTATTTATTTTCTAGAGACTTTTGATGATGATAAATGATCCAATTGTGACTTTAAAATTGATCACAAACAAACAATTACAACAGCAACGCAACAGCATCCAAAAAAGTCTTAAACAGGGCCCTAGCAAGAGTCCTGGCTCTATTATATTGTCGTAAATACAGGCAACCAGGGAATTGGGAAAAGACTTGATTCTAAAGTTATTCCAAAATAAGACTGACGAGGATTGTTGTACGGGTGACGGCCCATTACAGATCGATATCCTCTCCAAGAAAGTCTGGGACTGATATTACCGGGAGAAGAGAAAGAAACAAAACTCAAGAAGTCATCACAAGTTATTAGCCCAGGACTTCTAGGCCGTCCATGTTTCGGCTGCTTCTCGGGAAAGATACAAATTTGGCCGAGTTCTTGTGGACAAAGTCTATAGCCTTACACACGAGATGTTACGTATTTATCCCTAAATGTTTGAGGTTACTGCCTCTCACTCTTCCATGGTACGGGGTGACCTGCTGAGGTTGGTCTACTTGAATTGAATACAGTGGTTACGACTCTCGCATGTACCACAAGGAAGGTACAATAAGAAATTATCACTGAGAAACCTTCAAACACTGGCACGTCCTCAACAGAACAACAGAAAAAAAGGGGATTTCCAATTATTCATTTCCCGTTTCCTCTTCATCCCAACCGACGTCCTGTTTTCTATCTCTCGCCCTTATGTCCCCTCCTCCCCCTGTCATTCCTCCTTTCTCTCTCGCCCTTATGTCCCTTCCTCCCCCTGTCATTCCTATTTCTCTATCGCGCCTCCATAATGACACGCTTGTTTTAGGTCATTAAACTGGCCAAACGTAAACCTGATTAGTGCGGTGATTCTGTTGTTTCATCCACCACTGACCTGGGCCGATCACAAAACCTTGACCTCTTCAAACATATCCCCACATGTGGACCAGACCTATACCAATCACGAACATTGATCACTTCAAATACATCCCCTCTTGTTGTCCTATCGTTTCTCAAGATCTCCGAAATTATTTTTTTTATAATAAGGTAATCTCTAACTAAGATCTGCTGATTCTTGTCATTTAAGGGTTTTAAAAAAATATTGAAGAATATCATCGGCCTATTAACGTCTACTAGAGATGAATGCACCAGAGAAGAATGCACCAGAGATGAATGCACCAGAGAAGAATGCACCAGAGATGAATGCACCAGAGAAGAATGCACCAGGGATGGATGCACCAGAGATCGTAGTCCTTGTAATCATCTAATTATCCTTCTTCACGCCTGCTTCATGTCAACGGATGCATTCAGAACAATTTCATTTTTTTAAAGTTTTCATGAAACCCCTGTTAGCTTGATTAAAATTTTTTTTTATTAGCTTAAGAGGATTATGAAGTAAATTCATTTCAGTTTGGAATGAAATAGCATCAATGTCAACGCTCTGTAAAAAGAAACTATTTTATTTTTGCGTTCGTTGGCCGTTCATGAGTACGTGCATTAAGCTCAAAACTGTTTGTACCTGTGGATTGTGTCCATGTTGATGTGTGGCATTGCCAATTAAAAGAAAGGACAGAGGAACATTTCTGTTTTAAAAAAAAGAAAAATCAATTTTGGTTTCACTGAATACAAATGCAACATGTTGCGTGGAATTTTAGCCGCGAAAGAATTTTGCTTTGTTTTTTCTACGTTTTTTTTTGTGAGGTTATGTGTCTTGTGATGGTTTTTAAAAAAATTATATTATAGAAATGATTATTTTGAAAGTTAACATTTGAGTTCGAAAACTGTGAGGTCAACAATTAATGAACGTTGTGTAAATTCTGAGCTATTTACAACATTTTTTAATGAAATACCCAACACACTACCTCACTGTTGTCAAGCGCACTCCGTTAAGCGGCAGTTAATGGGAATGAACCATATTTTCTAACTTCAAAATAAAAAAAAATTCCCAGCAACTATCCAAACCTAAATTCAGTCATCTATAAATATACGTATCCGGAAATTTTGTTTGAAAGAAATTTCGTCGACGGAAAATTGATCGACAGAAGTTTGGTCGAACGGAAATTTGATCGAATTTTATTTTTTATTTTCAGTTGGCACGATCCAATTTCTTCTTGTACGCATTATTTTGTTTTAATGTATAGTATTAGTGTGTTCAGAAAAAAATTTGATAGTGTGAACTGAAAAAAAAAAAATCCGATCGAATTTACGTTCGACCAATTTACCCACGACGAAATTTCTTTCACACAAATTTCCGGTAACCATAAATATATATATATATAAAGTTGCCCCAGTTAAACAAATTGTTATTATCTTTTTAAGCTACATTTATTACAAATTCCAAAATAGTAGTTTTTTAAAAAATATTTTCTATAAACAAAATCATCTACGCACACGTTGTTCAGTTTAAATGTAGTTTTCATTAGCGACAGGTTCGAGTCTGTGAGAACATCGCAATAAAAAATGGGAACATTTTTTTTAAAAATAAATGGAAGAAAAGTGTAAAAAAAGAAAAGATAAGAAGCCAGTCTTTAAAAAATCCACTATTTACTCTTATCGCATCGAGTAATGTCTAAGAGTCTAGGATGTTGTGTGGAGGAAAAAAAATGCACAAATAAAAACATCTTTCTAATTATTACAGCGGAGAGTTTGGACTTTAAAAAACAAACAAACGATTTTTCTGATTTGTTGGGAAAATAATTACTCCCACCAATTCGAAAAAAAAACAAAAAAAAAACAACAGTGGCGTCTGCAGGGGCAAAGAACTCTCAACACATTCGGAGAAGAGAACTCCACAGAGTGGTAGAACATGGCTTTTTCCACACAATGGCAGTGGTCTCCCCCCATCAGGTTGGGTTCGTCACGTCCTCGATTCACTTTGTTCCGTGGTAGAGATTATAGGCGTACGGTTCTAAAAAGCTTTTAGACCAATCTAAGCGTTGAAGAGTACCGCATCCAGTGCACAAGGGTACTGAGTACATGAGACAAAACGTAAGTGACCGTTGAGTAGTTCTGTCGGGAGAGGAGATAACTCTTAACGAAACCAGGAGATTCAGAATTTCCTGTTTG
Source organism: Lymnaea stagnalis (assembly GCA_964033795.1). Classification (NCBI taxonomy): domain Eukaryota; kingdom Metazoa; phylum Mollusca; class Gastropoda; family Lymnaeidae; genus Lymnaea; species Lymnaea stagnalis. The sequence goes on from CAXITT010000032.1 coordinate 1,365,892, forward strand.
TTCAAACCGCGTCCAAAATTGGCACCAAAGTAGATTCAGTAGGCGACAAAGTAGATTCAGTAGGCCCCATAGTAGATTATGTTGGCGCCAAAGTAGATTCAGTAGGTGCCAAAATAGATTCAGTAGGTGCCAAAGTAGATTCAGTAGGCACCAAAGTAGATTCAGTAGGTGCCAAAGTGATTCATGGGGGGCCAAGGTAGATTCAGTAGGCCCCATAGTAGATTCAGTAGGTGCCAAAGTAGATTCAGTAGGTGCCAAATTAGATTCAGTAGGCGCCAAAGTAGATTCAGTAGGTACCAAAGTAGATTCAGTAGGTGCCAAATTAGATTCAGTAGGTACCAAAGTAGATTCAGTAGGTGCCAAATTAGATTCAGTAGGTACCAAAGTAGATTCAGTAGGTGCCAAATTAGATTCAGTAGGTACCAAAGTAGATTCAGTAGGTACCAAAGTAGATTCAGTAGGTGCCAAATTAGATTCAGTAGGCGCCAAAGTTGATTCACTTGGCGCTAAAATAGATTCAGTAGGCGCCAAAGTAAATTCATCTGGTGCAAAAATAGATTCAGTCGGCGCCAAAGTAGATTCACATGGCGCTAAAGTAGATTCTGGAGGTGCTAAAGTAGATTCATGTGGCGCCAAAATAGATTCAGTAGGCGCCAAAGGAGATTCAGTAGGCGTCACGTATTCAACGATAAATAACTCGCGATTTTCAGGAAATTTAATTAATCAATGGATCTTTAGACGACGCCTGGGGGATGAGCGCTCCAAAGTGCGGCCCCTAAGACACATGCACATGATTTTTATAATGTTTAATATAATCCCAAAAAGGTGGCTCGCTACTGCTTATAAACATGATCAATCAAAACAGGAATTTCTTATCGACTCTTTCGACTCTATAAATAACTGATACGCGTCCCACCCGAAGTCGTTTATGTTAAAATTGATTCACCAACAGCTCGCATCAGTTCCAATCTCACCGCATTATCCATATTATATCCATCTGATCCATTCCATTACGCCAACACTACGTGTACAGGACTACGTGTACAGGACTACGAGTACAGAACTACGTGTACAGGACTACGTGTACAAAACTTAGGATGGCTGTGTAAGACAAATGAAATGGAGAAAAATCGTAACGGGTTAAATCCCCCCATCAACACACTGATTGAGGCCAAACGTAGTTATTTAAGGAACATCTACAAGGTACACGTTCGTATTCCTGAGAGTGATATCGCTGCTGGTAAAATAATAAGTCAAACAAAATAAAAGAATGTTAGCATTTGGGGTTGGGGGGGGGGGGAAGGGGGAGGAGGGCCGCAGGGAAAAAAAAAAAACATCATTCCCCATTATTTTGATGTGTTGAAAGCAATGAGTATCTAGTGTAGAGTACTTGACCTAACTGTATCGATGATATGCCCAAACCATACAGTATGCATTTCGAACATACAGATCTAGCTCTTTACACCATATGAAATGTCAGGAAACGTCGCCCCTTATAAAGTGCCAATCTTGGCGAACAGATCCTTTCACTCCTCTTCCCACGCCTTTGTTTGGAAGTTGCATGGTGTTTTTTCCTTAGAGATGGCGCGAGATGTATATATATATATNAGAGAAAGAGGGAGAAAGAAAGGGAGAGATCGAGGGGGAGAGAGCGATGGAGAGAGAAAGAGGGAGAGAGAAAGGGAGAGATGGAGGGAAAGAGAGCTAGAGAGAGAGATAGAGAGAGATAGAAAGAGAGAGAGAGAGAGAGAGAGAGAGAGAGAAAGAGAGAGAAGACAAGGAGAGTGAAAGACTAAGAGAAAGGGTGACAGAGGCAGGAAGAAGCAGAGCAGAGATGTGTCGGTGCGCAAATCCTTTTCGGAAAAAATTAAAATAAATGAAATAAAAATTATGAAGGCTAATACAGTCGTCCCATTGTATATGTCCATCTGCTTACAACAGTGATGTCACGGCTGTGGGCATCTTGCCTAAGAGAAAATCGAGGCGAGTCGGACACTCTTCTGTGTTACCCCGTTAAACGCCAGATGATAAGGCCAGGGAAAATCGATGTACGCATGAAAGGGCAAAATTAGACTCGTTGCAACAGAGCAGATTTTTTTTTTACATTAACTTTTTTTTTGCATCTACCCATGGTTGTATCTACACATTTTGGTACCCATACACTATGGTTGTACCAACATAGGATTGTACCCATACATGGTTGTACCTACATAGGTTTGTCCTTATATAAAACTGTAGCCATGCATGGCTGTCCTTACATATGGTTGTCCCTACATATGGTTGTCCCTATATTTGGTTGTGCCCATGCATGGTTCGCCTGCATAGGGTTGTCCCTACATATGGTTTTATCCATAAATGTTTGTACCTGCACATCGCTGTACCCATGCATGGTTGTATCTACATATGGCTGTACCCATAAACGGATTTACCCACATATGGCTGTACCCATTTATGGATTTACCTACATATACATGCATGGTAGTACCTACATGTGGCTATACCCATACATGGTTGTACTTACATATCGCTGTACCCATGCATAGTTGTATCTACATATGGCTGTACTCACATACGGATTTACCTACATATGGCTGTACCTATACATGGATTTACCTACACATAGCTGTTCCCATGCATAGTTGTACCTACATACGGCTGTACCAACACATGGTTGTACCTACATATGGATGTAACAATACATGGCTGTATCTAAATATGGCTGTACCAACACATGGTTGTTAACTGTTGTATTTCCAGAGTGGGGCATTTGAGCATTCTCTATTTTTAAAAACTCCAACGTTAATAAAAAAAAACAACAAAAAAACTCCGTTAAACTTACTTCACATATTTATATACGACACAATTGCGATTTGTTTCCAGCAATGCCGCGGTGACTAATACATCCCCAGTAAAATGACACAATTGTTCTCCTCATATCATGATTCTTATTTTGCCCGATATCTGCCACTGAGATGGAATTTTGGCCCATGCCGCCTTGAGCGAAACCATACGCAAAACAAATTATGAATTTAATACTATATTATGAAATTTAAAAGAAAAAATCATATTTATATATTCTCCACAAAAAAGGTAAAAATGTTATGATTTAGCAATAAACTGATTGTCACAAGACTCGTTAACCTTGGATGGCGACTAAGAGAAGGAAACTCTGAATTCAAACCCTGAGGAGGAGTCCCGTAGGCGGATAACATTGGTTCAATGAAACATTCCGACAACACATGTGACGCCACTGGTGCCGAGCTGTATCATCCACATGATGTTCCCTTTGGGTTTTCCAGCGGCGTGGAGACAGGCGATTTGCTGTTGGGAACCAGCTTATTATTCTAGAAGAATAATCCCAGGCTTTTTTGGATTTCGTCCTGTGAATTCCACACCATCGTCACATTGTGACGGACGGATGCCGACAACAACAAGACTTTTTGTGGAAACCATTGCTCTTTATTTTAGAACATCATCAGGAAAAAAGAAAAGAAGCAAGAACGTGACGCCTCTTCATCAAGTACCGGCCGGTCCTGAGGGTAAGAACGCGACGCCTCTTCATCAAGTACCGGCCGGTCCTGAGGGTAAGAACGCGACGCCTCTTCATCAAGTACCTGCCAGTCCTGAGGGTAAGAACGCGACGCCTCTTCATCAAGTACCGGCCGGTCCTGAGGGTAAGAACGCGACGCCTCTCCGTCAAGTACCGGCCGGTCCTGAGGAAATATCAGGTGACACAAAAACTCTATCATGACAAAACAGCAGCGCCAATTAGCTACGTGTAATACCCTCTGATGGCCGGCGGGCCTGTACCATAGTACCAGCACTTTAGTAAAATGCCTTATGATCCTTACACTGACAGACAAGAAAAGTAGAGGACTCGTTGACCGTCTACGGATGCCGCGATAGACGTATTTGTCTTGCGTCAGAAAGCGATGATACGAGACCTCAGGCTCATGAATATTCCTTTCATGCCAACGGTGTACGTCATACTTGTTGATCTTGAGAACAAACACAAGCTCTGTCTATTTATTACCAAAGTTCCTTAGAGTGTCTGCCCCAACTTATCATTAAACTAAAGCGCACCTTTCCGGAGTGACACAAAGGGTTATTATAACTTGTAGGAGAGAACTTTGTTCGACGGAAGTTTGTTCGAAATTAAATGATAGAAAAAATCCAAGAAACCTAAATTTTATTGAAATGTTTACATGTTCCCATTTCTCTCTGGTGCTCTGACTTTATAAAAAAACAAACAAACAAACAACAACATACATTTAATTTCGAACATAGTTCCGTTTGAACAATTTTCAGTCAGACAAATTTCTTTCGGATACGGACGCAATGCTTTGTGAGAGGAACAGCTTTGTCTGCCATGAGTTCTGGTACGCTATGTTGAAGTGCCAAACGTTAGAGACACACTTTAGAACTATTAATGCCAGAGACAATCTAGCTCAGTGATTCTCATTTTTTTCCGCCCACCCCCCCCCCACTCGGCACCATAAACCCATCCCTAGCGCCCCCCCCCCCGAGTTACCACCGCCAAAAAAATAAATAATTAAAAATAAATAAACTAAACTAATACAAATGAAATCTTGATTTATCAACACAACTCTTAAAGGGACATAAAAAATTAAATAAAAGTAATAGTGTCACATGTGTTATTGAACTTTTAATAATTAAAATATTTTTTTTTAAAAACGCTTTTAATTTCAAGTAATTCAGTAATACATTGATTTACTTTATCCGTTTCTACGACAGCCACTTTACATTAGGATCATGTTTGGGAACTTACTGATTTAGTAACTTACTTGTACATAGCTCACTTATCTTTACTGCATGCTTGAGATAGGCTTAGTAAAGTGAAGTCATTTCTTTAATGTCTACTTGAAGGTAATTCGGCGCTATACATCATCAAAACTTTCAGAAATATGGATTATGCTTTTTTCGCAAGATGAGATTCTGGACCCCTTTCCACATTTCATAGTAATGGCGTAAATTGTTCTTCTTATTTCTAAACTAAGTGCAATTTCCTAAGCGCTGGTTAAAGGTTTGAATTAGCCATTCATCAAAATAACAAAATGCATCGGATACTAAAAAATCGCTGTTTCCCCGAATTTAAATTTGCGATTAAATAACACCATAAAATCGCTCAGAAACAATTTAGTTACCATATTGGAATGGTTACAATATATTTTCAGCAGTAGCGTCACTAGAAGTTGTGAGAAGCACCGGTGTCACCCCCAACCTGATGGAACATTGAACATTTGATTATGTTTCCTAAGTTCGTTTCAAAACATAACCAAGTTGCATGGATCATGATACATGAAGGACTGCGTTCAAGCTGTGAGAAGGAAAGAGTAGAACAAGGTATCTGGAACCTTGGAATAGAAAGACAGGATAATAAAATAAGAACGCTTGGGCTAAATGCCTTCTTCAGCGGACAGGACAAAATAAGAAATGACGAGGAGTTCTTTAAAAACGCGAAAAGCTTGTAGCCAGTGAAGAGTATCACCCCATCCGTTTGCACCAGAACAGGGTGCCACGGGACAGTGAGGGTGTCACGGGTCAGTGAGGGTGCCACGGGACAGTGATTGTGCCACGGGACAGTGAGGGTGCCACGGGACAGTGAGGGTGTCACGGGACAGTGAGGGTGTCACGGGACAGTGAGGGTGCCACGGGACAGACAGGGTGTCACGGGACAGACAGGGTGCCATCAGAGTAAATTGCCACAACTGAAGGTAGCATTCAGATCAGGTTGAAAACAGAAACGTTTGCCATCAGACTAGGACGTCATATGAGTAGGGTGTCATCAGACCAGGATGTCATCTGAGCAGGCAGATTAGGTGAGTTTTTTTGTTTTTTTTGGGGGGGTGGGGAGTCTGAAAATGAGGATGGCGGCGTCGTGGGTTTACCGCACTGGGTAACACCAACCTTAGTGACGTCACTTACTTTAACCTCTTGTAAATCCCCCCCCCCCCCCCCCCCCCCCCCCCCCCCCCCATAACGCCCTCCGTTATTCTCTTCTAAAGTCCGAAGGGTTTTAATATCGGTCAATGTCGTTAATAACAGAGTTAATTTTTTTAAAAATGAATCTAGAGTTTCTTCTTTTGATTTAAATAATATTGACATCATCTCCCAGCAAATGTCCATTGGTTTCGTTGAAATCTGCAAGCATATTTCTGGCTAACAGCAATAGCTAGGTCGTGTGCGATGACTTTGGAGTTACACACTCACTTTATGAATGTAAATAGACTTTCAGTTTTCATCGTATGGTACCCCATCCTATTGATTGGTACCCCTGTGGTGGGTCATCTCTATATGGCATTTGTGGTATCTCTTATTGATATATGTGAGTCATCTCTATATGACATATTTGGGTCATCTGTTATTGATAGAACTAGGGGGTCATCACTTTTTGATGGTCCTGTGTGGGGACATTTTTTTTTTGTAGCCGTACTGGGACATTTTTTAATGCTAACATGGCATTCATCTCTTACTGTTGCGTCCTGTTATTTTTCTATTAATGTTAACCCATTGGCATTCATCACTGAATTTTAACGTCATAGTATTCAACTCTTAATGTTAACCCTTTGGTTTTAACTCTTGATGTTAACCCCTTGGCATTCATTTCTTAATGTTAACCGTTTGGTTTTTCATCTCTTAATGTTAACCCCTTGGCATTCATCTCTTGGTGTTAACCCAAAGGTATTCGTCTCTTAATGTTAACCCTTTGGTTTTCATCTCTTGGTGTAAATGTCATGGTAGTCATTTTTTATTGGTACCACCATAGTATTCACCATACCCATACTATTGAGTCATCTCTAGTAGAAAATATTTTAAGCACATAAGTTCTATAAATCCTCTCATGTAACCATATACCTTTCTTTCGCTGCTAATTTTTCTAGTGCTTAGGTTCTACTCGACAATAAAACTTTTTTTTAAAAAGTATTTGTATCGCTACGCCAAAAATTTCTGAAAACAAAATTAGTTCCCCGAAACCTAATGATGTAGCAGGCCATTGAGAAAACCATGACGTCAGAGGTCGCCAAACTATCGAGTGCCGTTTTAATTTCCTTAACCAGGAAATCCCGTATGGATTAATCCCGGACCATCCGGAGCTGCTTGTCTCCTGCGCTGATGAGTGGGTCTCCGTGTATGAAGCTCTTGTCACACTTTGTGTGGCCGCGTTTGAGCCACAAACTGGACCCCGGGGCGTGGCATTGGACTGACTGGATCGTTGGGGGACATGATATAAGCCACGTCACCTGAATAATATATCAAACAGCATCTGACATTTGGGGAAAAGGGGGGGGGGCACGCTAAATGAAATAACGGAGGTTAGGACTCAGGGAAACTGCATTTTTACAACGCAGCTGTTTTGAACAACCTTTCACTTGTTAAGATAACCTTTTTTTGTTAATCTCGTTCTCCACTTCCTAACATTAAGTTTGCATCCTAGTGTTTTATTGAATTGTGTCTACAGTTTTCCCATTGCATATCTCCCCATAATATAGACACTAGGGATTGTACTTTACAAACTTTTCAAATCCTTGGAGAAAACCCGATGGAATGTATTATTATTAATATGTCCATTAACCACCGCCCCCCCCCTTTCTTTTCCCACCCAGCCCAAGCCCACCCTTAAAAACCTCAATGAGATTAACCTCCCAAAACAACAAACTGATCAATAAATAATAGATAGGAAACTTCTCCTTGATGCAATTTCGCCAATCCTCGAAGAGCCAGACCACGAAACAGTTTTGGGACCACTGTTTTAGAGCTCTTCTGTCCCAGGAATTAAAACATTTTGGGAAGCACTGGTTTAGAGCACTTCTGTCCCAGGAATTAAAACAGTTTGGGAAGCACTGGTTGAAAGCACTTCAGTCCTAGGAATTAATAACCCCAGTAAATACACCAGTAAACAAGGTGCTAATCGTAAAACAAAAGCAACAAATAATATTTCGATTTCTATTCCAGCTAACGACTTATGATATTCTGTGCCACCGTAAGAAGCCAGTCTCCAATGAATATGTTCAAATTCAACGCCACACAGTATGTAAGATATTTTTGACATTAGAAAGAAAAAAGTTCCTTTGAAGTACTCAACTCTTGAGGTGCAGCTGGACGCTATAACACAGCTGGACACTATAACAGAGCTGCACGTTAAAACACAGCTGGACACTGTGACACAGCTGGACGCTTTAACGCAGCAGTACGCCATATCTTATAAAGCCCCTGGAGGCTATAAGATAGCTTGACGTTCTAACGCAGCTGGACGCTATAAAACAGCTGGACACCATTGCACAGCTGGGTGCTATTACGTACCTCGGTGCAATAAACGTCCTATTTCTGTAAAGCACATTACAAGATCTTTTAGTTTCTTACGTTCAAAATGAACGTGGAAATTGTACAACAAAGTTTGAAACGAAATGGGCGAAGTAAATTAACGATTACGTCATCCTTTCGTTCGCCCCGAACATAATATGCGCGCGCGCGCGCGTGTGTGTGTGTGTGTGTGTGTGTGCAAACATTCAGAAATAAATGGCAAATATATTTCTATATCACTACGGCATCGCGCTCAGGTCATTAGCAGATCCGGCCCACGCTGTAGGCGCCCTTGTCACCAAACAGAATAGAGCGAAGATGGAGAAACGTCGGACTCCCGTCCAAGGCAACCGTTTTCTCGTTTGTCCGTGTCTCATAGGACGCCATCAACGACATGACCTTGACGTGATTAAATTTCCCCCCTGAGATAAGACAGGAATGGTCTGAGGGGAAAGAAGGGGAGGCCAGGCCGAGAGGATTCTTTGGAGGATGCTACACTGTTACATAGAAGAAGAGAGGGGGGGGGGGGGTACAGCCCTTGACTTCTGAAAAGTGGCAACCACTTTGTGAGATTTTTTCAGGGCAACTGTTTTGCCCTGTCAACACAATATTAAAACCCAGAAAAGCTTTAAAACCCCCCCACACACACACACAAATAAAAAAATAAAAATAAATAAAAAATACTAACAGAATAATCATATTTCCATGGCAAATTTCAAGCCATGAATCATCCAAAGATGAAATACGTGACATCAGCTCTACAGGGCCCTTGATCCCCACAGCTGCGCACTCCTGCCAATTTTCCGCTCTGCTTTTGGTGCCCGAAAAACAGCTGATAGTCGTTTAGGCTTGATTCAAAGAGAGGGGACGTACGGTGCGAAGGTAGTGGGATTGACCAAAAAAAAAAAGTTGTTCACTAATCGTTTATTAAAGTGTAGAATGGTCTTGCTTCAGTGGAGCGGTCGAACATAATGGGCAGAAGATATCCGAAGTCTGTTTATTGGCTCTCACTTTGTCACACAACAGAAAAGCGTCGTATGCTCGCATGGAGTCTGTATAACTCTGCCACAACAGGGCCATAGACCTGGGCAACATGTTCACACGGTAACCTAACAATTAATCGATGAGCTAAATAAAACCCCCTCAAAAGTTTGAAATTATTGAACAAATCCAGCTGGAAGGAAACAATTTCAAACCGTTCGTTTTTTGTTTTTTTTACCCATAGTTTGACATTGTTTAACATCTAGAGGCGGTCCAACTAAGTCGATAAGCGTGGCCTTGTCTGGAACGCTTGGACCCAGCGCTTCCATGCAATAACTCCTGCAAACAAGTAGGCTGCCAACTTTATAAAACCACAGACCAGATATAGATTATGATACACTCAAGAGGATATCAAAAAGGAATCCATTGATTAAATAATAGAAAAATCATCTTTTATGTTGGTCAATTCACTTTGAAGTTTTAGGAACATTTATCACCACCCGTGTTGAAATCAACACCCACAAGGTTCTTAAAGATTTTCCCCAACTATAACACACCGAAAGCGGAATTCGACGCACCCTCCCCCCCCCCCCTTTCCCTTTTTTTCCAACCATCAAACAATGAAGCTTTAAATGCTCCATGGACACCAAGGGGGAGTCTACAAACGGCGACCTCCCTTAAGACGGCTGATGGAGTGGACACATGATGGAACGAAGAATAAGATCTCCAACTGCTCAAAGAACCATTGAGGTCAGAACAAGTTAATACAAGTCTTGTGAAATTTACAAACGGTGAAACGACGTTATTGTTTATTGACTCACAATAATATTTTTGTTCACTTTTTTAAATCACCAGTGGTTCTCAACCAGTTTTATTCCGTTTCCCCACCTTGCCATATTTTAGAATATAGTTCTCCATTTCAAAAATTCTAAATGACATTGAGAACCTTAAATTTTCTTTTTTCTAAAAAAGAAACTATGCAATTTTTAGATAATTAACTAATTATAAAAAGTGTTGGACTGCAATAAAGCTTTAAATAGATTTTACCTGCACAAGTCGCAACGTGATTTACACCATCATTTGCAAAAAAAGTGCTGTAATTGTAAATTATACGTAGGAGAGACAGGTCGTCGCCTTGGGGACCGGTTCAGAGAACACCTCTATAACTTAAATATACAAGCCATCTGTCCGGTCTCCAAACATTTCAATAGCCCTAACCATGACGGTATCTTAGACATCGCAGTTACAGGTATACTATATACTAGTAACATAATAGATATGATCTATATGGAGAATAAATTAATAACAAGATTTGGTACGTTCTCTTCATATGGGATAAACCAAATCCACAATTTTACCTAGCTGCCATGTCTTTTTCCTGTTTGGGTTTTACAATTTTGCTCATATCACTTCCTGTTTTTTTTTGTTGTTTTTTTAGGTAGGAAATGTACATTTATATTATGTAAATTTAATTTATACTTATTTAAATGTTTTTTTGTTTGTCCTGGTGAAGCCCTGTGCCGAAACGTTTACTTGTGTATAATGAATAATTATAATTAAAGCTTAACTTATATTGATACATTGACACACATTGTTCGTGTCTTATAAATCAATTTTTCTATTATAATTTTATGAAATTCCCGCCAATCCCCTTTACTCCCGCCTCCCTACTCCCTGGTTGGTTGCAATAAGCCGTCTCCAAATAAAATTATAGAAAAATGGGAATTGTAATAACGCTTCTGTGGAATGTAGGCGGAAGTGTGTTCACGTAAAGGTCAACACATAGTTGTGTCATAATGGTGTCATATTGGTATCTTGATTGCTTTGGGTAATACGCTACGGCTACGCTACTTGAATGGAAGCACATTCTTCAAATTCTTTTAAAAGGATGCAGGCTCTGAGGGCGCTATTGAGCTTTAAACTAGCTAATGCCATGTCTACACAAGTGATGCTGTCGACGGCACAAGTTGCCCCACAATCCGTGAGTTTATCATTATCGAACTGAGTGATGTTGGGGCTCCAGGGTTGACCACAGGACAGATCGATAAACAGACGGACACACGAACACGTCGATAGTAACCAACAGATTGACACCTAGTTACTCAGAGGTCGTGGCGTGGACCTGATTTAGCCATTGGCTGGACACGAGGGGCGAGACACTAGCTGGTCACATGAGGCAAGCCATTAGCTGGACACATGAGGCAAGCCATTGGCTGGACACATGAGGCGAGCCATTAGTTGAACACACGCGGGGCGAGTCATTAGCTGGACACATGGGGCAGTCAATAGCTGGACACATGAGACGAGCCATTAGCTGGACACACGGGGCGAGTCAGTAGCTGGACACATGAGGCGAGCCATTAGCTGGACACATGAAGTGAGCCATTAGTTGAACACACGCGGGGCGAGTCATTAGCTGGACATCGGGGCGAGTGAGTAGCTGGACACATGAGGCGAGCCATTAGCTGGACACACGGGTGAGTCAGTAGCTGGACACATGGGACGAGTCACTAGCTGGACACATAAGGCGAGCCATTAGCTGGACATATGGGGCAAGCCATTAGCTTAAACGATACACTTCAAGAAACTTGATTCAATAATTCCTATAAATATTATTTTGCCAGTACAGGCGTGGGGCGCTGATTCAAATCACATCAATGTTGCGGATTGCTATCAACGTATATTCTCAGACTTGAACATTTAGTGTCTCTTGCAAGAACCTATACTCCACATATTTAACATTTGGTCCTATTCATGAACATATAGTCCACAGCGTTAACATTTGGTCATATTCATGAACATATAGTCCACATAGTTAACATTTGGTCCTATTCGTGAACATATAGTCCACATAGTTAACATTTGGTCATATTCATGAACATATAGTCCACATAGTTAACATTTGGTCCTATTCGTGAACATATAGTCCACATAGTTAACATTTGGTCGTATTCATGATTATATAGTCCACATAGTTAACATTTGGTCCTATTCATAAACATATAGTCCACAGCGTTAACATTTGGTCCTATTCATGAACATATAGTCCACATAACATTTGGTCCTATTCGTGAACATATACTCCACATAGTTAACATTTGGTCCTATTCATAAACATATAGTCCACATAGTTAACATTTGGTCCTATTCATGAACATATAGTCCACATAACATTTGGTCCTATTCGTGAACATATACTCCACATAGTTAACATTTGGTCCTATTCATGAACATATAGTCCACAGCGTTAACATTTGGTCCTATTCATGAACATATAGTCCACAGCGTTAACATTTGGTCCTATTCATGAACACATGATCCCGCTCGTGAGGAAATGGCCCCAGCTGTAATAATCACATGACAATATCGTGGGTTCAAATGAATTTTTTTAAAAACCCTTAAATGTCAGTTTTAAGATTTTTAGCTGGTGAATCAGACTGATTACCTCGTTTTGCTATTTGATTATTGCTAGTTAGTTTCAAATTCAAGTGACTCTCAAGACTTCGTTGGTAAACAACGGGCTCTTGACATGTGCTCCAGGGTCTATGCGTCAGAAAGTCCGTCAGCTTGGAGAGGCAAAAATCAACGTATTATTTTTTACATTCACTCGCCCCAAATTAAGTCTAAGAAGGGATCCGCAAACATTCATCTGAATGACAGAAAGGGATCAGTGAAACTAAAACGGATAAGAACCACTGTGTTGGACTCTTAGTTTGCAGTCAACCACTTAATTCTCCACGTGAAAGGAAATGTTTTTGGCGCATTTCTTAGACAAATTTCCCTAAATACATCCGGGCTATCTCATGTTATTATCTTCTCAATTTTATCCTCATTCTTTTTCCTTCAATTCAAAGAATAATACATACAAAATCCATACGCTCATAAGAGATGAAAGGGAGCTTTAAAAATGAGTATCTCTTAGAGATTATGTTGAGATGAATGGTAATAAAACCAGAAAGGTCACTAAAATGTATTCGATATAATTAAAACACAGCCGTGGTGAGACCTGTCAGCAATCTTTCATTAACAGCTTAAGTTCAGGTGGACCGGTCCTCAGATCAAAGAATGAAACAATTACGTAGCCGCGTAGGTTGATTATTTTTGTGGAATCAGAAAATGTTTTTCGTAAACTGAGATAAGTTATTACCCATTCATGCTGAAGGCATCCTCGGTCAACAATAATCTTCTTGTGATATTCTTATCCAAGTCACGGTTGGAGTCTTCTAACACGCTGCAGAGAAATTTAATTAAAACGATAACTCCCAGACCCACTTTTCGACGCACTTTTCGGAGATAGCAGACGAATTCCCATATTCATTTTTCAACGCCATTTTTGCAGATTGCAGATAAATTCCCAGAATCACTTTTCAACGCCATTTTTGCAGATTGCAGATAAATTCCCAGAATCACTTTTCAACGCCATTTTTGCAGATTGCAGATAAATTCCCAGAATCACTTTTCAACGCCATTTTTGCAGATTGCAGATAAATTCCCAGACCCGCTTTTCAACGCCATTTTTGCAGATTGCAGATAAATTCCCAGACCCGCTTTTCAACGCCATTTTTGCAGATTGCAGATAAATTTCCAGACTCAATTTTTTGACCCCATTTTTTGCAGATTGCGGACGAATTCCCAGAGATCGTATTGCAATCGAATACTTTGCGTTTCCCTCCATGAAGATGTTGGGTCGATGTCATTAGCTATTCTATACAATCTCGCTATGAAGCAACGGTGGACAACATTTGCTTCTGTTAACCTTCTTACACATTTTTAGAATCTAAGTCTTCCCAGAGATTTTTAAATGAAAGGGTATTGAGTGCTCAAGATTTGTTGTAGCTCATACACATTTTTATAATTGCAATAGACAATCAAGTTTGCACAGTTTTTGCGGGAGAAGCTGGCAAGGAGAAGAAAATATTTAGGGAATAATTCAGGGAATAAGTTTTGCTCGAGGAGCAAATGTTTCTCTTTTGTCTCACAGCGCAACTTTTGTTGTATCTAAGCTTTAAGCAGACGTGCCATTAGTATCGGTCGAGACGGTAAGAAAAGCTTATAAAAAAAAAAAATTGACGTTAAATGGGTACATCCCCCTCTTTCACTGCCCCTCTCTAGCTTTCTCTTTCACTCTCTCCTTTGCCTTTTCACTCTCTCCCTTTCAGTTTCAATCTACCCCTTTCACTTTCACTCCCTCCCTTCACTTCTCTCTCCCCCTTTCACTTTTACTCACCCCCTATCTTTCTCTCTTTCCTAGCCCGTCCCTACCCATTCAACATATCCTATTAGACCCATTTCCTGTTTGAAATAAATCAATGTTACGCATATAAATTAGGATAACAAGCGAGCAAGACAACAACATGATGAGCTGTTTACAAGCAAATTCCATTCCTTCTTTTTATGTGAGTAATAAATTTAATTGGGCTGCTGGGTGGGACTCGTTAGCTTTATATGGGAACTCATCTAAAGCAAACTCTGAACTCCAACCTGGAGATGGAGTCCTCGTAGGCGGATACTATTGACGTAGTGGCACATCCTGACAACACCTGCGACGCCAAGCTGTATCATCCACGCATGACCCCTTGAGTTATCCAGCGGCGTGGAGAGAGGCGATTTGAGGTGTAAGGAAAAAGTTTGTGATCCTAAGAGGAATAATCCCCGGCCTTGTGAATTTTCGTCCTGCGAAGTCTACACCATAGTCACATTATGACCGACGAATGACAGCAAAAAAACAACAACATCAACAACACTTAAATTCCCCAACATTTTCAGTGTTGGAAATTCCCAGATAATCCAAAGTGCTGTGGAGTACTGTGAAGTTATGGTAACGCTCTCAATTCTTTAATGTTTACAAAGGATCTTAATGTAATGGTAATGGGGGGGGGGGGGGGGGAAAAAATGCTAGTTTGCTGTCGATGGCTGACCTTTAGCCTCAAGTCCTATTGGGGGGGGGGGTCTTCAGTCAGACAACACTTAAGACAGCTACGGCTGTCTGCTCCACTTGACGGTAACGATCGTGGAATTCGTACATTAGGTGGGAAGTGCCGGACCATCTCTCTATGAATGGGAACTAACAAGGGGGCAGGGGAGGGACAGCATAGCCCTTACATCAGAGCTTCTCCAACTGGGAGTTCCCCGGACCGGTTCGTTTACTCAATGGCCCACAAAGTAGGAGCGCTTGAAGAAGTTCGTTAAGAATAATTGACAATGAATTTGGCTTTTGCACCGTGCTTCAAAAATGTTACATTTCTAAACCATCACTCACGCTAAGTTCAAATGTTTGAGAAACCCTGGCCAACACCATACTGTCGTACGTTTTATTTCAGTTTTTGACGTCATCTTTACGTCACCGAAACGTCGGCTTCAACATCATAGCGTTCTGAAAAGTGCATTGGTTTTGAATAGATACAAAGCAGTAAAGGTGGGCTCTTGGCCCACCAAAACTTACCACTAGTGCCTCATTATTATTAACACTAGAAACACACGCCTAACAATGTCGAGTTCAATGCGTGCACTTCAAATCTACTTAAGCTACTTGACGAACCACGCATTCGAGTATCGACCTTTATAAGAATCTCAGTTAGTGTTAAATTCTGGGAATTATATTTCGCGCACCTATCGAACACACCATTACAGACACACATACATATCTAGAGAATAATTATTTTGGGATTGTGTAGAAAGTATATCTACGGTAGAATAAGGTGCTTTCAATATAGGTGAAGTCCAAAAGGGTACAAAATAAAAACATCAAATTGCGAGTTGCTTGGTTTGAGAGTAGTTCGCAAGTCGAGCAAATTTTGTTTTAAAAAAACCAACAAAACAACTTTTGACTCGCTATACGAGCGCTGTCTCGCAATACAATCATTGAATACGTTTCTTGTTAAAGTACCAAGAAAGGAATGCGATTCCAGTGAGCCAATAGAGAGTTGGATTGCGTTACGGACAGTGAAAGACTTCCTTTACAATTCTGTGCCGCCCATGGCTACACAGGGGTAAATGGTACTTGAGTGAGCTTTTCACAAAGCTGTCATTAAATGAATAATTTTGCGTAACTGATTTTTAAATGTCTTGTTTCTTTTTTTTTATATTTCTTTTTAATAATTTTTATGTAAAGCGCAATGAGCCTAGCCCTAGGCTGGGGTACCGCTCTGTATAAGACCACTTGAATAATAATAATAGTATTCGAACGCTCTCTCTCTCTCTCTCTCTCTCTCTCTCTCTCTCTCTTTCCTCTCTATTTCTCTCGTTTTCTCTATCTCCCGCTCTCGATTTTTTTCATCTCGTTCTCTCTCTTTCTCTCTCAGTATTCCCCCCTCTCTCTACCTCTATCTCTCGCTCTTTCTCTCTGTCTTTTAAAACGTACATTTGCATACTTTTAATTGAATTTCAAATATGATAATTATTACATGAATTTCTTAGGGGTGTGGAATTTTAATTTATTATTTAATAGAGGCGTTTCCCTATGCACTACAAGCATGAATCCGTATTGAATTGTGCTGCCTATCCGAAGTTCAACCATTTATTACATGGTACATTCCAACCACACGGTAATTTCAAATATTGACATAAGCTGGGATGGCATTCATATTGACCATTAGAATAACCTCAAAACTGTCGTCCTAAAAAAAATCTCCCGAACAATGAAAGGACACCATTGTTGCCCACAGTTGAGTAAACGAAACAGAAGATGATACAGAACGTGCAGTAAGAATAGTCGCACAATATCACGTTACGTCACACATGCCAGGCACGTCACTGCTGAGATACAGATTCAACGGATCGCATTTAAAAAAAATATGATGTTACTAATTTCTTAAAAATCCCTTGGAAAGTAAAAAAGTTGGCTGATTGAACGAACCTAACAAAGATCAATAAATAAGATGTGAAAATAAGAGGTCATGAAATGGGGTCGATGTGATTCAAATACCTTTCTACTATTTACTCTTTAATTTCTAGCTCTAGCCAGAGGCGTACCCAGGGTAGTGCCACCATGGGTGGGTCACATATGTTTTTGCCGCCCCAACCATGAGGTAAACTCTGCCGTTTGGTCACAAACGGCAATCCCCGCAATCAAAGAAAAAAGTGCCGCCCAAGCCTGACATTCCCCTCCTTAATCCTTTCCTACGCCCCTGCCTCTAAGTTTCTCTGTCTAAATCCGCCCCTCTTACTGTGTCTGCCTCTCTCTCTCTCTCTCACTTTGCCTATTTTAGTATCTCTCTTTGTCTTTCTCTCAACTCATCATCTACCACTTCTCGTCCATTTTCGTCTTCTTCCCTTCTCGCTTTCGCTATTCAAAATTCCTATAACAGATCCCTAGAAACAGATCCGATATAAAAGACATGAGAGAGAGAGAGAAAGAGAGTGAGAGAGAGTGGGTGATAGTGATAGTGAGAGTGTGTGTGTGTGTGTGAGAGAGAGAGCAAGAGAGAGAGATTGAGAGAATGTGTGTGTGAGAGAGAAAGAGAGAGAGAGCAAGAGAGAGAGAGCAAGAGAGAGAGATAGACGATGGCTAGACGTGAAAATAAGCGACACAAGCAGCATATGCTCATGCAAACGATCAGACCTTTGTAACAAGCCAGGCCAGCTGACTTGATTGATCGGAAAAACACGCGGTAGGAATTCTGGGGCATCGGAGGCCGGCTGTGTGATCCGCGGTTGAATTGGGTGCACCAATTTACATCAAAGACTTACCCGTGGCTTCTGGTGAAACGGGCGATCTAGTAATTATGGTCTGACTTTGATGTTATGTTTTAAAGTTATGTATCAAAAATACAAATGCATCAAAATAATGTTAAAAGATGTCATTTTTCTACTCCATATAAATTAAATAAAGACAATAAAAGGAAGTACATGTACTCAACTATTTTTTTGTAATCCTTTAGATTAAATTCTCCGCTGTTCGCGTGTTTCTGTGTTCAAGGCAAAGTCTTCGGACTGTTAACTGACCCACCTCTTGTCATCCTATCGAAGGAAACTTGGCTCATAGACTCGTTGCCGATGACAACAAATTCTCTCAAAATTTCATCCTTGCTGCAAATCAAACACTCTTTTCAACATTTTGGCACCGGCCAGTCATCTTACGTCAGCATAAGTTGTAACACCATTCTCACTGAGTCTAAAGACTTCAGAAATTTCTTGGAACTGACTTTGATTCAACCTGTTCGACTTAATGAAGATCTAAATTTTGACGACCACTTTTATCACATGGTCCATTTTGACGGACTTTCGAAAATATATTCACCTGATGAATAATTCAATGAAAATTTAGCATTGAAGTATTACCGACTTTGAAGGCCTCATTTTCAATCAATTTTGACTAAACCTTCGTGTTTGCCAACCATTGCTGGAGCACCGTCCGTTGTTAAGCCGGGTACGGTTTTAAGTTGTAATGGAAAGCGATTTAATGTCGATGCAACTGCCTCTAACAAATCTCGTGACTTAGTGCTGTCCTTAAGTGGATAAGGTACCGCCAATGTTATCAATATGATCAATATGTATTTTAACTTCGATTGCACATTCTCGTTTCAAATAGCTCAAAACCGATTAATTTTTTTTAAATATGTGGAGATATTTCAAATAAGGTCAAGGTCACTCGAGTGTTCTGGGCTGTTTTCTTATTTGTTTTAGAGCTGTTAAACACAATGGTGTTTTGTTAAGTTGGTTTCCCCTACCCTCCACCCCCACAAAAATACTTAAAAGGACACCGTAGAACATGCGACCTCCTTATGAAATTAATCGCAATTCACCAAAAGGACAAGCCAACGCTTTGCTAAATTTAGAAATGTCTAATGAAACGTGTCAGTTAATTTTAACCGTGTTATTAACTATCTTTTAGTTAGCGATGACAGGACGGTAGAAAGACATAATCATGTCTCAGAATTTAGCGATGACAGGACCGAAGAAGGACATCATGATGTCCCAGCAGTTAGCGATGACAGGACCGAAAAAGAACATCCTCATGTCTCAGAAGTTAGCGATGACAGAACCGAAGAAGGACCCACAGTTTGAGAACCGCTACTTGAAATGACAAGACAGGACAATATAAGCACACGGCTTGAACATAGTCCCTTATATAGATATATCTCCGTTATATAAAGGGGTGGAAAGAAAAGCAACAACGTTTTGACGTATTTTTTTTTTTTGTCAAGGTATTCACAAAAGTCTCCGAAAATGGTTGCGTCCCATATTTAAAAAATAACAACTGGAAGCGATGTGCTTCTAAAATGTCCGGATTAATCTCGGGATTAACTCAAAGTGTAAGAAACTGATTGGACTTGGTAGTCGCGGGTGAAAGGGAGAACAGACAGCCAGGCAATTCGTCGTCCGAGTTGTCCCCTAAGATCCGTGGACCTAATGGACGAGCTGCATACATGAAAAGCGGCCATTGCCGTGACCTTTTGATGCAACAGTTAATGGTAGCGCCATGACAGTTTCTCAGAGAGAGAACCGGAAAGGGGAACTACTCCCATCTCAATTCTCGGACCAGTTGTCTCCCAAGATCACATCAGATAACGGATATTTGATACGGGATAATAGTCCAAGAACGAGAATAATTTCTCGCGAAGCAGGAGTTATTTGAATTTCTCTAAAGTAAAAACCAAAAAAACAAAAATTAAAAAAAAATAAATCCTGATACTATTTTTGCCAGCCTACTTTCATTCGTATCACATACACGATTTACTTGAGGAGATATCCCTTAAAATTGATTTCTTTTGCATTAAAAATAACACAAAATACTTTCTTGAAATGTATATACATGATTGTACACAATCGGACATTTGTTCATTGGTTGAATTGCAGCGAACATTGACGTACTTGATTTTTATGCTGAGATGTACACTGATATCTAAAGCTGAATGAAATGGCGAAACGAGGTATGTGGAAGCTTGAAATAAAATAACAGGACAAAAAACAAGGACGTTTCGGCATAAAGCCTTCCCCAGGAAACAATGGAAATGAAAATAACAAAGAAAAGAGCACAGTAGACAACTTAAACAGTATTCATTCGTGTCTCCGGAAGTGGGAAAACAGGAAGCGAGAGAATATAAATATTGACACTGTGAAAAATAGAGTCCACAATAATAATGGACCAGAATATCCAGGGATACATCAACAAACAGCTGACACTGATACAAACTAAAAAATTGACACAATGCACGATTGTTTTTACAATATATACATGATGCTGGGGACTCTTTGTGTCAATCTAAACCCAACAGCTTTACTTCCTGTAGAACTACAAATGCTTGATCAATCTTCGTGAACGCTAAATTAAAAATTGGGCGCCCCTTGGAAAACGTAATCCTAAATGTAGTTATTCTTCCGGATTTAGCCAAAATATTGTATGATCAACTCGTTCAGGTGAGTTAATGAGACGAGACCATCCAGTGAATACGTCTTTGTCCATCCACCAGTTTAGGATTTCAATTTATCTTTGTCCAAGTTCAAATTTATGGTGGTTCTGCTCGCAACGTTGCCGTCGATTTACGATTGAAATTTTCATTAAACAAATTATTGCGAAAGACGCACAGAATAACAATGTGTGATCATGGGAAGATAAAAACCAAAAAAACAACAACCTGGAGCTGTTTATGAACATGGGCGGTTTCTTACTGACTTGAAAACGGAACAATTCATCATAACATCAGGTAACAAAGTTTGTTTCTAAACTTCTTGCATTTAGCTGAGCTAGTTTAAACCCGTGAGGTAAACCATGTGCATCTCGTAGTATCAGATATTTCAGTAACAAAGTCAGGTTTGAACGCTGTCATGCGTATTTTTTAAAATTTTAATAAGGGGCGAAGGATCGCGTTGTTGTTATCAAATAAAATGTTATTTTAATGCTAAAATTAAGGTCTTGGAGTTGAGTTTAGAGAGGGAAGTCATTAGGTGAGTCTACTGCCCCGATTGAGTTAACAAATTTTAAGACAAAAAGATTTAGATTTATTAATATTCTGAACCTGAAACCAGTGTTTTTTTTTTAAAATCCCCCCCCCCCCCGGGGGGGCCTTTAGTTTTTTTTTTTTTGGGGGGGGGGGGGGGTTGGCTATGCCAGTTGCCAGTGGCCAAAGGCGTAGTTAAAGGGTGGCATACGTCCGAAGGCGCCAGACTTGAGGGTGAGGGGGGGGGAAATGGGCTTTGATGGAATTAATTGATTGAAAATAACCGGTTTCAGAGTTGGGGAGGGGGCGTAAAAATTAATCTTGCCCCCAGACGCAAACACTACAGATACGCCACTGCTAGTGGCGTCGAATTAGGGCGGATGGAGTGGTCCACCCAGGTGTCACTTTTTTTTATATGCTGGTGGTGTATTTTATGGTCAACAGCAGAGTTTAAATCGTGAAAGGGAGGACGGCAAACATATTTGGCCGCTCATAGCAGCCTTAATAGTAGCTACGCCACTAGGCAGTCTATCTATCACTACCAAAATTGGCGATCATTTTCATCGACAAGTAGGGCGGAAATCGATGGTGCCGATGAATTTTGATCGGTGGAGGGGTGTTGGGGAGCCTGCTCCCCAGAAAATTTTTGATTATTTCAAAATCAAGAGGTGTATTTTTGAGCACACTTAAATTCGATGTTTCTATTATATCTTTTGAACAGAGAAGAACATTTTTAAAGTTTTGTGGGAGGCTTTTTTAAGCCCAGTGCCATATATAAACTGAATTCACTCCGTTTGTGGCATTCCACAGGGTGATCATTAGGAATAGGTTTATAATCAACCCCATAGTGTGCCACTGATCAACTTGATGAAAGTGGTGCATAATTAAGGAGGCTAAAGATAGTCGTACAAACTCAAAATGCAGGGGTCCATTATTTTGGCGCACACTTGAAATTGTTATTTCGTTCAAAGAATTTTAAGGTGGCATTTCAAACGTTTTGGTGGGAAATGGCAAAATTAGCCATAATTATGACCAAAGACATCTTAAATTTTGCACCAGCGGAGTGTAAACTATATTCACTCTAGTTTTATGTCCCCATTGAGTGTACGATTTTGCCCTAGATTATTCTCGCCCTATAAACATTATAGTCCCAGAGAATTTTTTAAGAATTCAAAATACAAGAATGCATTTTTTCACACACACACAATATATATATATATATATATATATATATATATATTTATTATTTTTTTTTATATTTTTAAAATTTTTAAATTTTTTTTTTTTATTTTTTTATACAAGAATGCATTTTTTCACACACACACAATATATATATATATATATATATATATATATATTTATTATTTTTTTTTAAATTTTTAAAATTTTTAAATTTTTTTTTTTAAGTTTTTTTCGCAACGCTCTACACTTAATTGGAGAGCAACGGAAAAGATCTTAGTTAAAAAAAAATATAGGTGCCCCTTAAACTTAGAATCATCGTGATCGCCCAGCAACGCCTAGGACTGAAGGGTGCCTCGGATATTTTAGGGGCTTAAAGATGTGATGAGGATATTTTCTAAATTATCATCTTTCCGTGCAGGGTTGTCAAAACGGAAATAGCATGACATGCTTGTGTTAGGGCAGAAACGAAAACAAAATTGAAATGAGTTTGTAACTAAAAATAGTAAAGTGGCTCTCATTAATGTTGTTACATTTTTTTTTAGGGATATCTACTCCATTAATAAATGAATTTTTAAAAAAAAAATTAAAAAATTCCATTAAAAAGTGTTCCATCAGTAAGAAGCACTTTAAATATTATTTTATATGATGAACGCAAATAGAAAAAAAAAACTTACTTATAATTACAATGCTTAGACTAACTATTCTAAATATGTCCAAATTTTACCAGAACAAACAAAAACAGGTTTATTAGAAATGTCTATACATTATATTAATTTTTAAAAAAAACTGGTCATTTTGAAAAATTGCATATGAGCGGCATAACTATTTTGAGAAGACATGAGTTGTTTACAGAAGACATTATATTTATGAATGTGTGATTTTATCTAAGGGAAATTCGCATGCGCATAAAGTATAAATTTCCAAATCGAACTTTCTCTTGGGAATTTCAAACTATTATAACTTTCTTAAATTGTTACTTCGCTATACTTTGCAATTTTTTTTATCAATACTAAATCCACTGAATCTATTTTAAATTGACGAATAATAATAATAATAATAATATTTTTAAAAAAAACACGTAACAAAAAAAAAAAAAAAAAAATTTAAAAAAAAAAAAGAAAAAAAAAAAAAAAAAAAAGGAATTGGCATATAATCGAAATGCTAGTTCACCAAAAAGAATTCTTAGCTTTCTACTGGATTCTCATCCAAAATAAAATAAATAATATTAAAAAAAAAATGATTGCATGCTAATGAATGGGGCACTTTGTTTGTTATTCTGACATTAAAAAGAGAAAAGCAGTTGGGAAGTTAATAATAATAAATATAGGCTAACGGCTTAGTATTTAAAAATTGTAAAAATCTGTTTTTTTCAGGAAAATTTGTAACAAAGGTGGTGACACATTTAAAGAACACAAAAACACTTTAGATTTAATCGTAATCAATGAAACGTGCGCTATTTCTTTGCGCTCTTTAAATTCTAAGTTAGGAGAAAAAAAACATGATGCCTAAATTTTTAGTCATTTTTTTTTCCTCGATAAAACATACTTTGAAAACAGATTTCACATATTTAATACTTGACTAACTATTATTAAAATTGTAGACCGTTATATGTATATAATGTATTGTAATACAGTGTCATTAAAGTCTTGAAACTTGTGAAGTTGTAAAAAAAAAAATATAAAAAAAATAGCGATATATGCGAACAATAGGAAGCAAGACTGGATGGGTCAGTGCGATTTTTATAACCGAATACTATAACGTGATTAGCCTTTAGTATACGGATCATCAAATATATCGAGCCTAGCGATATTTAATAGATTGAACTAATTGTAATCGGTTACAGCACCAGTTACAATGCAATTGTCATTTTTAATATAAAAATAAATAATTATGTTATGTTGTTGAACACATTGTGCTCCGGACCGGGGGGAGGGGGGCAGTGCGGAAAGAAACACTGATTGCTGACAATAACCATATTTTTGAAAGCATGATGACATTATTCAATTTGTCATTAGCCCCATTACCTAATGTTATGTGGGACATTTTTACATGCCCCGTGCCGTGAACTCTGTATAGCCCAATCTAGCAGACGCCGCGCTCGCGTTGGGCGTGGCCTGTCCCTTTCATCTTAGCGTGTTTACTGCCGAAACCAATTAAAAATAACTAATATATGTTAATAAAATTTTGGGAAAATTCGATAATTGACTGGAAAGATAAACAATGTAGAAGAAATTTCTAGAAGCGTTGGTTCTACCGACGCATAGATATAAAATGAGATTCAGAGATTCATCGAGATATTCAGATAATTCGATAGATATTTTTAACTTCACTAGACGTGTATTATTCTTTGTTTTCTCATATGTGTTTATTTGCCTTCATTATTCCTCATTATTAATTGGCACATTGTACTAATTGTGTACCGGTACAAGATTTTCCCATACTCTGTAAGTTGATGATTTTTAATTATATTTATTTTGTTTTGTAACTGTATTATTACTAAATTAAATCTTATTAATTTTAATTGGTACTGTTTTGGGTGCCGTATTTTTGTTATTGTATTTCTCTACGTCGTCCTTTGTTAGTTTGAACGAGCCTAAACTTAAAATAGGAGATTAATTTCTCACAATAGAAGGCAGTGCGTAACACTAGTTTAAAAGTCATGCTTTTATTATAAAATATAATTTGAAAACATGAAAAGATTGCTCACATTAGATTCGTAGTGAGAATTCTATTAAAATTATAGACCTTAAAATTAAAGCAAATGTAGATTAATACAGTGTTATTAAAGTCGTTAAACTTGTGAGTTTGCAAAAAATAATTAAACAAAAAAAGAAAGATAAATGCGAACTGGAAGTAATACTTTGGCTCATAATCGACAAATTTCCGAAACATTGCAATATTTATAATCGAATGATATAAGCTTCTAAGAAGATTAGACTTAACTATACGGATCATCAAATATATCCAGCGTAGCGATAGTTCATAGATTCCACTAATTGTAATCGGTTAATGACACCGGCTAAAATTCTTGTTAAAATTGTTTAAAAAATGACAAATTGGGTATTTTTAAAAATAAAATATACCTTGTTTTATTGTTGTACACATTTTTTCACCGGGAGAGGGGCACTTAACTTTCCCCGGGGGAGTGCCCCCCCCCCCTCGGAGATATAGCTGAAAGAAACCCTGACAGAGACCTATGACGTGAATTTAATCATGTATTTTTCTTGTCAGCCCATGAAAGCTGGAGAGGTCAGCCGATCAATCCTCTCTAATACTTTGCACGATGAATGTTATTAAAGTTATTTAATTCACTAAACATGAGAACAAGTGTGAGAATTTCAATTCTGTTGATTCGATGTATATGTTTTTTGAATACTCCAGCCATATGAGAAAAAAAACCCTTTGCCAATTTTAGCGAATTTAAATATGTTTTACTGTTAAATGGAAAAAAAAAAGTAAAAAAATCTTAAATGATATAATGTAAAATTTCAACTCCAATACGATATTTTATTTCATTCGTAAACCTTTTTACGTCACAATTCATTTCAGTTCATTGTTTCACGTAAAAGGATGAAATTTCAAGATTTGAAATAAAATTTAAAAAAAATAATAATAATTAATCTTAGAAAACAAAAAAAACTTTCATTTTGCGACCCAATTTTTGGCCACAAGAACACGGATGGCTCCAAAAAAAAAACAAACAAAAAATAATTGCAATTAAAAAAAATTATTGGAACTATTTTGAAATAGCATAACAGCGTAATCAATAAATCAATCAATAAAACAGTTATGGTAAATATCATTTTAAAAAAAAATTAATTAAAAGGGTTTTAACAAAATAATTAGTACGGCATTGTTAACTGATCATGTATTATTTCGTTTTGTCACTTTTAGAACAAAAAGAGATCCTTAGCGAAATGGATATTATTCTGGGTCAGACTAATTAGTTTGTTGATACGTCTAAGTCTAAGCCGTCTGTCCAACTATCCCTTCCCAACAGGTCAGTAGCCCTTCCTAAGAGGTCATTAGTCCTTCCCAACAGGCAGAGCCGTCGTGTGGGCCCCTGCAACCCCTGCCACTGAAGATGACCTCAGATATTTAAAAGGCCCGAAGTTGAGATGGGAAAAATATTATTTAAGTATTAACTTTGAAAGCCGTTTAGCCGCAAGGCGGATTCAAACATAACGCGACATCTAGTTTACGCCCTTGCTCTAGGGGTTGGCTATAATGTCAGTGACCGCTGTAGGGGTTGGTATGTAAGAGAATGATGTAGGGGTGGATATGTAAGAGAATCATGTAAGGGGGTGTGTCAGAAACTGCTTTAGGGGTGGTTATGTCAGAAACTGATGTAGGGGTGGGTATGTAAGAGAGTTAGAGTTAATTCGATCATAACATTGCTTCTTTGAGGACAACTCCTTTAGGGGTGGGTATGTCAGAAACTGATGTAAGGGTGGGTATGTAAGAAAATGATGTAAGGGTGTGTATGTAAGAAACTGCTGTAAGGGTGGGTATGTCAGAGAGTTAGAGTTAATTCGATCATAACATTGCTTCTTTGAGGACAACTCCTGAAGTTAATAGCAAATTCAATAGCCGGGGGCACAGGTAACTACCAGCATTAATGAGAAGACTTCATAAAACTACGGGGTTTGACAGACTTAAAGGGCGGGGAAATCTCGGTGAGATGAGATTTGAAAGTGCGATAC
This sequence comes from Lymnaea stagnalis, assembly GCA_964033795.1. Lineage (NCBI taxonomy): Eukaryota > Metazoa > Mollusca > Gastropoda > Lymnaeidae > Lymnaea > Lymnaea stagnalis. The sequence continues at coordinate 1,392,959 of CAXITT010000032.1, forward strand.
CTTTTGAAATATTTTTTTTTCACAAGGTTAAATGCATCAAGAGCAAAGTACTTGCTTTGGCCTTGTCTCCCTTCCATTATATGGAATCGAAACAAAGACAATTTTAGCGTCCGGTTTAATTGATTTGATGTTCTCCTGAAACAGTTTTCACCGCTATCAAACACGCGCTTTTTAAAGGATGGAAAATGCATGTGTTGAAGAAACTTCAGAAGATGTGCTCTACAAGTGCTTCACAAATTAAAACTAGGACTTTATACCGTTCACAAGTACTTAACAAATGAAAACTAGGACTTTGTCCCGTTCAAAGTACTTAACACATAAAAACTAGGACTTTGTCCCGTTCCAAAGTACTTAACACATAAAAACTAGGACCTTTCCTCGGCACCAAACTCACCCGTTCGTACAAGAAAGAAAAAAAAAATTGGATTACAAAATAATTTCGACCAAATATGAGCTGATAATTGTTCAATACTTTAATGTTTTAAATTTTTTTTTATTAGTGGAAAAGTATCTGTTAGGGACAGCCGCAAATGACGGACGAACTGTAATGGGGTTCCAGATGGACACAATATCCTTTGTGTTATACTAACCGGAGCATTATGAAACTAGGAATGTAATTTAAATTACACAAATTACCAGAAACCAACTTTTGAAAATGATTTGATTTTTTTTTTAAATGGTCAACATGGAAAAGATTATAGCCGTAATAAATGTAAGTAAATAATGTCTTAAATTCATGTGACCTTCAAACAAGCCTAAAGTAAAAAAGAAATAAAAACATTTCCCAGCCTTTAAAACTTAACTTTTAAAAAGACGAATGTTTACCATTCGGTGTTAACACTATAAAAAGTTGACCCGCATATTTCCGAACCAAGGGAACATAAGAGCGTTAATGTTAACTTTACAGTTAATGGCATTTCTTCTTTTAAAAAAAATAAATAAATAACCCATTTTTCTTATTCTTTCTGGGTTGTAGGGTAATGTTAAAACTAAACTGTGTCATTTTGATAAGAATGGCTCAAATTTTGTTCTTTCATCTGATACCTGATAGGCTATTTCAAAACAAAAACAGTCTGGCTAATTTGGCCGATGAGATGTTTAAACACGGCAAAGGTGGAATGAGTGAACTATGTTGGAAGGGGGGAAAAAATGAGGCGCAGATTTAAGAAGATTATTCCGCAAATGTTCACCTGCATCAGATGTTTAAGACCGTTGGCGGTATGCAATGTAAGCTAACACTTCATCGGTCTTACGCTTCGATAAATTAACAACGATAACATCGGGCTGAACATTCGTTCGTTGTTTGACACACGCGCGCACTGACTGCTGTTTCACTGGCTGCTGTTTCACTGGCTGCTGTTTCACTGGCTGCTGTTTCACTGGCTGCTGTTTCACTGGCTACTGTTTCACTGGCTGCTGTTTCACTGACTGCTGTTTCACTGGCTGCTGTTTCACTGGCTGCTTTTTTAGTGGCTGCTGTTTCAGTGGCTACTGTTTCAATGGCTACTGTTTCAGTGGCTACTGTTTCAGTGGCTACTGTTTCACTGGCTGCTGTTTCACTGGCTGCTGTTTCACTGGCTGCTGTTTCACTGGCTGCTGTTTCACTGACTGCTGTTTCACTGGCTGCTGTTTCACTGGCTGCTTTTTTAGTGGCTACTGTTTCAGTGGCTACTGTTTCAATGGCTACTGTTTCAGTGGCTACTGTTTCAGTGGCTACTTTGTCAGTGGCTACTGTTTCAGTTGCTACTGTTTCAGTGGCTACTTTGTCAGTGGCTACTGATTTCTTGGCTACTGTTTCAGTTGCTACTGTTTCAGGGGCTACTGTGTCAGTGGCTACTGATTTCTTGGCTACTGTCTCAGTGGTTACTGTTTCAATGGCGCTGCTTCAGTCAACAACTCTGTCCTATCAGTGGTTTAGGGATAAAAGATTTAGACGTGGACGTTACTTACTTACATTCGAAGATGTGGCGGGCGGCCCAGTGACTCGTTTGCAGGCCGCGCATCTGTCTCATAACCGCGACTTAGAGCAGGTTCAAACTGCAGGGCCAGTATGGGCCACTTGGCCCAGTAAGAATCTCTGAATGTGTTCTATGAGTGGAGAAAAACATAACCTAGCGGTTTTTTTTCTTTAGTCTTCAATTGGGACCTGTAAGGGTTCTCAAATCTTCTGTCCGGCTAAAGAAAAAAATTATGATACCCTTAACCTCGATTGAATTAGAAAACAAACGCAAGACACATGATTAAGTTTCGCCATCTCCAATGTCTCCATCTTCAATGGTTTGATTATGGAGCGAATATAATTTTTTGAAATACAAATTTATTTATATAATTGTACATTAAAACTTATTTAAGTTAATCTTACAAATAATACTCGTTATCATATTAAGACTTTTATTAAAAAAATGGGGTGCGATAATATGATATGCAAGTAATTTGTTTCTTCGTCAAGTTTATATAAATTTAAAAAAAAAAAAAACAAAAAAAAAAAAAAAAAAAAAAAAAGACACAAAAAAAAATAAAAAAAAACAAAAANATATTAAGACTTTTATTAAAAAAATGGGGTGAGATAATATGATATGCAAGTAATTTGTTTTTTCGTAAAGTTTATAAAAATTAAAAAAAAAAAAAAAAAAAAAAAAAAAAAAAACATAAAGGCCACTAAATATTTATTATAAATCAACACGGCCACTCTTACGCCTTAAAACAAGAATCACAACATTTGAGAACCGCTGTTCGACCTCACGCGTCCTATGTTTTTCACAGCAGCGTGACGACTTGAAGGAGGCCTTGCCAACAATTGGGATCATAGACGGTGCCAGGAGTCGAGTTCCTATGCGTCGAAACGCTGCGTACGGATTGGCCCTTTCATGAATCACGTTGACATCAGTAGGGCGTCATGGTGTCACAGCCACGTGATCAACAAACTCCCACCTGGTGTCAATGACATATCATGCATGTAAACACCCCGGGAGGTAACCAACCAGGAACATTTGATAACGCGAAAAGACACGGGGTTGAAAAAGAGGGGGGGGGGGGGGCAGGGGAGTGTGGAATCGGAATTTTTTTGTTTTCATAAATATTGTAATCCAATCCTGCTATAGTTCATAATATTCCGATGCCCCCCCCCCCCCCCCCCC
>CAXITT010000032.1:1396508-1434151 GCA_964033795.1 Lymnaea stagnalis
GCCTCAAGGCGTGGAGACATGTTGGAGCGTAGGACCACGCATGTCCTAAATATGCAGCCTCAAGGCGTGGAGACATGTTGGAGCGTAGGACCACGCATGTCCTAAATATGCAGCCTCAAGGCGTGGAGACATGTTGGAGCGTAGGACCACGCATGTCCTAAACATGCCGCCTCAAGGCGTGGAGACAAGTTGGAGCGTAGGACCACGCATGTCCTAAACATGCCGCCTCAAGGCGTGGAGACAAGTTGGAGCGTAGGACCACGCATATCCTAAACATGCCGCCTCAAGGCGTGGATACAAGTTGGAGCGTAGGACCACGCATGTCCTAAACATGCCGCCTCAAGGCGTGGAGACATGTTGGAGCGTAGGACCACGCATGCCCTAAATATGCCGCCTCAAGGCGTGGAGACATGTTGGAGCGTAGGACCACGCATGCCCTAAACATGCAGCCTCAAGGCGTGGAGACATGTTGGATGTTGGAGTGTAGGACCACGCATGTAGTAGTTATGCAGCCTTAATGTGCGGGGAACATTTCGGAGTGTAGGGCCACGCATGTTGTCAATATGTAGCTTTAAGGCGTGGAGACATCTAGGATCAAGCGTGTAGTAAATGGGCAGGTTAAAAGCGTTGTGACTTGGATTCTAGGATCATGCATGAAGCAAATATTGGAGTCTAAGGACAAGGGTTTCGATGATCATTCTGATGATAAGACTCCGGGACACAATCGAGTCCACATAATCGTAGCTAGATTGATTACTAGCGGTCGTAACTAGATGATACAGCAAGATTGGTTACAAGCGGTCGTAACTAGACGATATAGCAGCATTGGTTACTAGCGGTCGTAACTAGGCGATAAGCATAATTGACTACTAGCGGTCGTGAATAGATGATATAGCAACACTGATTTCTAGCGGTCGAAACTAGATTATATAGCAACATTGGTTACTAGCGGTCGTAACTAGATCATATAGCAATTATATTAAATTGTTCTCAAACTCAGCTTGACGAATTATTATTAATTTCTTTTTGATGAAACATCAGAAATGATAGTACGTGAGCAACTACCTACTTTAATCTTACATGAACTAGCCTCGCGCTGGGGTCCCAAGCCTACGACCCGCTGGCTAGATCCGGCCAACCCAGGGACCTCAACCTGGCCTGTCTTGCCACAGTAAGGGTAAACACGGATGGCAGTGACGACAGAGAGAGAGAGAGAGAGACCCTGAAACTGACGTCAGAGCCAGGCCAATGCTTTCAATAGAAACACTAATACGTGTATAGTTAGAGTTAAGTTTTTCTTCACATTTTCATATTGCATTGCTGTTTTTTGTTTTTGTTTTTTTTTGCACTACAAAAAAGATATGTGCAATGTCCAGAGGAATTCGTTCATACTTCCTTTAACAATTGTCTGGCCCCAAACAGTCTTGGGGGGTCAGTAGACCAGCCCTATGTTTAAAAATGTTGAGAACCCCTGGCCTAGCGTATGTTTTTAAAAAAAAAGAGATTATCTCAGCCCTTAAGTTATCGTTAGTGAACATTAGCGTCTGCACGATCACGTTGCTGAATTCACAGATTGTGTTTAAGATTTGTTTTTTTTTTTAGATAATTATAGCCGTAACAGATTTCTTAGTAACAGTGCAAGGAAGTCAATGACATCGTGTGCGATGAGCCACCATGATCAAATATATGGGGATGTTTGGTCATGGCAATGATAAAATGTATGGGGATGTGTAGTAATGGCCATGATAAAGTGTATGGTGATGTGTAGTCATGGCTATGATAAAGTGTATGGTGCTGTGTAGTCATGGTCATGATCAAATGTATGGGGATCTTTAGTCATGGCCATGATAAAATGTATGGGGATGTGTAGTCATGGCCATGATAAAATGTATGGGGATGTGTAGTCATGGCTATGATAAAGTGTATGGTTATGTGTAGTCATGGCCATGATCAAATGTATGGGGATGTGTAGTCATGGCCATGATAAAATGTATGGGAATGTGTAGTCATGGCCATGATAAAATGTATGGTGATGTGTAGTCATGGCTATGATCAAATGAATGGGGATGTGTAGTCATGGCCATGATAAAGTGTATGGTTATGTGTAGTCATGGCCATGATCAAATGTCTGGGGATGTTTAGTCATGGCCATGATAAAATGTCTGGGGATGTTTAGTCATGGCCATGATAAAATGTATGGGAATGTGTAGTCATGGCCATGATAAAATGTATGTGATGTGTAGTCATAACGCCCCCGAAAACAATCCATTAGGGAGCATGATTGTTAATTTATTCTTTCTTATTGGTTGGACATTAGAGACTGTGTGTGAGGTCGTCAAAGAAGATGTTAACTTCTTTTTCTGACATTGTAGTTACGGTTAAGTTAGGAGGGGAGAAAAACAAGTTTCAAAAGATCAAGCGAAAATATAATTTAAAAAAAAACAAAGAAAACACACAACGAAACTGTCAGATTTGTAACATTTATTTAAAGAGTTGTAAATGAAACCTTTATGAAATCTGGTACGGCTACAAACATTGGGCAGGGGCATTGTGGAAACAAATGAATAATAGCATTACTCTAAATATTTGATTTTGTTGAAATATTCTTGTTTGATCCGGTATATTTTAAATTTCTTTTCCAAATACCAATTTTAAGGCTCACTTTATTGGGGGGGGGGGGGTGGGGTGGGGGGAGGGGGGTTGAAGTGCGGCCAAACTCAAAACTTTTGGGAATTTAAAACAAATGAACCAATTAGTTACAAATTAAAATATAGTAGTTGTAGCAGCCAGCTCAAGGGACACATAATTTAGGTTGCTGTCCAAATAAGTGCAAAATGATGCAAAACTAAATTGAGATATGCGCAACAATGCATCACTGGACCAGAGGACTCCATGCCCAGCATACGCTAGGGAGCCTTTTGATGCACTTGATTACTGCTTTGTCTGCACCCCCCAAAGCAGTTAAATGTGGCATTGCGGCGCGAAACTAAGTCCGGGCCAAAAGAATACCCCAGGGAGTGCGACAACAGGAGTGAATTCAGGTATGTTTGGCACCCAATGTCTAATTTTCGCGCTGGTAGGTTCCCTGCCCCCCTCCCCAACCTCTAAAATGTCCCCTCCCTGCTTCTAAAAGAAGAACTGCTTTCAGGTATCCTCAAAACTGCACCACATCACTTTGAGTGTATCAACGATTTTCACCAGACCTCTAACAATGCTCAATTCATAGCCATCGGCAGTCTCGCTTTCTGTCCACTTACCCTAATCAACATGACAGTGTCGGCACCTTTAAATACAAACAACGTTAGATGTCAGCAATTAGTTAGAATTGTATGCTACCTAACTCAGTATCAACAGGGGAATAGCTACCTAACTCAATACCAACAAGGGCATGCCACCTAGCTCAAAAGCAACAGGGGAATAGCTGCCTAACTCAATACCAACAAGGGCATGCCACCTAGCTCAAAAGCAACAGGGGAAAAGCTACCTAACTCAAGAGCAGGGCCGGCGCTAGGTGATGGTAAAGTGGGCGACGTGTTTTCGGGGCCCCGAGCGTTGCCGTAGTATATTTATAATATACCTAAGCCTACTAGTAGTTCCTAATCCAGTCAACAAAATATTCGGAGTTATTAGATAATCAAATGGTCTGAAGGTCAGTCTGTCCCCCATACAATCCCTTCGAGATCAATCTCGGGAAGACCTCTAAGCAGATGAGAGGGGATTATCAGGGCATTATATACTGTATAGACCTGCTAACCTTACCTTTTGTTCCGCCTTCATCAGAAGAATCGCGGAATATATAACGTCAACGGCCCCCAAAATTCAATTTGCCAAAGGCCCGGTACCCTCCTAGCACCAGCCCTGTCAATAGCAACAGGGGCATGCTACCTAACTCAGTAGCAACAGGGGCATGCTACCTAGCTAAGTAACAACAGGGGCATGCTACCTAGCTAAGTAGCAACAGGGGCATGCTACCTAGCTCAGTAGCAACAGGGGCATGCTATCTAGCTCAGTAGCAACAGGGGCATGCTACCTAGCTCAGTAGCTATAGGGGAATGCTACCTAGATCAGTAGCAACAGGGACATGCTACCTAGCTCAGTAGCAACAGGGGCATGCTACCTAGCTCAGTAGCAACAGGGGCATGCTACCTACCTCAGTAGCAATAAGGGAATGCTACCTAGATCAGTAGCAACAGGGCCATGCTACCTAGCTCAGTAGCAACAGGGGCATGGTACACAGCATTACGGAAATTGAAGCCAAGTTGTATGGATATTACATTACGGTGCGGCCACACAAACAGCAATGTTAAATACGCACCTCCAAAGGCTAACGGCTTCTCCAAAAGAAATGGATATCTGACATTAACAATTACTACGAAACAGGAAGTCATTGAAATGCGCTCGTCGGCGGTTGACATTATTTGCGCCAACGTGTGATGACGTGAACGATCCTGTCACGTGCGTGCATGACAACATGAGAGCTAATTTTAGCACGCGAGCAAACTTGGCGATTATTAAAGATTTTTCTTGAATAGCCTTGGATACGCCATAGCTACCGCCTAGTCTCACATGCTAATGAGAATCAGCAGACTAATCAACCAATCAATCAATCAATCCATTTTAAATAAACCAGACTGTTTTAAGGGGGTGGAGATCAAAACGTTGCCTAAGCACTTTTTTGTGTGTGTGTAGTCCTGCACTCCCCACTAACCATCCATTTTAAAAGATCCCGCAACTCCTGATTGCAGTCTCTCCCCATATAACCCTGATTGCAGTCTCTCCCCATATAACCCTGATTGCAGTCTCTCCCCATATAACCCTGATTGCAGTCTCTCCCCATATAACCCTGATTGCAGTCTCTCCCCACATAACCCTGATTGCAGTCTCTCCTCATATAACCCTGATTGCAGTCTCTCCTCATATAACCCTGATTGCAGTCTCTCCCCATATAACCCTGATTGCAGTCTCTCCCCCATATAACCCTGATTGCAGTCTCTCCTCATATAACCCTGATTGCAGTCTCTCCCCATATAACCCTGATTGCAGTCTCTCCCCTTATAACCCTGATTGCAGTCTCTCCCCTTATAATCCCGATTGCAGTCTCTCCTCTTATAATCCCGATTGCAGTCTCTCCCCTTATAACCCTGATTCAGAACAGTTCCTGCACCCCCAACCGATTACATGTATGGGTGCTATCTCTAAAAAAAAATTAAAAAATGTTTAATTTTAAAAGTAAAATTAGAACTGTAAAATATGACAAATGAGATCCATAATTAATCATTAAAAATGTTATCTTATGCTGCATACGATGTTACTTTAAAAAATATAATCAATAATAAGCAGACGTGACTCCTGGACGTTACACATTAGCTAATGAAAACTATATTTAGCTCTCAATTTAAATTTTTTTAAATGTATTTATTTTTCTTCTTTTCAAATATTTTTGTGTTTGTGTGTGAGACTGTTTGTACAGATTTTTTTTTTTTGAGACCTTCAAAAAGTCTGGGTCTTTCCGGGGCTCCATGCACGGGCTCACTGGCCCCATGCACGGGCTCGCTGGCCTTAGCTATCCTGTTACTGGTACTGTCTTTGATGTTCGTTCAATTAGTCACGTGATCTTTGTGTGCAATGTTTGAATAGAAACGGGGAAGCTAATTAAAAAACGTTTCCTACTCGTCCAATATCAAGTTTAAGAATTTACAACTTGCGCTATGGAAATGACCTTGATGTAAGTACCTAATGGTTAAGCATTGATTTAGTAGTACTTGGGGTTTGAATCAGGGCCAGACAATGGTTTAGTAGTACTTGAGGTTTGAATCAGTGCCAGACTGTGGTTTAGTAGTACTTGGGGTTTGAATCAGGGCCAGGCAATGGTTTAGTAGTACGAGAGATTGGAATCAGGGCCAGACAATGGTTTAGTAGTACTTGAGGTTTGAATCAGTGCCAGACTGTGGTTTAGTAGTACTTGGGGTTTGAATCAGGGCCAGACAATGGTTTAGTAGTACGAGAGATTGGAATCAGGGCCAGACAATGGTTTTCGGGGAACGTGAGAACATTTATCATATATGTCACTGTAGCTATTTTTTTAACAATAGTGTCAGTGAAAAGTACAGCAAGAAATACAGAAACATCCCACTCAGGGGTTTTGGACATAACGCCGCCTTTGTCCTTTTGGATAATGCAACTGTGAGTTTGATGTGAATGACGAGCAACACCTCTTAACGAATGACAACGAAGTTACGTAACATTAAGTTGAATCTTAATTTATTGTACGAGACATTCTTTTCAGCCCGATCAGCCAAAAAGGAACTTAAAAACGGATTTTAATTTGTTGTTCTGTGTTGGTTAAATTTAATCTCGTCTCGCCGCATGAAGTCAAGAGAAGGGAGCTAGTGCGGTGGAAGCTAGGGCTAGGAGCTAGGACTGTGGAGCTAGGCCGGTGGAATTAGGCCGGTGGAATTAGGCCGGTGGAATTAGGCTGGTGGAAGTTAGTGCGGTGGGAGCTAGGGTTGTGATTGCTAGGGTGGTGGCAGCCAAATCGATGGGAGCTAGGGTGGTGGCAACTAGGGTTGTGATTGTTAGGGTGGTGGCAGCCAAAACGATGGGAGCTTGGGTGGTGGGAACTAGGGTTGTGATTGCTAGGGTGGTGGCAGTCAAAACGATGGGAGCTAGGGTAGTAGCAGTTAGGGTTGTGGGAGTTAGGAGCGTGACAGCTTGAGCTTTTGGAGATTGGGCTGTTGGAGATTGGGCTGTTGGAGATTGGGCTGTTAGAGATTGGGCTGTTGGAGATTGGGCTGTTGGAGATTGGGCTGTTGGAGATTGGGCTGTTGGAGATTGGGCTGTGGGAGATTGGGCTGTTGGAGATTGGACTGTGTGAGATTGGGCTGTGGGAGATTGGGCTGTGTGAGATTGGGCTGTGGGAGATTGGGCAGTGTGAGATTGGACTGAGGGTGGTGGGAGCTAGGGTGGTGGGAGCTAGGGGTGTGGGAGCTTGGGGTGTTGGAGGTTGGGCTGTGGGAGATTGGGCTGTGGGAGATTGGGCTGTGGGAGATTGGGCTGTGGGAGATTGGGCTGTTGGAGATTGGGCTGTTGGAGATTGGGCTGTGGGAGATTGGGCTGTTGGAGATTGGGCTGTGTGAGATTGGGCTGTTGGAGATTGGGCTGTGTGAGATTGGGCTGTGTGACATTAGGCTGTGGAAGATTGGACTGTGGGCGATTGGACTGTGCGAGATCGGACTGTGTGAGATTGGACTGTGGGAGATTGGAATGTGTGAGATTGGACTGTGGGAGATTGGACTGTGTGAGATTGGACTGTGTGAGATTGGACTGTGTGACATTGGGCTGTGTGAGATTGTACTGTGTGAGATTGGACTGTGTGAGATTGGACTGTGTGAGATTGGACGGTATGAGATTTGACTGTGTGAGATTGTGCTGTGTGAGATTGGACTGTGTGACATTGGGCTGTGTGAGATTGGACTGTGTGAGATTGGACTGTGTGAGATTGGACTGTGTGAGATTGGACTGTGTGAGATTGGACTGTGTGAGATTGGACGGTGTGAGATTGGACTGTGTGAGATTGTGCTGTGTGAGATTGGACTGTGTGAGATTGTGCTGTGTGAGATTGGACTGTGTGAGATTGGGCTGTGTGAGATTGGACTGTGTGAGATTGTGCTGTGTGAGATTGGACTGTGTGACATTGGGCTGTGTGAGATTGGACTGTGTGAGATTGGACTGTGTGAGATTGGACGGTATGAGATTGGACTGTGTGAGATTGTGCTGTGTGAGATTGGACTGTGTGAGATTGGACTGTGTGAGATTGGACGGTATGAGATTGGACTGTGTGAGATTGTGCTGTGTGAGATTGGACTGTGTGAGATTGGACGGTATGAGATTGGACTGTGTGAGATTGAGAGATTGGACTGTGTGAGATTGGACTGTGTGAGATTGGACGGTATGAGATTGGACTGTGTGAGATTGTGCTGTGTGAGATTGGACTGTGTGAGATTGGACGGTATGAGATTGGACTGTGTGAGATTGTGCTGTGTGAGATTGGACTGTGTGAGATTGGACGGTATGAGATTGGACTGTGTGAGATTGTACTGTGTGAGATTGGACTGTGTGAGATTGGACTGTGTGAGATTGGACTGTGTGAGATTGGACGGTATGAGATTAGACTGTGTGAGATTGGACGGTATGAGATTGGACTGTGTGAGATTGGACTGTGTGAGATTGTACTGTGTGAGATTGGACTGTGTGAGATTGGACGGTATGAGATTGGACTGTATGAGATTGTACTGTGTGAGATTGGACTGTGTGAGATTGTACTGTGTGAGATTGGACTGTGTGAGATTGGACTGTGTGAGATTGGACGGTATGAGATTGGACTGTGTGAGATTGGACTGTGTGAGATTGGACTGTGTGAGATTGGACTGTGTGAGATTGGACTGTGTGAGTGAAGAGATCATGAAGATTTAAAAAAAAAAGAGTGATAAAACACGTTTTACAAGCCGTCCATTCCTCAACATCCACGTTGTGACTGTCTATGACGTGTGCATCTTCCTGGAAACATATTGACGACGAGGAGGCGAAGCTTGGCGTTAGTTATAACATTTTTAACAGTCCTTTTACAGTGCCGCTAGTCTCCGCCAAAACAATCCAATCACATTGCTCAGTAGAGTCAACAGATACAATTCACCTTTTTTTTCACGCATTTTTGAACATATCCACACATGGCATAAATGTAGTTCAAATCATTTCAACAGCAAACTTACGATGACAACAAGCCTGGTGGTGTAGCCTGGTCTTCTTTTCAAAGATTGTTATGAAACTATAGATATCTGGGTACTAGCACCCACAGACTAGCATCAAACTATAGGAATTCTGGGTGCTGGTATCCCACAGACTTGCATCAAACTATAGGAATACTGGGTACTAGTACCCAGAGACAGGGCGGCGCCAGAATATTTGGCACCCAAGGCGAACCTGTCGCACTGCGCCCCCCGCGCCCACGGCAACTAATTATTTAATTCATATTAACTTTCACAAATGAATATTGGTGCTGCCGTTTTTTTTCAATTCGTATTTACATTCAATAGAATCTATACATGTAAAAATGGTATATTATGTAATTTCAAAACTTTATTTTTCGCGCACTTCAGATATTTAGATATTTAAACTTGTATCTGTAAATTGCAATTAATTTACTTACACAAATGAATTAAAAATATAGCAAAATAGTAAACCAAAATAACATTTGATTTTGCAGTTTCCGTCGTCATTTCAATCGCCGTGGCAGAGAGAAAACGATTGTCGGGCGCACAGTATCGTAAACGACGGGCTGAAAAGGAAAAATACGTAAAAAAAAAAAAAAAAAAATGCAAGGATCCTCTAAGTGGGGCTGGAGTCGGGGAAGGGCATCCGGCAATAAAAAACAAATCGCTCCAAAACTCCATTGAGTTGCAACACTCGTCAGAGTTGATGCACTCATGTGTCCAAGTGTGTCCTACCAAGGCCGAGCCTGGAAACAAAGGAATTTAAACGGTAAACAAGAAGAAGAAGAATCTTTCCAAAAGTATTTAAGTAGCCCGTCGACGATAATCAAATTTAAATTATTTATTTTATTTTCAATATGGACGTCATTTCAAAATGAAATGACGTCCCCGGATGTGGCGGTATTTGCCCGTAACGTAAGTAAGTAAATTATTGATCGATTTTTTACTAAGCAATTCGTTTCATTCGTTTTAATAAAACAGCAAATATATGTGAAAAAAAACTATGCAATTTAATTCAATGTTTAAATGATGGCGTCACTACACTAGAAAAATTATTAATCCATTTATTACTAAAGGGCGGCAATTTTTATATATATATATATTTATATTTTACTTAGCTCATAGTGCCACACTGCCGCCCCATAAATTGCCGTCCTTGGCGGCCGTCTACTTCGCCTAGTGGTTAAACCGCGCCTGCCCACAAACTGACATCAAACTAAAGGATTCTGGGCTCTAGTACCCGCAGACTGGCACCAAACTATATGAATTCTGGTTACCAGTACCCACAGACATGCATTAAACTATAGGAATTCTGTGTACTAGTACCCGCAGACTGGCATCAAACTATAGGAATTCTGTGTACTAGTACCCTCAGACTCGCATCAAACTATAGGAATTTTTGGTTCTAGTACCCACAGGCTGGCACCAAACTATTAGAATTCTGTGTACTAATACAAACAGACTGGCACCAAGCTATAGGGATTCTGGGCACTAGCACCCACAGACTTGCGTCCTGGTTTGGCCCACGTATTCCATAGCCACAACGCTGACCCGTCTCGTTGTCTTGGGGGGGGGGGAGTGGGTTGGGCTGTGTGTCTCACGATTACAGAAACATTGATGTGTTGCTCTAATTATCACCACGGTAAACAAATGTCGTGTGGCTAAACTCAGTCATTATGTGAACGCTGTTGTCTGAACAAGTTTAGGTAATGACTAGTCTTAGTCACGTCTCGTCCTCTCAGTGTGCTTAATTTTAAACAGTTTAAAACCCACTACAATGCTCATCTTTAAGCCATTCAAAAAAAAACAACACAACTTAATTGTCTGAATTGGTGCTATTTTAAGCCCCCATGACGTCATGTTGAACTCAACACTTACGTTTAAAGTTAAAACGCCATCTTTGCACCTTAGCTCGATAATGACTAATGTCACTATCCATTAAATCTCGAATTTTCAAAAACAATCGTAATATATATATATATATATATATATATATATATATATATATATATATGTGTGTGTGTGTATACATATTCCCCAGGCATATAAAAATATTAATTTTGTCTATATCCATTAAATCTCGAATTTTCAAAAACAATCGTAATATATATATATATATATATATATATATATATATATATATATATATATGTGTGTGTGTGTATACATATTCCCCAGGCATATAAAAATATTAATTTTGTCTAAATAAGACATCTTTGCCCTATCTGCTATTTTAACACGAAGACATATGCCCAACTTCAGTGGTGCATTAGAAACGATAAAACTTATTTACAAATAAAGTGTTGCAAGGGTGAAATGATGGGGCCACGACTTGTCACATCTATACCGCGAGGTGGTGAAAGACTATCTCATATCCTTAGTGGATTTCCCAGAGAAATATCAGGGGTAAGTCAAGAGTAGAAATACCAGGGGTAAGTCAAGAGTAGAAATACCAGGGGTAATTCAAGAGTAGAAATACCACGGGTAATTCAAGAGTAGAAATACCAGGGGTAATTCAGGAGTAGAAATACCAGGGGTAAGTTAAGAGTAGAAACCACCAGGGATAATTCAAGAGAAGAAATACCAGGGGTAATTCAAGAGAAGAAATACCAGGGGTAATTCAAGTGTAAAAATACCAGGGGTAATTCAAGAGTAGAAATGCGCCGTAACGGGAAAGCGTCTAAAAATCACGAGTCAGTGACGCAGAGCATGACAAAAAAAACGAACGCCCCCGAGCTCATGCTCAATCCCTCCCTCACTGTTGTCACTCATTGCCAATTAACCGACTGTAAATTTATTCAGCGCGAACATGGTTATTGTTTAGAAATGGGTCGAGTTCTCGGAACCCGAAAGCTCTAGAGCTCGAGACTGAGCGGATATGTGTAGCAAATTTTGGCACGGAATCTGAATGCTGCTTTGGAATCCTAATGCCCAGCATGTCCTTTTTGTGTTCATGTGCTTTGGAATCCTAATGCCCAGCATGTCCTTTTTGTGTTCATGTGCTTTGGAATCCTAATGCCCAGCATGTCCTTTTTGTGTTCATGTGCTTTGGTAAAAATCCATTGCACCCCATCCACAGGCTTTATTGTTTAGTTCGTTGTGGGAAGCTGTAGTGGAAGCTGTAGTGGAAGCTGTAGTGGAAGCTGTAGTGGAAGCTGTAGTGGAAGCTGTAGTGGAAGCTGTAGTGGAAGCTGTAGTGGAAGCTGTAGTGGAAGCTGTAGTGGAAGCTGTAGTGGAAGCTGTAGTGGAAGCNTATCACATGAAATCGGCACATCTCTTATCACATGAAATCGGCACATCTCTTATCACATGAAATCGGCACATCTCTTATCACATGAAATCGGCACATCTCTTATCACATGAAATCGGCACATCTCTTATCACATGAAATCGGCACATCTCTTATCACATGAAATCGGCACATCTCTTATCACATGAAATCGGCACATCTCTTATCACATGAAATCGGCACATCTCTTATCACATGAAATCGGCACATCTCTTATCACATGAAATCGGCACATCTCTTATCACATGAAATCGGCACATCTCTTATCACATGAAATCGGCACATCTCTTATCACATGAAATCGGCACATCTCTTATCACATGAAATCGGCACATCTCTTATCACATGAAATCGGCACATCTCTTATCACATGAAATCGGCACATCTCTTATCACATAAAATGGGCACATCTCTTATCACATGAAATCGGAACATCTCTTATCACATGAAATCGGCACATCTCTTATCACATGAAATCGGCACATCTCTTATCACATGAAATGGGCACATCTCTTATCACATGAAATCGGCACATCTCTTATCACATGAAATCGGCACATCTCTTATCACATGAAATCGGCACATCTCTTATCACATGAAATCGGTACATCTCTTATCACATGAAATCGGCACATCTCTTACCGCATGCAATCGGCTAACATCGATAAAGGAGTTACCCCACTTATCTCCAGGAGATGGAGAGCATGGAATATTTGGAGCAAACTGCTCACTGTGATGTCATTCGCGAGACGATAATTTGTGAGTAAACCAAGATGCTCCATTCTCAACGATGATTCAAGGAAAGACATGCCTGGTGGTAGTCCTCAAAAACTCGAAGTCTAAAGTAAGTCGGTGTAGTTCATATACTGAAAGAAAAAGGACTGGGATGCATAGAGTCTGTGGGACCCAGAAACTGATTTATCCACATTCTAATTATTTTAAAGTTAAAAAAAATTATATTGAAACTCGAACGATTTGGAACTGGAGCGGTATTCTGGAACGGATCAATTTCGAATTCTGATGCCTGCCTGCAGTATAAAGTAACTTTACCGGTCTGCGTTGTTACTTGGAGAAACTCTTCAAGATGAAAGTCCCTAGGCGTTGGTTGCCACGTGACATGTCCCCACTTACGTCATTTTTTGACATCAGAGATCATCTCTGAATTGTGTTCTCAAAATGATCATTAATGCATTATTTTTAAATTCTTTACAATTAATCCCGCATTTGTTCGTATGTTTAAGGCAACATTTTCGGACGGCTCATTGACCTATTTTCCGTCATCCTAACGCGCTGGACTTAGCGCACAGCAGACTCATTGCTGATGACTACCCAGTGAATCCAATATTCAGTTCCACTCCTTTATAGCCACGAACCCACGTAAAATCAGTTTTAATGGTATCGGATGCCACTGAATTCATGAAATAAAATTACCGATTACTGCACCAGATGAGACTCTTATGAATATCACAGGTGCGTTTGGTGCGTTATATTTTATTGTGTTTTACGGAAATAGTTGGTGGGATAAATCTGTAATATATATATATTGCGGAGGGGGGGGGGCATTAATTGACATTCTTATAAAGTGCGTTACATCGATGTGTGTTTTGTCAAATTTTTAGCCCCCGTGTGGGCTCGGCAATCATTAGGTCAACATTACCTACATACGCCCATCAGCAAGTGCAGGCGAACACAGCCGTGTGGGCTCAGCAATTATCGATTTTATTTTGTCTTCAAAATGGATGTTGTCAACATTCTTGCATTTTAACTCCGTAAAAATATTAATAAAAATCCCCACCCATAATAAATCTGTGGCCACAGCACAAACAGTTCAGTTCAGACTTCATCAGCAAGTCATTGAAACATTCACAACCGCAGAGTGTTACCGTGCATGGCGATAAGTTTGTTTCAGTTATGCTCAGTCTATCAATCCGAACAACAATCCTTCAAGCCATCGGTCCATCCTTCCATCCATCCGACCATCCACCTGTCCATTAATCCACACATCCTACCATTTATCCACACTCCACAACTCTGAGGCTAAATTATATCAAGGGACGTAATGGCCATATGTTTTGATCCAACTTTTATGAAATTTTGACTTTTAGCACACACAAAAATTATGCGTGACGTCAAAAACAAACTACCAAAGACGTCTCCGTATCTTTTGGCTTCTCTGTCGAGGGTAAAACATTATGGTCCATTACATTAAAATGTATGTCTAGATACACACACAAGAATACAGGTTGGTTACACCAATGGCAGTCTCTTGACAGAAGCGAAAATAATCCAGTTATGAAATTCTAACTCTAAAAAAATAATATATACAGTGGAACCTCGGATATAAGCTTAATCCGTTCAATGACTCCGTTCGGTGACCCCGTTCAATGACTCCGCTCAGAGAATCCGCTCAGTGACTCCGTTCGGTGGTTCAGTTCAATGACTCCGTTCGGTGAATCTGTTTAGTGACTCCGTCCAGTGACTTCGTTCAATGAATTTGTTCAGTGACTCCGTTCAATGACTCCGTTAAAGGACTCCGTTCAATGACTCCGTTCAGTGACTCCGTTCAGTGACTCCGTTATTCAATCCGAAATGTTTGGTAAATCAATGTAAATTCCATGAACGTGTCCCAGTCCTATCAAGCGTGGTTTTTGTTCCATGTTTAAGTGTTGTTCTGTTGGGTTGTGTGGGCAGGTGTATGCGTATGTTCGTAACCCAAAGTAT
This sequence comes from Lymnaea stagnalis, assembly GCA_964033795.1. Classification (NCBI taxonomy): domain Eukaryota; kingdom Metazoa; phylum Mollusca; class Gastropoda; family Lymnaeidae; genus Lymnaea; species Lymnaea stagnalis. Next base: position 1,411,287 of record CAXITT010000032.1, read on the forward strand.
CGTTTGTATATATATATATATATATATATATATATATATATTGAGAAATGTTTCAAAATTATGTTTTATTATGTAAACTTCATTTTTTTCAAATTGTAACTACTTTTTTTTGTTAATGGTGACCAAGCAAGTAAATGATCGTCAGGAAAAAAAGTAACTCGGTTTTACGTAAGCACATACACAAATCTTAAAGGAGAAATGTTAACTTTTAGGCTAATTATTATAAAATGTTTAAGTGTTTGGTGAACACCCACATTCATTAATCTTAATAGAGGTAGTTAAATAGATGAATGACCTTTGCGTTCATAGGAAAACAAGAGTTAAATTCGTCAGCACAGCAGGAGGTAACACAAATCCTCCACAAAATTAATTCAACCAGCACAACACGAGTTAACCAATCACTAGCACAACATGAGTTAACTAATCACCAGCACAGCACGAGTTAACCAAATACCAGCACAACACGAGTTAACCAATCACTAGCACAACATGAGTTAACTAATCACCAGCACAGCACGAGTTAACCAAATACCAGCACAACACGAGTTAACCAGACACCAGCACAGCACGAGTTAACCAAATACCAGCACAACACGAGTTAACCAGACATCAGCACAGCACGAGTTAACCAAATACCAGCACAACACGAGTTAACCAGACACCAGCACAGCACGAGTTAACCAAATACCAGCACAACACGAGTTAACCTGACACCAGCACAGCACGAGTTAACCAAATACCAGCACAACACGAGTTAACCAGACACCAGCACAGCACGAGTTAACCAAATACCAGCACAACACGAGTTAACCAGACCCCAGCACAGCACGAGCTAACCAAATACCAGCACAACATCATCTAACAAAACCTTCAAAACGACAGTCATAATCCGGCAACGCTCAACGTCAGCTCAACGTCAGCGAAGCCACCATCATCGTATGAATTATGCTGAGGTCGCAGCTGCAGGTTGTGAACGCCAACAGCGTGTAGCAAGCACATAGGAGCATGTGTAAACCCTAACTCTAACCGCTGAGATCATGGTGACAATCTTGACGTATTTAATAATAATAATAATAATAATAAAGTTCATTTCAAAAACAAGCTTCATCCCCAAAGGCTCGAAGCGCGGTACAAAGTCAACAAAAAAAAAATCTATAATTTACCACATTTAAAACAAACGCAACACTGCAAAAACTAATTACAAGCATACAATGTCAAAGTCTTTCAACCCATTTCAACCCCAAGCAACACAGCCAATATGCATTAAATGGAAAATATGGTAGACAATCATCCCAGAAAGTGTTTGCGAAATAAATGTGTCTTTAAATCGGTTTTAAAGGACACCAGTGTCTGGATGTTTCTGAGATCGAGTGGAAGGGCGTTCCAAATTGTTGGACCAGCAAATGCGAAAGTGCGCTTTCCGCAAGTCTCAAGGCGAACACGTGGTGTCAAGAGTTTGCCACTGTCGGATGAGCGGAGTTGTCTACTGGGTACATAAGGCGTCAGCAGCTCGTTCAGATAGGACGGCGCCAGGCCATGTAGACAGCGGTAGCGGTACAAGTAAGGGCCCCGAAATAGGACGTCTGGGAGTCTGTCCATGTACCAGCTGATTTAACTTTATTTTCTGTGTGCATAGCCTTAACTTAGGCAAACTTTTGAGGATAACTGTATGTGTGAAAACATCGTGTGTTAGAGCAGCGGTTCTCAACCTGTGGTTCTCGACCCCTTTGGGGGTTGAACGACCCTTACACAGGGGTCGTCAAAGAGTATAGGAAAACACATATTTATGAAGTAGCAGCGAAAAGAATTTTATGGTTGGGGGGGGGGGTCATCACAACAGGAGGAACTGGATTAACAGGTCGCGGCATTACGAATGTTGAGAACCACTGTGTTATGCCTTATTGTGAGAAAAATTCATATATCACACAGAGGACATTAACATTTCCTTGAATGAATAAATTCATTTTTTAAATTTTCTGTAAGATATAGAGAATGTTCATAATTTGACTTGACCGCTTGTGAAATAAAGTTGAGCGAACTTCAGATCACCAGTTTTTACAATAAAACAAAATTATCAAAAAAAAAAGGGAAGTTTTGAAAAGAGTTAGAATGCAATATTAACAAAGACAATATTAAAGTATTCGTTATTTAATAACTTTTAAAGCGGTGAACATGTATCTGTCTCGGTGCATTCCTTCTGAGACCATTCAGTTGCCAGCGAAGACATTAATTGATGGATTAAGAACAACACTACAGCATTTCAAATGAAACCGAAATAAGTTGTTCGATAAAAGATTCTCGAACAAAAACGTCTGTCATGTTAATAAGCAGAGGCGTTCCGAAGACATGTGGCGCCCACGCCTAGGACTAAAATTGATATCCTTATAAAAGGAGGGGGGACGGCATAAAATGCCCCCCCCCCCACTGAATATGCAGGGTTTATTTAAATTGCTATGTACTGTGCCGCCTCCAGTAGTAGACAACATAACAAGCCGAGCCATGTTTTGGTTTAGTCCCCCCCTCCCCCTTTTTGAAAAAAAAAACCTTGAAATGACGCCCCTGAAAACGAGGGATTAAAAAAAAGTCATATCATAATAGGCCGACACATAGAAAAAGTATCCCTTGACATGGAAAAAGTAGGCCTATACATAGACAAAGTAGGTCTATACATAGACAAAGTAGGTCTATACATAGACAAAGTAGGCCTATACATAGACAAAGTAGGCCTAAACATAGACGAGTTGGTCTATACATAGACAAAGTAGGTCTATACATAGACAAAGTAGGTCTATAAATAGACAAAGTAGGTCTTTACATAGACAAAGTAGGTCTACCCATAGACAAAGTAGGCCTGCACATAGACAAAGTAGGCCTACACATAGACAAAGTAGGCCTACACATAGACAAAGTAGGCCTACACATAAACAAAGTAGGCCTATACATAGACAAAGTAGGTCTATACATAGACAAAGTAGGTCTATACATAGACAAAGTAGGTCTATACATAGACAAAGTAGGCCTATACATAGACAAAGTAGGTCTATACATAGACAAAGTAGGTCTATACATAGACAAAGTAGGTATACCCATAGACGACTGTAAAGAATTTTTTTTTTTAATATTCTTAGGAGAACATTTGTTTTAAAAAAATATTCTTTATTCCAAAATCACAATTTCCGTTTCCTCTTTATCCGCATTTCTTTAAATCACGTACCACCCACATCTCGTGTCTTTTCTCCCCCCCCCCCCCACTTTATCGCTACGCCCCTGATTATATGCCTATATCGATTTAACTTCTTAATATTGCCATAACAAAAAAATTTTTCGCGCTTCATTACCAATTCTTATTAACATTAAAAAGAAAATAGTTTTTTGAACCCAATTATATTAATTTAAAAAAAAACAGTTCTGCATTAATCAAGATGGTTAAGTGGTGGGCACGTGACTTGCCTCACACGGCGGCACTGTTGGTTCCGTGGAAGGGGATGCTGAAATTTTTTTTTTTTTTTTTCTATTCCACGTTGCCGATTTGAGATTTTAATCCATGTGTTGAAACAAATCTCGGCTATTAAAAATTAAATTACAAAGGTACCTGATGGACGCTTAGAGGCAGATGCAGCGAAAGGTTGAATGAAATCGGCAATGAATGACATTCGTATCGAACATAGTCTTGAAATCGATGAAGTGCAATTCACAGTTTATTGAATAACAGGAAGTTTTGCTAGAGCCTGCGATCTTCTATAATTAATTTTGAAACATACCCCCCCCCCCTCAAAAAAAAAATGCTAACAAATGTATTGTTTATGAACATCAATAACATCGAAAGTAATAGCTACATTCCAAAGAACGTGCGCAACTCCGTGGGTGGCGCCCGAAGACGGGGCGGTCCGCATTGGGCGCCAGCATTTCAACCAAATGAAGCTTTATTTATGGCCGGGGGGGGGGCAAAAATTCCTGGCGACTCTTAACTTAGTTACGCCACCGATTCCAATATTTAAAAAAAAATTCCTTTAATAAGCAAATAAACAATAATAATAATTATAATAATAATAAGTTGAAAACCACAAAACTTTTAAGCCAACGACAGAAAGCACAAGGCAAGGTACAGTGCAAACTTTGAATATGCTCCAAAAGATACTTACATAATGAAACTATACCCAGCTTTAAAACGATTCGACAATTCGTGTGGTTTTTTAAAAAGAAAGATGTGATTATGTCACCATGAATCATTACAGATCTTTGTTACAAGACTTCTTTGCATCATTAGTCGATAGTCTCAGCTTTATTAGCTCTCAGCCCCCTTCCCCCCCCCCCCCCGAGGATTATATTTACCCCGATGGAGCCATTTCTGAACCACACTTAAAGCCAGACAGTGCTGAGCCAACGGGAGAGGTAGGTGGCCCATCGCTTATGGAAGACCCAATCGAATGGAGAAAAAATAATTAAACTTAGTTTGGGGAGGGTGAGTAGGGAGGGGAAATATTGCAAACTTTCTTGAAGCATCATTGTACAATGAGGGATATTAGCACGCACGCAAGCACACCCCCACCACACCCAACCATGGTTTTTTTTTATGGAATCGCCGCTGATACCATAAAAAGCTTCCACAGTTGCCGAGAGGTAAATTAGCCATCGTCGTAGTCACATAGATGAAACCTTAAGAACAAAGTAACCTAGGAGATAAACAAAACAAATCCAAGCTAGTTACCGGACGCTGACGTCACAGGCGAGAACGAGGAAGTCCTCATGTTTCAACATCCTGATCTAAGACAATCCAATTATCGACAGGGATGTCTGGCACGATGGCAAAAAGAAAAAAAAATGACATGATGTTTGGGACAATGACATCATGGACTGGGATGTCTTAAGTCTAAAGACCGCGTGATTAATCGTAATCCATCTTTATTACCCTTCTTTACACATCGTACTTAATCTCAGAGAGTCGCCGTAACTTGATACAATAATTTATGTAAATGTGTCGTCATAAAGTTTTTTTTTAAACAATAACAACTTTTGGTCATTTTGAAAAAGATGTATGTTTTTGTTTTTTTTAATAATTAAAAAATATATAATTCTTAGACGTTCTCCCAGTGTTTATCAAACTTTTCTACAGACCTTAAACCTCTTTTTCAGATATTTCTTTCTCTACCAAGTCATTAAAACACTAAAGCGCTTAAATGCAAATATATTCATCTATTAAGCAAACAGAGACACTGTCACAACTTTAGCAGCGTCCTCTACATTGTTAATTATTAAACAAGGCGATGTCATCAACCCAGGCAGCGGGTGTAAGATGGGGTCATCTCTTAGGAAGCAGGAGTAAGACGGGGTCATCAACACTTGCAGCAGGTTTAAGACGAGGGCATCACTCAGGCAGCAGGTGTAAACCGGGGTCATCACACAGGCAGCAGGTGTAAGACGGTGTCATCACTCAGGCAGCAGATTTTCGGGTAACTACTCCAGAAAAGTATTTTTTATTTATTTAAAAAGTATTATTCGCTATAGTAAAGACAGAGTCCCATCATAATAATAGCATAAAGCCAACTGATAAATACGTCATCAGAATTCTGTAGACAACTAGATGAATTCTATAGACAACTAGCTGCTCTGAATTAAGTAGACAACTAGCTTCTCAGAATTCTGTAGACAACTAGCTTCTCTGAATTAAGTAGACAACTAGCTTCTCTGAATTAAGTAGACAATTAACTTCTCAGAATTCTGTAGACTAACTGGCTTCTCATAATTCTGTAGACAACTAGTTTCTCAGAACTCTGTAGACAACCAGCTTCTCAGAACTCTGTAGACAACTAGTTTCTCAGAACTCTGTAGACAACCAGCTTCTCAGAACTCTGTAGACAACTAGTTTCTCAGAACTCTGTAGACAACCAGCTTCTCAGAACTCTGTAGACAACTAGTTTCTCAGAACTCTGTAGACAACCAGCTTCTCAGAACTCTGTAGACAACTAGTTTCTCAGAACTCTGTAGACAACCAGCTTCTCAGAACTCTGTAGACAACTAGTTTCTCAGAACTCTGTAGACAACTAGCCTCTCAGAACTCTGTAGACAACTAGCCTCTCAGAACTCTGTACAGTGTCCATAGAGACATCAAACGCTACGCTAGTTTTTAAGCGCGTGTTCACGTCCTCGTTGATATCCTCGGAATCAGCCCCACTAACATCCTCCAAACATGGAGGGACATTTCAATTTAACGTTGCTCGACATTTTTGCGGTGACAATAAACGAAACTAGCCTGAAGCGATATTATTTTTGCACCTCAAGATATTGAATGTCTTTTATTTTCTGAAGGGTGGCCGCTGTGCCCTAGATTTCTTTTAATTTACTCAGGTATTAGAAGTACTACAAAAACTACAATTCCATGGAAGGGGATCCAATATGATAGTTGTTTTGTTTTTTTTGGTTTGTATTGAGACAAGTTGAAGATGAAATTTTGCTAAAAATTGGGTAGTATTTTATTTTATCATTTGCAGATTCCTGTTGTGTGTTATTCAAGTTTTCTGACCCTGCACCGAGACATTGTGGCCGTGGTACCCATGAATGGGCATCTCTTATAAATATTTTGCTTCTGTTGTGTCCTGCTTCATTTTCACAACTGGCCCTCCCTCTACTCAACATGTTTTATAGTCAGGTACTTGGGGGTTGGGGGGGGGGTCGGGTGGGAGAGCTGTCACTCAACGAGCGTCATGAGGGACGGTTGAGCTCAAGTGAAAAGGTTGAATTTTTTTCTTTAGGTTGAGGCGACAATTACAATGGTAAAGAGCCAGGGGAATGGTGTAAGTCTGACTGACCGTAGGACTGACCGTAGGAATGATTGTAGGACTGACTGTAGGACTGACTGTAGGACTAACTGTAGGACTGACTGTAGGACTGACTGTAGGACTGACTGTAGGACTGACCGTAGGACTGACTGTAGGACCTATTGTTTAAAAGCCTGCAGACATAGTGTAGGCCCGTCTCTACGACCTTTGCTTCAAGGCCGGCATATACTGTCAAAAATGAGAAGTTAACATTTTTGTGTAACACTCGGACCCACCGGGTGTTTTCTCTGAATAGCGGACCTGGTGTAACGGCTACAGCAGGTTAAGCCCTAGTTTGGAATATTTTTAAAAAAATTCATTTTATAAAACGGTTTTAATTTTTTTATTCCTTTATTTGCGATATTAAAAAAAAAGATATGTATATATATATATATATATATTGTGTTTTAAACAAAATTGACTGTAACTGCTGAATAATGCGTTTGAATTTTAACTCACTGGTGAGAGAGGGCAGAGTGATCAGGGAGAATGGTTTATGGGGTGGGGGGGGGGTGTTCCTAGGTTAGAGTGGAGTTATAGGTTGAGCGTTCACGAGGGGATGAAGGTGTACGAGCACAGTGGTTTAGAGGATATGCTTTTTGTCAAACACTGTCTTTAAAAAGTTGTTAACAAGCCTGAACATTAGAATTGTGTCTCATCGACGCTTCGCTATTAGCTGCTGTACACGTCTTAACATTAGAGATGTATCTCATCGACGCTTTGCTATAGTTGTCATACACGTAAAACTTTCAACTCATCAATATAAATATTTTTTTTTCTTTTTCTTTTGTAAAAACACCGCCTTCCGTGTGCCTTTATCTCATGAAGAGTAGGATCTATTCTAAGGATTTGTTATATATATAATATCTATCTATCTATCTATCTATCTATCTATATGTCTATATCTATATATATATAGAGAGAGATATATAGATACATAGATATATAGATATAGATATATATATATATATTGGAACACCTGCTACTGATATATATATATATATAGGAACACCTGCTGCTGATATATAATATATATATATCAAGGAAACCACGGCCATCAACATGTCTTCTTCATGAACCAACAAGGTCTCCCACTGTATGAACAGATCGTCTCTACAATCAGCTGATTACCATCACAACAAAATTCCCCGTGACGTAAGAAGGGTGCCTCTCATCCGTGTTATAGATTACAGAATATTTTCTTTACTGGCGCAGCTCCCGAGACAGACGGACACTTACAAACACACACGCACTAGTTATTAGTGTGTGTGTGGGGGGGGGGAGGGGGGGGTCCTGCTACGTCTCAACAATCTGGATGTCATAAGTTAATTGAGTTCATTTTCGTCTAAAAACATTTACTATTTAAACATTTACCCAGTATCGTTTCCAATGAAGACGGCGCCAAAACGCAAATTGTTGGTGGGGGGGCCATTACCCATTTTGTCCACCCCACCCCCCCACCCCCACCTAACCGACACCTGCTAATGAAGATTTTTGTCCCTTTAAATTAACCATATGATTCAAAATAATTCATAGAAAGCATCCTGATTACTAAAGTACGCTTTCCCTCATATCTCTCGTGATATTTCTCTGATAAAACCATTGCAACAGAACTAGACAAGGAATATATACCTGATCTTTTGGTCTTTCCTACCAACTAAACTTAATTAATGATTAATACTTAAAATAATAATATGAATAATACATTTTTTAAATACTTTGCTCAGAAAGCAGTTATTATCGTCCAATTGAATGGGCTCGCCTCTGGCCTTATCAAGTTTTCCAATAAGACATGCGCGCCGATGGTCATCTTCTGCCATTCCACCAAGAGCAAATAGATAAGCTGACTACTTTTGACACATTTCAGCCACTTATTAGTTTCCCCGGAGAAGATTGGGAAACTTTTGGGGGCGATGCTTGGCATTGTCGTGGAAGGACTTATGGCAGTGGCTCTCAACCTTTCTAATGCCGCGACCCTTTCATACAGTTCCTCATGTTGTGGCGACCCCCAACCATAAATTATTTTCGTTGATACCTCATAATTGTAGAGTAAATGTGTTTTAAGATGGTCTTACGCGACCCCTGTGAAAGGGCCGTGCGACCCCTAAAGGGGTCGCGACCCACAGGTTGAGAACCGCTGACTTATTGGGCAGTCTTAATGTTTTCTTGTGCTGCTTTTTGAACATTCTTGTTTGCAAAAATTGTGTTGTTGAGAATCTTCTACAAGTTCATTTACGCTAAAACATCCACTGATAAAATTGTATCAAATTTATTCATGCCTCACTGAGCAAGTATTTCATATTGTCTACAACCCGCTTTACTGTTTGACTGATATCTAGTCATGACTTTTTTTTTTTCCAATGATAATCACTATTCTTTTTTTTTTTTCATCGAATTTTATTGATAAAAAGAAAGCCTTTCAGATATAACCCCTCTTCGCCCCTTAGATAATCCCAGCGCCTCTACATCTACTGAGCATTTTACCGCCCCCACCCCGCCGGGGGAATCCAACCGCCCCGGATAGGTGCTACCGCCCAATTTGATTACCACTGTTCTAGAGTCTAAGAGTTTAAAAAGTTACGTAAAACAATAACTATTGTATAAAATAATCGAACACAGATTTCGTTAGCAGTTCTCCTAAATTTCTACGCTGGTCTCTTAACGTGAACCGAGTCTGGGGCAGATTTTCAATCGTTTGAACGCTTTAAATGTGTGTACCTACTTATACACGTTAAAACGTCTGATTCTTGACGGTGCGCATATTTTCAGTAGTTTTTTAGCCCAAAATGGTGTGCTAAAATATTTGTTTAACATGTTAAATGTACAAACACATTACACACCTCATTCCTTGCAAATTTTATTTTTTAGATGAGCAGCTGTAAGACCAGACATGCAGGCTGGAATTGTGAAGACACTGTTTGCTTGTTTACTTTAGTTATCATCATGATAAGGCTCTGACGCGATGCTGACATAATCTTTAATTTCAAGAGCATTCGCTTATTAAAATCTCAAATGGAGTCCAAAGCAGAGGCTTAGCTAAAAAAAAAAAGGGGGGGTGGTGGTGGTGGGCAGGTGGACACAGGACCGGCCTTAGGCCAATGCAACCTATGCGGCCGCAATGGGCCCCACACTTTCATAGGCCCCACTTTCTAATACAAAATCTTAATTTTCACTTATTTTCCTTATCCGTACCCAGACTGGGCCCCGCGCAATCCGTTTGGCATAGGGCCCCTCAATTGTTAGGGCCGGCCCTGGGTGGACAGATGTCCCCGGGCGCCAGCTAAAAAGGGGCGCCAAAGTAACCTTTGATGTTATTTTATTGAAGTAAATAATGGGTTTGAGAGTTGAAAAAAGAAAAGATGTCCCCGAGCGCCAAGCACTCTCGCTACGCCTCTGATCCAAAGGACTGAAGAACTTATGAACACTTGCTCATGGTTATTGACTGTAGTAACTTGTTAAGGATGAACATGTCAATTTCACGTCGTTTAAAACTAGGTGGTTTATATATTTATTTATACCTTGGTCGAGTTTGTAATAGGTTTTTTTACAGACAAAATGTAATTTGAAAAATTCGACTATTTAGCACTTAAAATATATTAAAAAAAATAATAATAATAAAATTGGGAATCTTACCTTATGACATCAAGGAAAAAGATCAAATCAGATTTCTTAAAGAGGAATCATATTTTCTCCCCCTGTTTTTACTCTTTATAAACTTTTCACCATAGCTTTCTTCAAACGAAAAGTGAATTAAGAAATACACGTAAGTCCATTTGCACCAACAGCACCATCAACACCAGCAGAATCCTCAGCACCAACAGCACAGAGTCAAGGATCGACTTGACTGAATTATAAAACAGCAGCCTTCAGAATAATTACTTAGTGTAAAAGTTTATTTTTATTCTAAAACACACACACACAAACACACACACACATCATAAAACTCCAATGCGTAGTTTAAAGGAAAACTCCGGTGTTCTAAAATTAGCCATGTGGGAAAAACATATTTGAAAGCGATAAGCCGATCACCTTGGACAGAGCGAGCTGTGATCGCTGCCCCCGACTCCTGGTAATAGGTGAGCAGTGATGAGCAGCGCCCAGCATCCCCCTTGCGGCACACAGGGAGTCGTTGGGAAGTGACGTCACGCTCAGCGGATGCTGTGGGTGGCACGCGATTGGTTGTTTGTTTTTTTTTTCTTCCCTGGTATACGCAGTTGTTGTACATGGAGTTGGTGTATCAATGGGACATTGTTCTCTACTCTTCACTTAGTTTGTCATTTTTGTAATTGGATTTTTTTCTACTCTCGCCTAGTTCTGTCATGTTATAATAGGATTGATTTCTTCTGTCGCCTAGTTCTGTCATTCTATAATTGGATTTTTTTCTTCATTCGCTCAGTTCTGTCATTCTATAATAGGATTGATTTCTTCTCTCGCCTAGTTCTGTCTTTGTATAAATTAATTATTTTCTTCCGTTATAGTGCCTCACATTCTACAATTGGATTGTTCAACTAATTGAATTTAACTAAATTTTATGTTCGAGCGTTATTGAAATATTCGACTTTTACACCAATACGCCCTTTTGCACGAATGTTGACTTGACACCAATGTGCAACTTTTGCACCAATTTCGACTTTTACATCAATGTGCGACTTTTGCACCAATTTCGACTTTTACACCAATGTGAGACTTTTGCACCAATTTCCAATTTTACACCAATGTGCGACTTTTGCACCAATTTCCAATTTTACACCAATGTGCGACTTTTGCACCAATTTCCAATTTTACACCAATGTGCGACTTTTGCACCAGTTTCGACTTTTACACCAATGTGCGACTTATGCTCCAACATTCTACTTTTACAACGTATTAAACTATCACATCTTTTCCTTTTCCAACCGTCTATGCCTGTTGGAGCTGACAATTGACTTAGCTGTAATTGCTCATCGTGGCAGCTGATTACCTTCTCTTGTCTTTGCTGACGTGAAAGCTTGTAGATTTGTTCGTGTTGCCTCCAAATAGTCCGTTCATTCAACTTGACATGTTGTTGTTTTTTTTCATCTTTGTCGTCTTTAATTTTTGAGCCGATGTTTCTCTTGGTTCTGCTTGTTCTGGGGCGCTGAAACGTGGCACACAACATAGACAGGCGACATACCTCAATTACACAATATAGACAGGTGACATATTTCAATTACACAACATGAGCAGGCGACACATTTCATTTACACAACATAGACAGATGACATATTGCAATTAAACAAAATAGAAAGGCGCCACATTTCAATTACCCAACATAGAGAGGCGGCACCTTAAAGTCGAAGTTTGACTTCTCTTCATTGGTCTGACCGTCAATATAATTTCTTCTTCTAGTTAAAATATTATTTTAAAGGGTTTTTTTTCCTTCAAAAGTTAAAAACAGCCTTTTTAGAAAAAAACAAAACAACCTTAACTGCTCTGATTTTATACATTTAAATACACAATACAAGAAAGTTAATGTTAGTGATATCAAGGATGGTCGGACCCAGTCTTTAATATGTTTGGAAATCGAACTGTATGAAGACATTGAAACAGATAATTTGAATAATAGACACAAATTTACTAATCTTTAGTCATACAAAAATAATAATAAATAAATAAAATACAATAAACTTTTAAAAAATATGATAAAAATGTGAACAAACAAACGAACAAATAGATAGAAACTCGTTTAAACGGGTATTGTTCTGATTGGGGGGGGGGGTGTCACAGGAGAAGAGCTCTCAATGTGTCTTGGGTTATCTTTGCCCCTAAATAAACCTCGAAAAGTAAACATGGTTGAACATAATATGATAAAAATGTGAACAAACAAACGAACAAATAGATAGAAACTCGTTTAAACGGGTATTGTTCTGATTGGGGGGGGGGGGTGTCACAGGAGAAGAGCTCTCAATGTGTCTTGGGTTATCTTTGCCCCTAGATAAACCTCGAAAAGTAAACATTGTTGAACATGCGATGGAAAGAACCCTTGCGGAACACGCCATGCTTCTACCTTCTGTCAAAGCCTGGTTTCAAGCGCTCGTCGTCTCCCGTTGTACGGCAGATCATTCTGACATGCGCAGTGCATATCTCGACAATCTTGAAATTAAAACCTCACAGGACGCACCCCCCCCCCCTCGCCAGCCCCCTCCCCCTCCCTCCTAACTTTTCTTCCCATAAGTGTTTTGGGTTGTTTCCGTTTTACAGCAGCTCAATGTAATGTAATTACAACATCTTTTCTCCCCACACGCATTTCTCACAATTTTCCTGCGCCTAAACCCATTTTTGCGATCTAAATAAAGATTGTGTGCTGCTGCTCACCTGTTTCTTTGGTGATCGCCGTGCGCCGGGCATTAACTCCAGGAAAGCGAAGGGTAGATAATTGTGGCATCTTTAGTGAACGCCGCACATCGCGTTAGGAAGGCAATCGATGGTCTGCCCCAAAAAAAATAAATCGTTAAATCGGGCTTTACAAAAACGTGAGCAGAGTTAGACACAATGGGAAAAAAAAGGATAACATAATCTCGTCTTAACAAAATAAAAAAAAAAATAGCTTTTTATAAACAATCCAGAGATTCGATACCGCCACGGGCGCCACGTGACTACCCCATCGCCGAGCGAACTTGAATTGTTTCACTTTCGTCCATTCATACGGGTATATTTAAAATAATTTATTTCATATTAACATTAAAATGCCCCCCCCCCAACCCGCTTTTACACATCAGATTTATTTCACCAGCTATTTCAGAAAAAACAAAAGAAAAGATTACGCACCAAATTCACGTGTGACATTTTAAGTATTAAAAAAAAAAGAATCCCATTTAGTGAAGTGGTCGGGAATTTTATTTCGTGAAATCAGTGTCATCATATTTCATCTTGCCCTTAAAACGCAGATTTTTTTTTTGAGGGGGAGGAGGTGGTGCGGGCTGTGTGGGGGGCGGGGGGCTTGATGGGTAAAACTAAAAGTTTAAAAGGAAACAATGCCATCGGCAGTGGGTCTATGTGTCAAGTTTAAGCTCGAACGGTTGAAGGGAAGTGGGTCAATTAATCGTCCGAAGGTCGTCCCAGCCATAAACAAAAGCGAAGTTAATACAAAGGATTTAACAACTTGCGAAGACATTTAAAAAAAACAAATCTGTTTTTTACGCAATTATTTATGTTGAAAGTGTGTTGTCTTTCCTTCTTAGATATTTAAAGATGTGGATATCAAATAACAACATGTTTATTTATTTGAAGGATGTTGGTTTTGTTAAAAATGTCCCTGTTTTAATTTTTGCCATTTTTATAATTAATTGAATAGACCATGCGGATAAGACCAAATACAAAAAAATATGTTGCAGTCCACCAAGTGGTGGCTGAATATGTTATTACAATTGCTTAGTCCACGTAACTATATATCGAGTTGCTAGTACTTGGTTTAAACTGTTTTATAAAGTTAACCTATTTTTATTCCCATTTTCCACCACAATTCATTGCAAAGTTGTACATGGTCAAGTGAGTCCAGCTTTTAAATTAATGCGAAGTGAAGCTACAATTTGATTGGTTAGATCAGGCCCGCACAACTCAAAATGTAAGGTGGGCCATAAGACTTTAGGAAAACCGTGTGCGGGTCAAAAGAAAATAGGACAGTGGCGAAAGCTGTTAAGAAAATAATAAAATAATAATAATAAAGAATATTTTGTTACTTCGCGGGCCGCACAGTGGGTGCTGGCGGGCCGTAGTTTGTGCAGGCCTGGGTTAGATCAATAAGATTGATAATTCCATGTTCGTTAAAGTTTGATGACACATACAATTAGGACCATTGTTACCAATCTTCTTGGTCCCACGTCATGAGCTCTTGACAAATTTCTAACTCCATTTTTTTGTTCAATCATGTGACTCCCGGGTGACGTCCCAGGTGACATCTGAAGTAAAGAAAAAAAACAGAATTCGTGACAGCAGCCCCCCACCACTCCCCCTCCCACACACACACATTTTCCCCCTCACGCTACGCTCCTAACTTCATGGTCAAATTACCAGCACGTGAAATGGAAGAGCATTACAACGACTGTCTGACCTTGACTTTTTTAACCTAACTAGTTTGGGGGGCCCCATCCCGATGAAAATTTCATTTGAAAACGTTGTTATGGTGACTCTGTGGCCGCGATGTCAGGATAACATTTTTACATAACAAGGTTAAACCCCCGGCCCCTAGTTATCACCTAACCCTGTTTTTATCCAGGCATCTCTCAAGGGGGGGGGGGGGATGCCCCCCGGGGAAAGTCAGGCCCCCCCCCCCCCGGCGCAAAAGGGGAAAAAAAAAAAACAAAAAATTTTTACCAAACAAGGTTAAACCCCCGGCCCCTAGTTATCCCCTAACCCTGTTTTTAGCCAGGCATCTCCCAGGGGGGGGGGGGGGGATGACCCCCGGAGAAAGTCAGGTCCCCCCCCTCCCGGAGCAAAATGGGTAAAAAAACAAACAAATAATGATCATATCTTTTTTAAAAATTAAAAACGACTTAATTGTCTTTTTTTTAAAACAGATTTAAAAAGAATATTACCTGGTGCCTTTATCCGATTACAAATAGGCAATCTATTAAATGTCGCTTCGCTCGATATATTTGAAGATCCGTATATTAAAGGCTAATCGTGTTAAAGTCTTACAGTATTTGATCATAAAATATCGTAACGGCTGCTTCTGATTATAAGCCAAAGTCTCACTTCCCGTTATTCGCACATATGAATATTTTCATCCATTTATCATTTTTTGCAAATTGGCAAATTTTAAGACGGTACTTACATTATTAAAATATTTACATCAAAGATCAAGGACTACAATTCTAATAATAGTTCTTGTCAAGTATCAAACATACGCAATCTATTGTCAGATTATATTTCATTATAAAAGCAATACTTTTAAAGTAGGGATAGGTGTTAATTATAAATTTGTATGATAATATTAGGCTTTAAAAATATGTTTATTAGCGTAATGATAAATATATTCGATTCCATGAATGTTGAATGGAAACCTACAAAAATTGAGATGCATTTTTTTTAAAATTAGGAATAAAAGGGGCGCAAACAAATAGTGCGCATTTCATTAATTATTATATCGTAAAACGTTGTGGTCTATTTAAACATGCCGCGTTTGTTACAAAGTTTACCGAATAACAGAGGTTAAACAGAGGTTAAACAAAATATTTAGCCAATATTTATTAAATTTTTAAATCTTTTTAATATTTGAATAATAAACAAACTGCCCCATCGTTTGAAAAGATTTTTTTTTTTAAAATCATATTTGTGCAAGATGAGAATCTACCACAAAGGTAAAATAAGAAGATGAATTAGCATTTCCATTTCATGCCAATTCCATTTTTTTTGGTACTTATATTAGAATAAATTCGTATTCCTAATTTGTCAATTTAAAATAAATTCTGTGTATTGGGTGGTCTGTTGGGGGGGGGGGGGGGATGTCTTAAATTTTATTTTAGGGGATATTTGCAATTTATCTGGAAAAAAAAAAGTTATAGTTGTTTGAAATTAAAAAAAAAAAAAATTCACAAAAAAAAATAATTAATAAATAAAAAAATTAATTCAATGAACTCATTAATCTATTATTTTGTAGACATATCATGTCTTCTTTACATAATAATATAATTTGTATACGATATATACAAATGACCAGTTTTGAAAAAAAACATAATTATGCTTAGACATTGTTACTTATTTTTTTTGGGGTCTTTTTCAGTATGGTAAAACTTGGAAATTCTTAATTAATGTAATTTTTTCACGTAAGTTGATTATTATAAGTGTTTTTTTTTTCAATTACGTTTGACATATAAAATGATATTGGCAGGGCTTTTTTGTATTGTAAAACTTTTTTTTTTTTTTTTTTAAAATTCCTTTATAAAATATGTAAATAACCTTAAAAAAAGTTTAAATAATTTAAAAAAAATGAAAAACATTACAATTTAGTAAGTTAAAAAAAAAAAAAAACTATTTGCCTAACACATCTACGTCAAGCAGAGCTGTCACTCGACTTTTCGAGGCCCCTATTGCCTCGTTTTGGTTTTGTCCTTCCCGCACCTTGCATTGAAAGATGGTAAGTAAGGAAATATCCACATCACATCTTTAAGCCCTAAAATATCCTAGTCTCACTGCAGTCGTAAGGTTTGTCGAGCTCACACAATGAAGGAAATATGATGAAGCTGATGACACGAAATGAAATTCCCGATAGCTGCGCTAAATAAGATTCCTTTTTTTTTTTTTTTAACTATCGCAACTGTGATTGGTGCGTAATATTTTCTTTTGTTTTTCTCAAGTAGTGTGTGAAATAAATCCGCGGTGTACAAGCGGGTGGGGGTGTTAGAATATTAATATAGTTCTGGGGCGTGAGAGAAATATGCGGCTTCGAGCCTTGTGGGGAGGGGGGAGACTAAATGGGACTCTTGTCAAGTGCGTTACTTGTATGCATGTTTTGTCAAGTTTGGATTGCACGGAATTACATTTTATCAAGAATTTTAACAAAAAGATTTGTTTTTAGGGGGTTGTGTAATTTCCCCTTAGATTCGCGAAATAGAAAACATCTGTCCAAGTTCGAGGATAGAAAACATCTGTCCAAGTTCGAGGATAGAAAACATCTGTCCAAGTTCGAGGATAGAAAACATCTGTCCAAGTTCGAGGATAGAAAACATCTGTCCAAGTTCGAGGATAGAAAACATCTGTCCAAGTTCGAGGATAGAAAACATCTGTCCAAGTTCGAGGATAGAAAAAAATGAGCAAAATATAAGTTGAGTTTATTGGATGAAACGAATGACATGGTAATAAAAATCCAGATAAGGCGGAAATTAAATTATCGGCAATCGATCGCTGCCCCATTCGGAAGCTCCGCAACTGGTGTGCCGCGGCTAAATAGCTCCCAAGAGGATACACATTTGTTGAAACAAAAGGGCAGATGATTGGCTAATTAAAAAGCTGTCAGATCATTGGCTAATGGCGAAGCTGGCAGATGATTGGCTAATTAAAAAGCTGTCAGATCATTGGCTAATGGCGAAGCTGGCAAATGAATAGCTAATTAAAAAGCTGTCAAATGAATGGTTAATTAAAAAGCTGTCAAACAATTTGCTATTTAGCAAGCTGTCCAATAATCGGTTAATCAACCATCTTGTCCAATGTCTTAAGTCAAAGAGCACAGCACATCAGCGGGTTTAAATTTTGGGGGGCGCACGAAAATTTGACGTCTAAGCATTGAGTCCGTCTGTCCGAAGCCAACAGTGAAATATAAACCTGTCGCTTAGGCCTTTGATCCCGCGTCTTTCACGCCTGCGCTGTGTCACACTTCTTCTAGGTATTGTTTTCTGGGTCTTTAAAGTTTGTTTGTTCTAGCCAGATGAAATGTCTTCACGGAGAAATAAAAGCGAATCTAAAACCAAGCCCCATCCTGTCCAGTCTATAGGTACAGACGATCTCTTCCTCCTCTGATTTCTTGACACAGTCACATACGTGTTGATCGTTGATAAAAAAAAAAAGTTTTTATCTTTAAAATAGGGTTTCAGTTTTATTATTCTCGTGCGGCCTGTTTCCTTTTCGTATTGAAATAAATATGTTAATTTTGTTAATATATATAAATAAATAAATAGAAATTTAAAACTTTAAGTGCTGGGTAAAGCAGAACTCGAAGGCTCCCGAGCGAATGCCGGGGAAGGGGGTTTGGGAAGGGGGTTCATTGGACGGCAACTCATCTAAGAGAAAGTAAACTCTGAATTCAAATTGAGTCTACATTTTTAGGGCATTATGACCATATGCAATTAAAGCCCTGCTCTATTTAAAAGTTGATTTTATATTTCAAAGTAATAAACATAAAAAAATTAGTTCTGAATAACGATGGAAGTATGGTTCGGAGTATAGACCACACCTCTCCCCATCATATAAGTCTTTTAACCAGGTATTTTGCATACAAAATATAAATAAATTATAATAATACAAATGTTTAAAAAAATGAAAATAAAAATATCGGTATAAAAAATATGTTACAACATCAAATATATACATAAATATACATTTACAACTCTTTAAAGTTAAAAATGTTATAAAAATGAGAATTTCGTTGTTGTTGTTTTTTAAATATTATAGTTTCGCTTCATTTATAACACTTTTTTTCCCCGGGGGTGGGGTGGTTAGCCGTCAAACTCCGTCTTCACAGTCCCTGATGGTAAACCGAAGAAGCATTAGGAAGAAAATTGTGAAGAGCTTTGGTGCAAGCAGGCAGCCCTTGGTTCACCCCACTGCTGAAACTAGATACTGTCGAAGACAAAATTGTTTCATCCAACCAGTTGAAATAATGAGCTAAACTATAGATGATATCACGGAGAGCATTATGGGTGTGTTAACCACTAATGGGAGACAATTGATAGAGTAAATATCACCCGTGCATACGATACAGAGGATTGTGACTTAAAATGCTGGCCAAACAGAGTGTTTGATAGGATCGTGTGAGTGCAACAGTTTTGAAGGTTGAACAGCCATGACACCAAAAAAAACGACGAGTTTTGATCAAGATTTTGTACATGCGATTCTGAAGTGAAAGGAGACGTGATGAAATTATTATAGGAAATGGAGACCCACGTGATTTGACTGAACGTATTTTATATCCACGTGCCTTCACACACGTCTTCCCTTGCATAGCATGGTGAACGTTTACATTAAAATAGTCACCGTTTATAACCGAAACGCCTCGACTTTTACTTATAACCCTGATACGACAGCGTCGTAGAAAAACGTAAGTGTTTTATTCAAATGACTTTTAGTTATTAAGTATGCATTAACTTTTTTTTTAATAAAACGCATAGTAATCAATAATTAATTGGAGATCAATGTTTGTTACTGAAACACCCCCCCCCCCCCCCCCACGAAATCGAAAGTTAGTATTGATTTAAACAGACCACTGAAAGCTAAGCCAAGGACGGACTCTCCCAAACAATATTTTTTTAATAAAACGCATAGTAATCAAAAATTAATTGGAGATCAATGTTTGTTACTGAAACACCCCCCCCCCCCCCCCCACGAAATCGAAAGTTAGTATTGATTTAAACAGACCACTGAAAGCTAAGCCAAGGACGGACTCTCCCAAACAATTGATGTAGTTACACACTTAGGTTTGAATTGATGTTAAAATAAAACGAAATTTAATTCGTCAATAAAGCTGCTGGTCTACGAAACCAACGTCTCCACCTTTAAGAGTGTGTATTTGTTGTATTTGGAGAAATCCCCGAGTTCAAACACTGAATCTCTCTAGCACTGAATTACAGACCACGTGACTCGACGACTCGGTCTCACAGACAAATATTGGAAATGACTGTTCAAGAACAAGAATGTCTTCTTCATTCCTTTAATCATATAATGATAATATTTGATTTTTTTCCCCTCCCTCCCGGTGATGTTTCAGAAATACTTTAGTCTCAGGAGTCGGAAAGAAGAAAAAATATGATTGAAAAAAAAACTCCAATAAAAGATAAACTCTCTTCACTCACTGGGTAAGATGGATCTCAGGTAACACACGGCGCTCCAAAACCTCTCGTAACAGGCGTCCCGGCATTCGGGTAGCGTCACGTGATCAATGTATCCATTAGTTGATTGACGTGTCGAGTTGTAAGGAGACGCCACTCACCTACGCTTGCTCACGGCATATTTCAAGGGTTGGTTAAACAATGGGATGTGACACGCTAGCGTGTTTCCGTTGTGTGCAGTGCACGCTAAATAATTGTTTTTAAACTTGCAAGATGACTGGACTGGGGGGACATAGGTGATCATAGGCAAACATAGGCGGACATAGGCGTAGGATGGGGAGGTCGGAGGGATGGCATTATCGGTCATCAGCAGAGTTTGTTTTATTGTTGTTGTTTTTTTAATGGGCGGGGGAGGGGGGTGGTGCACAAATATTGTCTCGCCCCGTGTGCCACGAGCCATAGCTAGGTCATCAGTGGGAGAAACCTTTGTGTTCAATTGATTTTTGGTTAAAACCCTGTTTAAAAGACTTTCTTTCCATTCACAAATCCGTCGAGTATTTTTTTGTCCTTTGATCAAGCGTAATTTGTTTTGTCCTGACGTGATCCTCTCGCTACGGTCGAACGCGTGTGCCTCGTGTTGACCTGTAAGGTGAGACGAGAGCTCCGGTTTGAGAGAGGAATGGGGGTGCGGGGGGGTGGGGGTGGAGGAGGTGGGGTTAAGCTGGAGAATGATGGTGAAATCGGAAAAGGTGATAAAAAAAACAAAATTCACCTTGTTCGCTTTCAACATCCAAGCCGTCTTTGGTTGGGCTGGAGGGTGGAGGGGATTAACGCAATTAGACACGGATAAACGGACAGCCTTGGACCTGAGATAGAGAGCTTTAAGTCGATTCACCCACCCCCCCCCCCCCGATTCTTTAAGCCTTCTTTGTTGTAAAAACAAAAAAAAGTAAATACTGAATTCGTTTGTCGATGGTTTCCATGTTAAAACTTTAATTCTCAAAATTGGAAAATACAGACTTCAAGTTTGGTAAAAGGAAATGAATAAAACAAAGTATGGGAAAACCTGAGAAAAGGGCGCCAAAAAAAATATTAAAAAATACTAACAACAACAAAACAAGAAGCTTTCTTCAGCGAAAAAACAATTTGAAATAAAAAATATAAAACAAACAAACTTTGAGCTGAAGCGTAGTTTGTATCCGGAATCTCCCAGGTGTGAGATGGCGAATTTTTTGCATATGGCATTTTAAGAAATTTAAAAATATGCAATACTTTTTAGTGCGTTTAAACTCGACTTTGAAAGAAAGTCTGGTTTAAAAAAAAAATATTTATTTACAAGGGTTTCTTTCAGTTGTTAAAATTCCATGTGTCTGAATCAATTCTCGTGATGACGCTTGTGATGACGTTTGTGATGACGCGTCTGTAAGTTGGCTTGTATTAGAGCACTGTTGAAATATACATTTACTTCCGACAGTATTTTCTCAAATACTAATTATTTTTTTAACTTGCGATGAAAGATGTTGGAATGTTTGTTAATGACATCTTTAAGCGAACATTTCTATTAAATCTGACGAAATTTGGTAATAATAACATTATCCTGGTGGCACATTAAGATTTTATCGAAGAATCGTTGAAATACATTATTCCCAAATATGTTTAGTTAAAATGTCCATGTGTAGGACGGACACAAATCTACTTGTCTAGGACGGATTAGAATGCCCATGTGTAGGACGGATTAGGATGCCCATGTGTAGGACGGATTAAAATGCCCATGTGTAGGACGGATTAAAATGCCCATGTGTAGGACGGATTAAAATGCCCATGTGTAGGACGGATTAAAATGCCCATGTGTAGGACGGATTAAAATGTCCATGTGTAGGACGGATTAAAATGTCCATGTGTAGGACGGATTAAAATGCCCATGTGTAGGACGGATTAAAATGCCCATGTGTAGGACGGATTAAAATGCCCATGTGTAGGACGGATTCAAATGCCCATGTGTAGGACGGATTAAAATGCCCATGAGTAGGATGGATTAAAATGCCCATGTGTAGGATGGATTAGAATGTCCTTGTGTAGGACGGACTAAAATGTCCTTGTGTAGGACGGACTAAAATGTGCGTGTAGGACGGATTGAAATGTCCATGTGTAGGACGGATTAAAATGTCCTTGTGTAGGACGGATTAAAATGTCCTTGTGTAGGACGGATTGAAATGAACGAATATTCATTGTACCTATCGGACAAAAATCTCATAAAAATAACCCTAATTGGTGGCTCAGTTGATTTGGTCGTCATGGTGATCACTGGGAAGGTTGAAATTTCGATCCTAATTTCAATAGATTATGTCTTTTTTTAAAAAAAATTATTCTTCCAATTCTTTTCTGAGCCAGTAAATAACACATGAATATGTTTGTCTTGCTTCTTCTCCAGATATATTTAATTCATTAAAATGACATTAATTTAGCCGTCCCCAACCCCCCCCCCACCCCCCCCCCCCCCCCCCCAAAAAAAAAAAAAAAAAAAAAAAAAAAAATTTTTTTTATTTTATTTATA
>CAXITT010000032.1:1443360-1465654 GCA_964033795.1 Lymnaea stagnalis
TGGGTTGGGTGGGGGGGGGGGGGGAGAGGTTAAAAAATCACCCTTTCACCAGGTTTTGAATTTCTCCAGGTAACAACATTAATTTGGGAAAGAACAAAATACAAATACTCGACTTAAAAAAAAAAAAATTAATGTGGGTCAGTGTGTGGGGGAAGGGGAGGGGTTGTTAGGAGGAAAAGAAATGGAACTCCACACCTCTGGTATAGGATGACAGGTGTTTTGACTTAACAGCCATCCAACCGAAATTTAAACTTTATAAGTTAAATTTAAAAAAATTAGACCTATGTAATTTTCCACTTTTGAATATTCTATGAATGTAATAATTGTATTTGCTGTAAAGTGTGAAGAATTATTGCGCTATAGCGAAATTGTAATAGTTTCTTATCAATAGTGTTATTGACATCAGAATAGTCAATAATGTTTTCACAATTTGTTAGCTATAAACATTATATTAGTAATATTCATTATGAGCTTCTTAAATAAACGCCAGTGCTCTGACTAGCATGGCCAACACACATACTTTTACGAAGTCCAAGGTCTGGGTGGAAGGGTTGGTTGGCTTCCGCCACGCGGTGGAGATTGACGCCCCTGCTTCTGTCGCTCTCCGATTAAGCGTAGAATCATGGAAAAATAAATCGAGGTATGCGCCAAAATGCATTGGCAACATGTTTTGAATTTATCAGACTCCTCTCACCACTTTCGCTTGGGAGCTCTCACCATCCTCGGTTGCTGCCCCCTTATCTTTCCAATGAAATTGTCAATCGCAGCGTTCTTTTTATTTATATAATCACTGTACCTGGGCGAAGCTTTTCCTTTGCATCACCCTGATCACTAAACAAAACCAAAAATAAATATATAAACAAAAAATAAAATGTGTTAATATTTAAAATTTATTTATTTTAAATGGACATATTTCTCAGAAGATAACACATCTTTACGAGCGGTCTCAACATGGCATACATTTTACATATTTAATTGAAATATAAATTATTATTTATTTTTTAATTTAAAAATCATTAATTTCAAAGTCTCGTTTATAACAAGACTCAAAAGAAGCTCAAGTTAAGTTAGGAAATAAAATAAACATAATATCTTTGACCGAGGCAATTTTCGACTTGAGTAGCAGCCTTGACTTGAGCTGTCTTTTATTTAAGGTGAGGGGGAGTTGCTGAGTTCGTCAGCCTCACTCTCTCGTCGTTGCCTAATTGATCCAATGGCAAGACTTGGTCAAGATGACTGGAAACAGACCAGGATGCAGCAGATGACCAGCAGTGTGTGTGTGTGTGTTTTGTGTGTTTCCCTGTGCCCTTAATGAATTCTACGCCGCAGGAGTTGTCGGAATGTTCATCCTGTCAATGTCATACCGCCTATGGGACTCCATCGCCGGGTTTGATTTCAGAGTTTGCCTTCTCTTAGCCGAGTTGTCAATAAATATTCATGTTGTTCGTGGACAACACTTTGAGAAACATTTTTCTGGAACATAAAATTATCAACCGTTTGCTGTGGTTTGATGGAAAATTGTATACATTTCTATACAATTTTGTGTTTGCTAGGTTAACAATATTCTTTTCTCTCAAATAAAGTATACAATAATTCAAAGAGCTTCCAAAAAAAAAAATCATTAAAGAAATAAAAAATATAAAAAAAAGCACTAAACTATGTAAGACCTAAAATAATTTTTTTTAAGCTTGAACAAAATTATAATAGGAATGTATTTTATGTCTATAGTTGTCAAGTTTATTTTCTTCGTGTATCAATAATATTTAAATTTTTTTTAAAAATTAAACATTATTAGTTTA
This sequence comes from Lymnaea stagnalis, assembly GCA_964033795.1. Lineage (NCBI taxonomy): Eukaryota > Metazoa > Mollusca > Gastropoda > Lymnaeidae > Lymnaea > Lymnaea stagnalis. Next base: position 1,445,160 of record CAXITT010000032.1, read on the forward strand.
TTATTTTACAGATGTGAACACAATAGAACATTTTTTTTCCACGTACTTAACAACCAAGGGGCTATGATGTGAGCGACGTCTTATTTTTAGCAGAAGTGTTGTATAAATGTTTGCCATGTTCCGCATTGTTTCTGTGTTTACCTTGTACTGAAGTAGCACTTTTTTGGAGCGTCTTAAGAGAATATTTTGGGAGCCACAGGTCATTACAAATTATTTTTAAAAAATAGGGCAGCACATGCTTATTCCTTCAGGGAGTGACATGCGGCTCCAGAGCCGCGGCTTAACAACGGCTGTGGATATTAGTATTCTTAGTTATAATTATTCCATCGCATACTCATTGATGCTGTCATTGTTTTGTTGGGTTTTTTTTTGGTGTCAAAAAAAAAATGTCAGCATCACTGCTATCATTTTTGACACCCATCCCTACTTCCTCCTGTACTTCAACCCCACTGACCCTTACTATAAACTCACCTGCACTTCAACACCACTCGTCCCTCCCTATAATCTCACCTGCACTTCAACACCACTCGGCCCTACCCTGTCACCTCCCATGCTCTTCACATGTTATCGTCCCCAAAGTCTCACCACCCTATCTACCACTCCCACCCCAACCGATCAATCTTGCGATCAAGTCCACCTATTTTAGGAGCAGCAATCATTCATTAGTCCATGGTTGTGTTATTCGTGGGCACATACCGTTGTGACCGAGTCGATGTTGGGTTGGAACAACGCATGGTAACATTCTAAAGAATATTTTGATAACAGAGGCAACACTTTTGCCGGAGGAACTGGAAGACGTAGTGACCTGCTCTATTCTCTTGTATAGTGCACTTCACGGGACATTTTTGGGACATTCTCTGGGCTGTGCGGTTTTGTTTACGTAGATGAAATTGGAAGTTTGTTGAATTCAGATTTTGACTCAAACTTTGAAGTTTGGTAGGGTTAGGCGTTATTTACTTGATTTAATAAATGCAGTTTAAAAAAAAAAAAGAAAAAGATTTTAATTTCGATATTTTTCTCAGAAACGATATTGCATAAGCTAAAGAAATTCGTATCGGAACATAAGGTATCTTTTTAGGTTACCTGGTACGGAAAAACGAGACATCTCTTATACATATATTGGTTCTTGTGTGTTATGCTTGGTTTTCACAACCGGGCCCTTCCCCTACACAACGTGTTTTATAGGGCCTTCCCCTACACAAAGTGGCACTGGAAATCTGTGAAATTTCCTCATCAACACCAGGAACAGAAACATTGCAAATCCCATCTACATGCATAGGAGCCAAAATGATCAATAAATTGATCGTGGGCCCTTAAGATATAGAAGAAGAAGAAGAAGAAGAAGATATCCCTCCGCGTCACTCTCTCAGCTGTCGTTAGATTGTGTTTTAGTGAGACTTTTTATATCTTTTTTTTCACAACCAGATAACAGTCCTTAAAAAACTCATACATTTAGTAACCCATACTGTGAATTAATTCACATTTGAAATCAAATAATTGTTGTTCCAGGAGAAAAATGCAACCACACTATAAGCCTGATACATGTCGACGATGGCAGTTGAAAGGAACACAAGCAAGTGAACGAGACACACACAGTAATGTTTTGACTACTTTGACTTTTTTGTTCAGTATTCATATGCTATTTATCCGGACTTTGTTGAAATTATGTGTGCACCATTACATGTAGCGGTATTTAGTTTCAATGATATAGCGAGTGAACAAAGAAGAAGAATCATCAGTGGGGCCGTAGAGAGGAGATTGTTCAGTACTAACCCTCGGTAGATAAAGAAGTCTGAGTGTTCCATATAGAGTTGTCTGTTCCTTAAAATAGCTACCGTAACGGTGTACCCAGTTTCGTAAACCCAATCATAAGAAAATAACAAAACAAGTTGCCACAAATGGGGGCGATAGGAAAATTATATAGAAATCGTTCAACCGTTTCTTGAAGTAAGCTCCGCGAAGACAAAAATTTATTGTGGGATAAATTGATACGTATGAAAATGTTTTCACGGTGGTTACCAAGTTCTGGTCAAAGTAAGAATTCAGACTTTTGAAACAGAAAAATATATTGAAGAAAGAATACATATAATCTTTGATACAGAGAGAGAGAGAGAGAGAGAGAGAGAGAGAGAGAGAGAGAGAGAGAGAGGGAGAGAGAGAGAGAGAGAGAGAGAGAGAGAGAGAGAGAGAGAGAGAGAGAAAGAGAGAGAGAGAGAGAGAGAGAGAGAGAGAGAGAGAGAGAGAGAGAGAGAGAGAGAGAGAGAGAGAGAGAGAGAGAGATATGATCAGTAAATGTTATGGAGGAGGGGGGCGGGGGAAGGCCAGACTATTATATTAACCAATTAAGAGTCAAGGGTATGGTTTAAAAACTGTCTGTAGGACTATTTTTTAAAGGCCAGCGGGTAGGGTGTAGGATTTGCTGTATGCCTGTTGTTCAAAGGACAGCAGGTAAAGGGTAGGACTCTCGGAGGCGGAGACGTCATTTAGGTAGGGCAGGTTGGGGCATTTGCATTTATTTAAATTGCTATGTACTATTGGCGCCTCCAGTAATAAACAGCTTAACAAGCCGACCAAGTTTTGGTTTCCCCCCCCCCTTTTCCCTGAAAAAACCTGAAATGACGCCCCTGGTCTGAAGGTCTATTGTTTAAAAGCCGGCAGGCATGGTGCAAGGATGTATGTAAGCCTTTTGTTCAAAGACCGGCATAGGTTATTGAAAATGAGACGTTAACTTTTTTGTTTTTTAATGTAACACTTGACCCACCGGGTATTTTCTCAAAAGCCCAGGACGAGGTATTAAAAAGAAATTCCTTGCTGTTAAGCCTCAGTACACATTTTTTTTTTACAAAAAATAAATAAAAGGAGCCCCCATTTACATGGACCACACTACCGCCTCCCGTCTTCCTTGATTGCACGTCCTGTTCTCGGGTCAGTGAGCGTCGTCTCGTTCCGTAAACGTGTTCATTTTTCGGTTTCGGACCTCGCCGCCGAAAGCAACATTCGCAATGATGACCAGGTTGCATTATTCCCTGTGTTTCTTGTTGACGCATCTTCCTTGCAGCCCGACGGGGAAAGTTGGTTGGGGGGGGGGGGNCTGCCAGGGAGAATGCTGGGTTCTTGGGGGGTTGGGGGGGGGAGAATATACAACACATATTTTTTTTTTAAAAGGGGGGGGGGGAATGAAGGTTTGAAAGGTAATTTTCAAGTAGTAGAAGATTTGTGTTCGATTCTCAACGGTATCCAATGTCTGTTAGGTCGCAGTCAAGACATAAGTCAAAATGTAGTTTAAATCAAGATATTGTTTTCTTGCGTCACAAGGACTGAGTTATGGCTTTAGTTATGTCCAGGGTGTTGAAAGTAAGAGCCATGAGCCCCGGGCGACACATTTTTTTCTGGTGGGACGTGGGGAAGGGAAGCCGAATTTTGTGTCGAATGACAGGAGTAAGATACAATAAGACAAAAGTAATCTGTCAAATGATAGGATAAGTATACTATAAGATAAAAGTAATCTGTCAAATGATAGGAGTAGGATACAATAAGACAAAAGTAATCTGTCAAATAGTAGGAGTCGGATACAATGAGACAAAAGTAATCTGTCAAATGATAGGAGTAAGATACAATGAGACGAAAGTAATCTGTCAGAAGAAAGGACTATGATACAGTAAGACAAAAATAATCTGTCAGAAGAAAGGACTATGATACAGTAAGACAAAAATAATCTGTCAAATGATAGGAGTATGATACAGTAAGACAAAAATAATCTGTTAAATGATAGGAGTAGGATATGTGAGACAAAAGTAATATGTCAATTGATATGAGTGAGAAGCAATCAGATAAAAGTAATCTGTCAAGTGATAGGACTATGATAAAATGAGACAAAAGTAATCTGACAAATGATAAGAGTAAGATACAATGAGACAAAAATAATCAGTCAAATGATAGGAGTAGGATACTATGAGATACAAGTAATCTGTCAAATGATAGGAGTATGATACAGTAAGACAAAATAATCTGTCAAATGATAGGAGTAAGATACAATGAGCAAAAAATAATATGCCAAATGATAGGAGTAGGATACTACAAGACAAAAGTAATCTGTCAAATGATAGGTTGAAGATACGATAGGAAAAAAGTAATTATAATGCTTCTCAATGACTATATTCTTCCAGGACACCTGTTACTGTCTGAAGTATCACATAGATGTAAGGACAAGACGACAAGGAGTCTTTATATGGAACATCTGGTCAAATAGATCAAGTCTACAACATCAGGTTCACCGTGTTATATCTTCTATAGCCGGTGTACAATATCTTGTCAAAGATACCTGTTGTACGATGCAGAACATAATGATACCGCGAGATTTTAGATACAAATTAAAAATCAAAGTCATCAAAATAAGCCCAGTACTTTTCTGTAGCAGCCCTGCTCAAATTTCTTACAAGGAGCTCGAGTTATTACCATAAAGTAGATCTTGCGTGGTCATTAATTGAAGCCATTGAAACTAAACTAAAAATCACCGAAAGTCATTCAACAATGATCAGAGGAGCCCAAAACTATTTTTTTAAACCCCGATTCATCCTCCTCAAGCCATTATTGTGCCCCGCCTTCTCCCGAGAAATGAATTTGAATATTTTTTATTTGACTTTGGCTTTTGGCGGCGATCTAAAGATTGTGTTTTGATAGGTTCTGCCTTATTAGTGCCCCCCTCATATAATGATTTCGGAAAAGAAGAGAACCCCTCCCCCCTCCCCCCCTCCCACCTCCCCAACCCCATGAACATAGCACTGTTGAAGTTGTCAGAAATAAAATAGAAAATAGATGCAGCAGCTATAAAAAACTATTGTTTAAAAAGAGTAGCTATACGGTATTCAATATACTTCGTTTCTTTACAATAGCTTCAGAATTTAATACGAGACAAATACAGCTTCCAGGACAAGTGCGGTCTCTTTGAATGAAGTACCGTCACCTTTGCCTTTCTTTGCTAGCTCGCCTTTCAGTATCTGCACTGGGAGAAAGTAACGTCACCAAACTACTGAGCTTGGAAACTGTGATAGAAAACTTGACATTCGGAAAGATTTCCTAGCTACAAATACAGGAAACATTAAAAAAAGGGAAAGAGTGATGAACAATTTTGCAATTATGGGATGGGGATCTGTGGGTAATTGTGGGATGATTACATGATGTCAGTTGTGGGATGCTGAACTGGGGTTAAATTGTGGGGTGACGAAAAGAAGGTAATTGTGGCATGATGATCTGAGAATAATTGTGGGATAATGATCCGAGATTAATCATGGGATATTATGTACAGAGGCGTAGCTAGAGTTTTTGGCGCCCGGGGACAAGGTTCACGCCCGGAGACAAGATTCATTTTAATAGTATTGAAATAGTATCAAAGCACATTTTGGCACCCGGGGACATCTGTCCCCCCTCCCCCCTTTTGCTACGCCTCTGATTATGTAAAAAGAAATGCCAGTCATTGCCAGTCAAAATCATACGAAACTATCTTCTCTACTGACCCATCTGCACGCGACACAAACATTTTAATACAAGAAAAGTTTGTTTTTCCGTCATCATTCTTAGTTTACTTCTGAGAATCCATTAAAATAATTGCGACAAAATGGGTCAGTGCATAGAATGTAAAGGGCAACCGAATAAACGTCACATCTCGCCGTTATATGCGTCTTCCCTGTCACGTAGCTGCTCAGCCAAACCGGAAGTAGGCAGAAAAAAGTCGAATCGATGATGAGGATAGCTTTGACAAGAAATTGTTGGGTTATTTTAATCCCAGTGGCCGTGTCCATCACCTCATACAATGTGACCCCCTAATGGTGACCGGGGGATTGTTTTGGCCGCGATGTTAAAAGATTGAAACACCCCACGACCTATTCGCACCGGTAGTGCTTTTATTTTTTATATCCCTGACTATCCAGTTAAAAAGTGTGCCTACGTCAAGGGATGCCATTGGGTTATTAATGATCTCCCCTTGTTGGCGTAAAATCATTACTGCATACCAAAACGGGAACCACAGCCAGAGTTGAGTTCAGACGAAATCTCTTGTAAAGAAAAAAGAGGACGCACGTAGCGCCTCATCGTGGTGACACCAATCAGTCATAAGAGAATTGCTAGATGAAGATATAGTTTGTCGCCACTTTAAATCTAACTACAAAACTTTAAGACACGGGGGTAAAGAAGAAGGATCTAAGAAAGCATTAACGGATTTTTTTATTTTTTTTTTAATTTCAGAATTTCTGTTGTTTTTTAAATTGTCAAAAATAATATTTTGATGTCCTCGCGCTGCCAATGCATTCATGGAAACAGGAAGTGGGACCAGGAGAGTTCTCAAATTATGAGATGGATTTTTTTTTAAACCACGCAGCGAACATTTTAAAAAGAAACATTAACAATTTGTATGCAGCATTTGTTAAAAAATGAAAAGGGAACATTAGAAAAATAAACGTTTATTGGTGGGGGGGGGGGGGGGGGTGAAGGGGCAATATTTTTTAAAGATTTGGGTTGTATTGAAAAAGTTTACAAATTATTTTGTATATTCTTTTAGTGTTTCTGGATAAGAGCAGCTCAAAAAAAAAGAAACATTAACAATTTGTATGCAGCATTTGTTAAAAAATGAAAAGGGAACATTAGAAAAATAAACGTTTATTGGTGGGGGGGGGGGAGGCGGGTGAAGGGTCAATATTTTTTAAAGATTTGGTTTGTATTGAAAATGTTAACAAATTATTGTGTCTATTCTTATAGTCTGTCTGGATAAGAGCAGCTCAAATGGGAATATTTGCACTTACAGGCTGCCTTGATATGCTCAGCTCAGTGGTGGACATGTGCTCTTAAAAGCTGTCTCTATAAGCACAACTAAAATGTGAATGTGTGCACTTATATGCTCCGCTCAAAGGTCAAGATGTGCACTTATATTCTGTCTGGATGAGTTCAACTTAAAGGTGAAGGTGTGCACTTATAGTTTTTCTCGATAAGTTTAGCTCAAAGATGAATGTGTGCACCATCAGGCTGTCTTGAAAAGCTTAGCTCAAAGATGAATGTGTGCACCTACAGGCTGTCTTGATAAGCTCAGCTCAAAGATGAAGATGTGCCATTATAGGCAAACATAACAAAAGCAAAGATTTGTATCCCCCCTGTCAAACAGCTTTTATAATGACAAAGTAAATCTTGTCTCCATCCTATTTATGTATCTGTCTAGTAACTCTTCCCCATTGGTATAATCATTACAGTCCTAGGGTTCTGAGCCCTTTTTTTAGTGATCATTACTACTGCTGTAAGGACCAAAGTGATCACCACTACTGCTGTAAGGACCAAAGTGATCACCTCTGCTACTGTAAGGACCAAAGTGGTCACCTCTACTGCTGTAAGGACCAAAGTGATCACTGCTGCTGCTGTAAGGACCAAATTGATCACCACTACTGCTGCAAGGACCATAGTTTATACCTTTTTAAACATAGTTTCGCATCAGTGACCCCTTAGTGCACCGTCAGTCACCACTTAGTGCAGCATGAGTCACCACTGGGGCCGCATCAGTCACCCAACAAATCCAAGATTGACAGGCCATGAGAACATTATTTCTTTCGCAATTTAATCAAAGTTGATATCTAGTGAGGAAATAAGACATAAACATGAACTTATGAATTTACTTAATAAGTGTGTGGATAATTTGTGTACGGCCGGTGATGTGCTGGTTAAATAGATTTTTATCTAGCAGGCTTATCATTTTAAAAAAAATGTTTATGTTTTCTTGTAAAGAGATAATAAGGAATCATTTTGCTGGTACAAGTCTAAAAAACTTTAAGTCTTAGAAGTGAAAGAGAAAAAAATTACAATATTTTTTTTCTATCTTGACTTTGAATATAATTATATACTACTCTAGTCTTTTCTATTTTCTTAAACCCTGAAAATTTTAGGGTTCCACCTGTGCTAAATAGAGACCGACCGAATTTCGGCTTCGGCTTCGGTTTCGGCGCTGAAAGTGGCCATTTTATCACTTTCGGCCAAGTTTCGGTTTCGGCCGAAACTGAAAAGTTAACTTTCGGCTTAATGTCGGTTTCGGTCGAAAGAGAAAAGTTAACTTTCGGTTTTTCTTCGGTTTCGGCCGAAATTGACTTAGACTTTCGGCCCTATATTAGATGTTTATTTATTAATATTCACGATGATCTCATTTTTTATAAAAAGAATGTAAATATTTATACTTTCCCCACATCATTTTCGATGTATGCAGAATGTATGCGGGAACGAATTTCAAAATATCTTAACATTTCATTTTCAGCTTCGGTTTAGGCTTCGGTTTCGACCGAAATTCATTTATAACTTTCGGCCTTTTTTCGGTTTCGGCCGAAAGTCATTTTTAAACTTTCGGCATTTTTTTCGGTTTCGGCCGAAAGTAATTTTAAACTTTAGGCCTATTTTCGGCTTTGGCCGAATCAGAAAATCACTTTCGGTCGGTCTCTAGTGCTAAATTTAAAAAAAAAAAAACCGGTACTCATACCAACATATCGGATCAACTCCTTCAAAACTTCTAGAACTAAGAATGCGATTTCTAAAACGTCTTCTTCCTTACTAGAGTAAATGTCCCGATGTCATCGGGATAATAATGGTAGGTCCTTTGCGATAATTTCTAGCTGCTATTGCAAAAACTCATCCCAATTCATAACTTTTAAAATGTAATGATATTTACGTTTCTAACATCATTAAGTTTTAAGAAGTGTTTCTCTGCTATACATGATATGCATACCCTACACCCTTTCACGCTCCTAAACTACTTTTTCTCCTCTAAACAAGAACTTAAATTACCAAGTCTAAATTATCACTAATTATATCACTTTTGTCACTAAAGAAGTTAATTGAGGGACAATTATTACGCTAGAGAAATACTTTAGATTTCCCTCTTTTCGTGCTCTTGAATTACAACATTTTTCTCTCAAAATTTTTTAAAAACCTAATCTTAAATTTACATCAAAAACTCTATTTATGATATAAATATATTTTGTATTACAGGAATTCGATATATATTGATATCTTCATCAAAAATGTAAACACATTTTTGCCTTTTTAAAAAAAAAAAACATTATCAGAAAATCGTAAAACATAGAATTCTTTATCTAAGAAGAACGTTGCAACTGTTTTTCACGCCTGTATCAGATTTGACTGTCTTTTTAAAAAAAAATTGTCAATCTTATTAAAATACACACCTCTTTACTTTTTGCAAAGCAACAACAAAATATATTTTCAATTTAAAAAAAAGAAAATATTAACCCGTCTTCATTTTTCAAAATTTAATTTTCAAGTGTGTAAAATGATTGTATTTTGATATTTATGGATATACTTGGCGTTAACAAATCTTGGGTACATTTAAATGGTCAACATATGTTTATTTGTAAAACGAGAATTTAACATCTCTTTTTTCAAAAATGTAATACCATGGTATTTAAATATATTGTCATCCACGTAAAAATGTAGACATACCCTTTCCTATCTCCGAAATGTATGTAGGAAGGTTAATTATTAATCAAATTAATCTCTTTTTTTTGGGACGTATCTTGTATTTCCTTGGTCAAAATGAATATACCAATATTTGTAAAAAGAGAATGTCAAATCTTATTTTTTCCCAAATGTAATACCATAGGAGTTAACTCTGTTGTCATCCACGTAAGAATATACACATCTTATTCCCTACCTCCGACATGTATTTAACCAAGAAAATTAATTATTATCAAAATCATTCCTTTATTTTGAGACGTATCTTGTGCTGCCTTGAGCAAAATGAACATACACATATTTGTAAAAAGAGAATGCAACTTCTCTTTTTTCACAAATATAATACCATAGGATTTAAATGTATTGTCATCCACGTAAACATGTACACATCCTATTTCCTACCTCCTATATGTATGTACCCAAGAGGGTTAATTATTTATCAAAATGATTCCTTTATTTTAAGACTTATCTTTAGTTTACTTGGACAAAATGAACATACCCATATTTGTAAAAAGAGAATTCAGCATCTCTTTTTTCACAAATTTTAATGTAATACCATAGAATTTAATTATATTGTCATCCACGTAAAAATGTACACATCCTATTTCTAACCTCCGATATGAATGTACCCAAGAAGTTTAATTATTTATCCAATTCATTCCTTTATTTTGAGACGTATCTTGTGCTGCCTGGGGCAAAGGGATCAACCCCTCCCCCACCCAGATTTAAATAATTTAGAAAATCTTCCACCGGATTGTAGTCCCTTCCATACCCAAACTAACATATTTTGCACTTCATATGGTTCGTTCTTATTTGTATGAGGTATAAGTGGATTAGTGAACGGTACTTAGCTATGGAGTTGCGCTGCACTGAATGACTTAAACCGCATTTTCTTATTAGAATTATTTTAATGGTTAGTTTTTCAATACGTTATAAATTTAATAAAAATATATTTTTGGAATAAAAAAAGGCAACACTTTTTAAATGTAAAATATACAAAGCAAAAATGTGTATGTGATTTATTGACAATTTAAAAAGCAATCAATTGTATTTATTAATTTTACTTTTAGGAAGGGAAAATAAATTATCAGTTTTGTCACGCACGGTTATTAAATTTAAAGAAACCTAAGAGTTTTGGTGAAATAGGCTATTCGCGCTATGACGACATTTGCGTGTTTATTTAGAACAAATTAATTTTAATTTTAGTTCGCAATATTAAAAACGCACTAAAAGACCCACTAAAAACGACTGATGCTTGGGTTTTCCCGATAAATGTGATTACGGTGTAATTCTTTGATCATGATTTTTTTTTCATAAATTTCAAACACATATATAAAATGCTTAAAATAGTTCCTTTGTTGATACTTTAAATCTATTTGTAATTTATAATAATATAACTTTAAATTTTAATAAAATAAAAGCGGATTTAAAATATTTTTTTGCGCATTTAAATGTATTCGATTTCCGTAAAATAATAGAAAATAACTATGATTGTTTTTTAGGAATCCGAACGTACTTAAATCGTATCGCATCTTTGGCGTTATGTCCCTCTAGCTCATCCTTATATATATATATATTGTCGGTTGGGTATTTCCTGTAAGAAAAGAAGTGTGTTATTTTATTGGTTTAAAGGTTTTTAAGTATTTATACCCGATGAAAGAATCACCGAATAAAACTTTTTACATACAGTAATGACGTCATAAAATTGTTAAATATAAATTTTAAAATTTAAATAAAAGAATTGTAGCCAAAGTACGTGACACTAAACATCATCTCTCGCCACCCCCAACTCTCGCCACCCCATTTATTGCCAACCCCCCTCTCTGACCACCCCGACCTCTAGCCACTCAACCTCTCCCCATCCCCCATCTATCGCCACTCCCTCTCGCTCTCCAACCCCCATCTATCGCCACCCCATCACTCGCCACCCCCCATCTATCGCCACTCCCTCTCGCTCTCCACGCCCCATCTATCGCCACCCCATCACTCGCCACCCCCCATCTATCGCCACTCCCTCTCGCTCTCCACGCCCCNCGTGACACTAAACATCATCGCTCGCCACCCCCATCTCTCGCCACCCCATTTATTGCCAACCCCCCTCTCTGACCACCCCGACCTCTCGCCACTCAACCTCTCCCCATCCCCCATCTATCGCCACTCCCTCTCGCTCTCCAACCCCCATCTATCGCCACCCCATCACTCGCCACCCCCCATCTATCGCCACTCCCTCTCGCTCTCCACGCCCCATCTATCGCCACCCCATCACTCGCCACCCCCTAAATCTATTTAATCCCGTGATTGTACTTTTCTATACAAATTTCGTTATATATAGAGTGAAATCATTTTTTTTAAATTTGCCAATTCCCCAACAGGCCAGGTTTAGTTTAAATTTCGGTGTTTTTCTAAGGGGTCGTTCGCAAATTACGTCATGTCCAGGGGGAAGGGGGGGGGGGTCGAGAATTTGTGACACTTTGTGACGTGGATAGGGGGTAAAAAAAATGGGGTATCACATTTTTTTTTTTTTTTTAATCTAAAACTTTCTAATTTTGAAAAATATCTTTTTTCAATTAATTTCTAAAACATTAATTTAAGGTCGCCTATGCCTCAGATATTGGGTAAGTGAAGTTGAGTTGTGCACATTTTTGGCGCTTATGGAAAATTGCCTCAAAAACTGTTGTGGCCATTTTACTTTCGGCACGTGGATGACTTCGTTCTTATACGTAACAGTTTTCTAATAATACTACATCTCCATTATGGGAACATGGTAAAAATAAAATCTTTGTTTAGTTATGAAAAAATTATGCATATTATGATTTGTGTTTTGGTGTGACGTGACACTAAAGGGGGGGGGGAGGGGGGTAAAGAATTTGTGATACTTTGTAACAGGGTCGAGGTGGGGGTCTAAAATGTCTTTTTTTTTTGTGACGTAATTTTCGAAAGACCTTTAAGGAATCTCCCATAAGCTATTTGGCCGCCTCGATAGTTGTTTTAAACAAACATTAAGTAACAAACAAAAAAACCAAGTTATTTTTCATTCACCCTAGAAAAAAGACAATTTTAAAAAAAAAAAAAAAAACAGGGTCGAGGTGGGGGTCTAAAATGTCTTTTTTTTTTGTGACGTAATTTTCGAAAGACCTTTAAGGAATCTCCCATAAGCTATTTGGCCGCCTCGATAGTTGTTTTATACAGACATTCAGTAACTAACATAAAAACCGTGTTATTTGTCATTCACCCTAGAAACAAGACAATTTTAAAAAAAAAAAAAAACTTTTCTGTGGAAAAGCTTAAAATATTTTTTTTTAAAAAGAATGTTATTTTGAAAGTAAGTCATGCTCCATAACCATTGTCATCACTGGTAAAGAGACGAATTTGAAACGACTGAAAGAGGACACACACACACACATAAAAACAACAAAAAACAAACAGGTTTTCCTGAATGGGTGTCACGCTTCAGAGAGTAGCGACATCAATAAATACTGCCAACCAATTTAGCCAACCAATTTTGTCAACGAGTTTAGCCACGCAAGTGGTATGAATTATTGGTGAGATTTAATAAATCCAAATCCGGGTACAAGGCTTCATCAATGCTTATATATATATATATATATATATCTTTTTTTCATTATTCAAGTGTCAGTACTTTCTGTTGCGGTAGGTCCATACAAAAATGCCCCAATGGTGAACAGAATTTATTCAAAGGAAGGTTCCAACAGTTAAAAAGAATACCGTCAAGAAACACATATTTGAAAAAAACTGTCATTTGACATTTGATAAATGACTGAGCAAATCAGACTGAAGAATACGTTCGTCGTAAAATGACGTAATAATAGCATCCAGCGGGACGTTATTTTGTGGGCGGTCCTAAATGAATTAGGAAACGAGATGATGCGCGAGCTAATGTCATATCCGGTCGGAGTATCCCGTGACGAAGATTTGACAAGGTTTGAATTTCACCACTTCCCGCTGTCTCTTAGAGGCTGTATGTGCACTTTGCAATAAAGGGCTCGTAGATATGTGTGGTAAGAAGGAGTCAGGGGGAATGAACTCTCGTTCATCTTCATGAGACGATCTAGATTAATATGCATTCCCTTGAAGTTGGACAATAGATAAACATAAAAGGGAACTTTTTTTTTTTGTTCCGTCATAAATAGTATTAAAGAAGTTTATATTTTGAAAACTCAACTTTTTAATATTTCAAAGGCTGTTAAAAGCACCAAAACAAAAATATTTGAGAAATATATTTTTTTTCCAATTAATATGAACTTTTTACTATTTATATTTATTTTACAATATTTATTTTATCTACAAAGTATTTGATTTTTTTTTTTCTATTTCAAGACACGATAAAAGGATTTAGTTAAACATTAACTCAGGGAATGACATTAAAACGTTTGGTTTATAAATGCTACCGTTTGTTTTAATTAAAGGAAACAAAATTACATAAATCGTTTTATAAAGTTTTACAAACAATTATTTTATAAGCGGAAGTATCTGGGCTTGGTAGTTGTACGCTAAGATTTTAGTCATTTCCGTAATAGAAATTGTGTATCATCTGATGACCTGAGCGTATTAAGAGATGAGGTTAGAGTGATCTGTGTTGTTAGTCCCCCCCACGAGTCTCTGACAATGACGTCACGGAACCACGCACGTCCAAAGATTTTTTTAAAAATGGGAGGATCCGAATGTGGTTACTTTAAACAATGAGCCGGAGATGAAATATTGAGGATAGGGGACAGTGAACTTGGGACCCAACAGCGGCTGGATCGGCTAGTAGGCAGAAATATGAATGGGTATGTAAGGCAGGGCTTTCAGCAAACAAAGGGGGTGAGATAAATAATGGAGGAATGACAGCTTAGTGGAGGCCGGAAATTCGGCATATTTCATTGCTCACTGACAATCAGTCCCCGTAAGAGAGACATCCTTCATGTTCTTAGATTCGGGCCTTTAGCATTGTACGAGCTTATGCCCAGGAGTTCAACGTTGAGGAGTAGTCACCCTTTCTTGTGTTAGTTGAGAAAATTCCTAACAAGTGTGCAGCCGTGTTGACAGTAGACAGATAGCTACACTTTGCGACCACAAGCAGTTAAGAGAACCAGTCACGATGAGGAGGGGATAGAACAGATGAAGATGTAGAGAAGAAGGTTCCAGAACTCCACTGTTAACGAGGTGTCGCACTTTAATGGTAGCATAATTTCCTTTGATTATACGTACACTAATTGAGCTAGTATATTTGCTTAAGAATAATGACGCCTTTTTTATATTATGTAACACATCTACTCTGACATGGCGTGGGATCTTATTTCTTATGCTGTGGGTTATGTCAGTAGTATGGTTACCTATGTTATGTTGATATTTCAGGATGCCGACTAAGACTTCTTCATTCTTCCACTTATTATCCGGGCACGCAAATAAGAATACTGAATCCTGGTTAAACTCACAGTACTTTATTGAACACACTTTATACTGATAATATTAATAAATAATCCTTGCATGAATGTAATTTCACATATATATCTATAGTATTCCATCATTAAGAAAGACACGTCCTCACACTTCTACAACTCAGCTCAACTGTCTTACATCTCAACTCTAACTCAACTCTGACTAACTCTGACTCTCCTTGCGCTCAGCTCTCCTTATCTCAGTCAACTCATACTTTATTACCAGCAAAGCGTGGAAAACAACCGCTCTGACAAAAACATAATTTTACTCTCCAAAAACGTGGAGCTCACATTGTCCTCTCAAAATACATGGTCAACACAATTCACTGTTCACTCATGCTACCTCTCTGTTTTCATGTGAAAACATAGTCCGTTACATATTACAATGAAGTACATTAAAATATTAAATTATATGTAGTATTTTGATTCACATTGGCAATGTTTAGTTTACTATATATCTTATGATTCTTAGGGCACATCAAGATAAGGTGGTGTCAGAAATACTGTAGAGATTTTGGAAAAGATCACCTGAGAATTGTTATTGTTCGTTCGTCAAAATCGTCAAGGACCATCTAGTCATCTGTTTAGGGGTGGGGTGGGTCACGGTGAGTGCGTAGGTGGCTTGCTAGTCCGATCCGTGTTCGGAAAAAGTCTCTGCCATCGCGTGTAGGGGATAGTTGCTGTGGTCGGTTTTCTAAGGGTGCTTTTTCAGGGTAGCCTGCGTATTGAATGATTTGATATTTATATCGCGCCGGTATCCATGCCATTTTAGCATGCTCACTGCGCTGTGGTCCTCCGAAATCTAGTTTAAAAAAAACAAATTTAATTGTTTCTTAAATGATTTTTTATCATTTAAAATTCCCCTCAAAGATTGAGGCAAACTGTTCCATAATTTTGGCGCTATCGCTTCAAAAGAGCGCACTCCGTACGACTTTTTTCTGCGTTTATCCACACTAGGAACACTCATCAAGTACTGTGATGAAGACCGCAGGCTCTACACGGATACATTGTTATAAATCAGTTCCTTGAGATATTCCGGTGCTGAGCCATCTCTGCAGCTGTACGCCAGGGAGAGAATTTTGTAGTTAATACTCTCACTCACAGGAACCCAATGGAGATCTCGTACAACTTGAGTGATGTGGTCAGATTTCTTCATCCGCGATACAATGCGTGCTGCAGTACTTTGTATCTTTTTGAGTCTCTGAATTTGGTTCTGAGGTAACTCCACAAACAACTATTACAGTAATCTAATCTTGACTGGATTAGAGTTACTGCTACAACATTGGCTGTTCTCCTATTGAGTTAAGGACGCAGCTAACCCAGGGCACGCAGATGACAGAAGCCTTGAAAACAGAGCTGATATGGGGAATCATACTTAGTTTACTGACAATATAAAAGCCAAGGTCTCTGACAGTCGAGGACAGCGGGATCTCTGATTCACCAACTTTTATTGATGCAATAGTAAATTTCCGAAGATTGGCGTCTGAACAACAAATAATTGCCTCAGTCTTATCATCATTTAATTTTAGTCTGTTTGATGACATCCAATCTTTCACAGCAAGACAGCAGTCCTCGACAGCCTGAACAGCAGTAGCACACTCAGGGATCAGGGCGGAAACACTTGTATAGTTCTGTGTCATCTGCAAATAGTTGTTTGGGGAGCCGGTTGTCTTCCATACGGGCTACGTGTCCCGTCCAACGTAGTTGAGATTGCATCAGGGTCGTGAAGAGCCTAGGTAGGTTCGCTCTAGCGAGGACATCCGTGTCAGGCGCTTTGTCTTGCCACCTGAAGCCGAGCAGTTTCTTAAAGTGGTTTAGTTTCTAGGCGTGATGCTGGTACTGTCCACGTGTCACATCGCAAGAGCAATGTCACTGAGCATTAGATAGCCCGTGACAAACATAATTTTTTCAGGTAACAGCCCTTGTGCACCGCTGTAGCAGCTACACACAACCTGGGCAGAGGTTGTTCTATAAATAGCTTATATTTAATCCACAATGGAGTTACCTAAGATCTAAAGAAGACATTTGCGAAAATATTTATCTCTCATTGTCTTAAAAAATTTCTTTTATAAAAAAAAAGTGTAATGGTAGGTGTAACAGCTCTATATTTATAACACTAGATTGATTCGTTATTTTTAAGATTATGTTTTTGACGTCATGCGCAGAGAGAGAGAGAGAGAGAGAGAGAGAGAGAGAGAGAGAGAGAGAGAGAGAGAGAGAGAGAGAGAGAGAGAGAGAGAGAGGAAGATGAGAGAGAGAGGTTTAGAGATATTATTCGATGGAGAAAGTGTACTTGCATGACATGTAGTATCTTTTACAGTTTCATCCCCTTGAATCGGAACAGCTTTCTTGCATCTGTTTGGATTATAAAGTGCTTGACATACAGGATGTCATCACAAATGTTTATTCCAATTTTGATATCTATTTATATTGTGAATAATAAATCTTCAATGTGAATAAAAGTAGCTGGTGATGAAGTGATGATCTGCATTGTCTCGTGCTGTCATAGTGATACATGTAACTAATAATTGGTAAGCATCAGACCAGGTACACGTCAGTTACACGCAGCACAACTAGTGTTAAAGTGGGCCTCATCTGTCATTATTAAAATTAATTTTTTCTTTTCTTTTGAATATAATTTCAAAGGGCATTATAGAAATGGTAGTTAAATGTTGGGCGCACATGTCTATTGAAGTAGGTGTTCCAATTATTCATACCATGGGACACATCAATCAAATCCTTCACATGACCGACATTGTTCCATTGGGCTCTAGGGGTAAAGTGACCTTTAAGCTGATGTAGATTCCGCCAAACAAAGTAACGGTTGGTTTCGAAAAAGAGCGCTATTTTCTTGTAAATGTTGATGGGAATTATTGTGTGCGTGATTAAGTCATCGACGCTTGTGTGCAAAATTTATCTCATCAACTCTTGTGTGCAACATTTATCTCATCATCGCTTGTGTGCAACATTTATCTCATCAACTCTTATGTGTAACATTTATCTCCTCAACTCTTATGTACAACATTTATCACATCAACCCTTGTGTGCAATATTCATCTCATCAACTCTTGTGTGCAACACTTATCTCATCATCGCTTGCGTGCAACATTTATCTCATCAACGCTTGTGTGCAATATTTATCTCATCGACTCTTGTGTGCAACATTTATTTCATCAACGCTTGTGTGCAACATTTATCTCATCAACTCTTATGTGTAACATTTATCTCATCAAACCTTGTGTGCAACATTTATCACATCAACTCTTGTGTGCAACATTTATCTCATCAACTTTAGTGTGACACATTTATTTCATCAACTTTAGTGTGCAACATTTATCTCATCGACTTTGTGTGCAACATTTATCTCATCAACTTTAGTGTGCAACATTTATCTCATCAACCAGTTAGCTTATCAACTCCTGTTCGCAATATGTGGATAATTCATTGGCATGTGCAACATCAGCTAATTTGCTGTTGCTAACACCAACAAATGAATGATAGATGGGAAGAAAAATGACTGCCGTCACAAATTAAATGAAACATCAACGCATCAATGCGTGACGTAAGTCAAATGTTGATATTGTTCTATTTTTATGCTTGTCTTAAATGTAAATGACACAATGTTCAATGACAATGTCTAACAATGGCACTATGTTTAATGACAATGTCTATCAATGGCACTATGTTTAATGACAATGTCTATCAATGGCACTATGTTTAATAACAATGTCTATCAATGGCACTATGTCCAATGACAATGTCTATCAATGGCACTATGTCCAATGACAATGTCTATCAATGGCACTATGTCCAATGACAATGTCTATCAATGGCACTATGTCCAGTGGCAATGTCTATCAATGGCACTATGTCCAATGACAATGTCTATCAATGGCACTATGTTTAATGACAATGTCTATCAATGGCACTATGTCCAATGACAATGTCTATCAATGGCACTATGTCCAATGACAATGTCTATCAATGGCACTATGTCCAATGACAATGTCTATCAATGGCACTATGTCCAATGACAATGTCTATCAATGGCTAATCAAAAATATGTGGAGAATCCTGTTATTATGGCGCCATGGCTTTATTGAAAAGTGTTGGGGAAAAGTAGGGCCGGGGGGGGGGGGGAGAGGGGGGATAAAGCTCCAACATTAGACACAAGAACAATTAAAATTTGTTTTTTTTATCAAGTTTTACAAATCTGCCATCATCTGCTGCCAGAATTGCGTGTTTGTTTTGCTCATCCTCAGATTTCAAGGTTTATTTATTTCTTGTTTTGTTTGTTTTTGTTTGTCCCCCGTTTCCTCTCTAATTATCCGCCTTGAAATACGGGTGTAGAAAAAAATCTCAGCTCGCAATCTTTCTGGCTTTGTATACCCAGAAAATCTTCATCTTCTGCTGGGACATAGCCTTAAGATGATGTCAGAATAAACGGATACAGGCACGCGTGATGGCCGTCATACATGTTAAACCTGACATCCTGTTGACATCAAGATGGCAGGACAAAATGTTTAAAATTAGACTTTTTAATATTTTTAGCCAATTTTAAGATTCGTATTCAGAGAAGTGCCTGTTATTTGTGATGGGTTGTTGCCGTATAAAGGTTTCAAAAAAAACCAGCAACGTGTGTTTTGTTGTGTGTATGTGTGTGTGTGTTCGTTTGTTTGTGTGTGAGTGCACTTTTTTATGTGGAAGTCAAATTGAACCTTCATCAAGGTTTCGCGCATCACCAGCCATCACATGACAAGGAAATTCTAGGAAAGATTTGAGTAGTATCTAATTCTATATAACTGCAATTCGTTGCTCTCGCTATCTCTCTCTCTCTCTCCCTCTCTCTCTCTCTCTCTCTCTCTCTCTCTCTCTGTTTAGTAGTCAGCTGTATGTCAAGTAGGGCAATACTGAGTGAGCATGAAAATGTTGGATGCCAATTCTCTGTAATGAACTCTTCTGGTCTAAGGAAATGACTTGTGCTTTCCTGGAGCTGTTCTCACTTGCGCTGTTCCTCTCAGAATCGTTTGGACTTGTGTTCTTATCTGATCGTTTTACACCAATGACGTTTTAGGCAACAGGGTCTCTGCTGAATTTTAACATTACTCAAATTTGGGGCTAATGAGCCCCCCCCCCCACCCGACTCTCTCTCTCTCTCTCTCACGCACATGCACACACACTGAAACCGTATCCAGCGTCCCAGAACACTTTTGTCACATAATGTTCTCAAATAACCTTGTATCTCCCGTTTGTTAACTCAAACACCCCATTTTCCCAAACACTCAATCCTCAAAATTTCAGCTCAACAAAGTAGCTTGATCGCGATCGCATTCACTGAAATGATCGCATCGTTGCAGTTGAGTCGCTTAGGAACAAATCTAGACCCTTTTTAAACACACATGTTATAGCCAGATTAGCTTTTTTTAACTAATAAAGGGAAAAAAATGCATCACGTGATTTTACTACTTGCTAGACAACCAATCCATTATAAGAACTTCTTTTTTTTTTTTTTTTTTTAAACTCATCATTCTCCTTGTTTTGAATTACTTATCCCCCAGATTGCAA
>CAXITT010000032.1:1486523-1509078 GCA_964033795.1 Lymnaea stagnalis
AAAAAGACTAGTGTTGGGATGGCTGTAAGGGGATAAGTGGAATTAAGCACAACCAACAAATTCACTTTTTGCCATGTATAAAAACACTGCCATATATAACAACACTGTCATATATCAAAACCACTGCCAAATATAAGAATGCTGCCATATACAACAATACTGCCACATATAATGAAACTGCCTGTAAAAAAAATTTGAGCAGATCATATACGAACGATAGCCTCATAAGGCCGAGACCAGGCCTGATCGAGCCGCTTCTGGGGATGGGGCAAGGGGCGTGGGGGGGGGTAGAGGATCCGTCCATGTTCCCCAAGTGTACCTATAATATAGACTATCTGGTCATTCAAGCCTGTTGGTGTGTATACATCGGTACAAAACATGAGACAAACCGTCTTTATGCAGTGATATAGACAACTTTTGTGAGAGATTAAATTAATAATGTAAAATGGGCCCTTTTTGGACAGGAAACACTTTAATTAACTTGTGGTGATGGGGACATGTCCGGTGAACATTGGTAATGGTATCCTGTGATAGAGCTTTAAAAACAAACAATTTAGAAGCGCTGTCTTCATCAGTGTTGGCAAAAGAGATGGTCCTCGAGCCTCACATTGTCGACCCATGAAACATGCATCGACGTTCCGGGAGCCATACGTCGCCGGTCCGTCAGCCAAACGTTGCCGGTCCGTCAGCCATGCGTCGCCGGTCCGTGAGCCATACGTCGCCGGTCCGTGAGCATACGTTTCCGGTCCATGAGCCAAACGTTGCCGGTCCGTGAGCCATACGTTGCCGGTCCATGAGCCATACGTTTCCGGTTCATGAGCCATACGTTGTCGGTCCGTGATCCATACGTTGTCGGTCCATGAGCCATACGTTGTCGGTCTATGAGCCATGCGTAATGGGTCCGTGAGGTATACGCTATCGGTCCACATACAACGCGAGACAAGAAACAGGCTAACATTTAAATAAAATTGAACAACCACAAAAAATAAGTATAATGGCTTGCATCAAATTGTATTAACCAAGAGTCCTCGCGGTTTAGCTGATAGGAGATATAAAATGTGTTATGACATCTTCATTAGGGTCAAATAAAAATACGAAATTAATGATAAATTTGGCACCGATCCCTGGTGCAGTGGGTAATGTATACAGCGTTCCCTGGAGCAGTACGAAACGTATCCACCGGTCCGTGGTGCAGTGGGGAAATATAGCCAACGATCCTTGGTGTAGTGGGCAATATATCCACTGGTACATTGAACTTAAAAATTTTGGAAAAACTGATCTACATGATACATATAATGTTCATTTAAAGAATTCGTTGACTAACTCTAAATGCCTTGAACAGCTCGCTTTGCCCCATTTCGGAGTATGATAAAAAGCTCTTATTTCTATAATTAAATTGATTGAATTGAATATTTAATTTCCACGGGTTACAAGACAGTATTAAAAGTGTGTACAAGTCATTAAATTAGAAGCAATCGCGTGATGGATTGTTTCCTTTTTTTTTTATTTTTGTGTGTTTATTATTATTATTTTGCAGAGTATAAAATAATAATGGAACTTTATGTTTATACAGATAGGAGGAAAGCCCCATTACATTCAAATCGATCATCATTACACAGAAATCAATGCGAAAAAATATATTTGGACAAAACAATTTCCGTCGTTGCATAAGAACCAGCATAGGCAGAGGATGCGGAGGGATTGGTCTGACCCGGTACTTTATATATATATATATATGGAAGGGGAGCATTTTCGACCAATCCAACTACAGAATATTATTCGGGAAAAGGGGACGGCAAAAATCTTGGCTCCCCGGTGACACTAACTCTAGCTACGCCACTGATAAGAGTTTTCTTCAAATCTTTTTGCTCCAAACGAAAATTTAAAAAAAAAAATTAAAAAGCGCCATAAATCTTAACCTGCTCTTCCCATTGTTAGCGTTCCCATGTTTTTTCCTCCGCTTGTTCGTCCTCCCATTGCTTGTCTTTCCATTGTTTGTCTTCCCATTGTTTGCATTCCATGTTTTTCCATTGATTGTCCTCCCATTTTTGCACTCCCATTTTTGTCCTTCCATTGTTTGGACCCCTGTTTGTCCTCCCATTGTTTGTCCTCCAAATGTTTGTTCTCCCATTGCTTTGTATCCCATTGTTTGTCCTCCCATTGTTTGCCCTCCAAATTTTTTGTCATCCCATCGCTTGTCCTCCCAAAGTTCATCCTCCCATTATTTGTCCTCCCATTGTTTTTCCTCCAAATATTTTGTAAGAGTTTTGGTAGAGTTGTGTTTTAGTCGTATTAGACATCCGCTAAGGGAGGTAAGATTGAAGCACCATCTTGTACCAGAGCTGTAGAGGCAAGGAAAGCCATCAGTCACGTCTGAAGTAAGAGTTAATTTCCCTTGGCCAGAAGTCTAGCCGCAGGGAGAACAACAAAAAATATGCTGTACCTGATGGCAGAAAAAGTATGCAGAGATTTTACAGCGTGCTTTGGGATAACGCTGGCAGCAAGGAATTCTGACAGTACTCTCTATTCTCTATCAACTCTCTTTTCTCTATCAGGGGTTAATTGTATTTTTTTTTAAACATAAAGTAAACCAGTTAGAAGCGAAGGTGGTATGAGTATAAATACTTTATTTCCACTTGCTAATCCATGGGATTTGTAAGTTGTAACTTTGAAACGTAAATCGTTGTTGTCTCGCTCGGTTTGATCCAGGCCGTCTCGTACTGAATTGCAAGGTCACATCGTAGTTGATGAAACAGGCGTTACAGCTGATCTGAGCTGGGTGGAGATAGAGAGTGGGTGGAGGGGGGTGGGGTGGGGAGCGATGGGGGGGTGGTGGCAAGAAAATGTGATGGAGACAACAACACCCTTAGCCAGTCACTTACAATACAACATCGGTCCGAGCTGCAGGATTTTGGGTTGGACATAGACAAGGAGTTGGGACAGGGAATGTCGACAGTTAGACTGATCAAATGGACGGAAAAAACAGCCGTTAAATTCTAATTTTTAACGAGATACAAATGTGCCCTGGCCTACACCACTGCTAACTTAACTATGGAAATTTCTTTAACATTTTACGGCATAAAATAAATTGGGAAATTAATGGCCATGAAAGCGAGTACTTAGAACTCGACCCCCATACTCGGTACACATTTTAAAATACACCCAGTACACAATGCACTAAACATGCAGTACACAATGTACAATACATTCAGTACACAATGTATTTTACATTCAGTACACAATGTACTGTGCATTCTCTTCACTAAAATGTACTATAATCAAAGTACAAAGTGAACGGCACATTCAGTGGTTCTCATATTGAAGAAACCCATTCAACTTTCACTCCTGGTCTTCGATGAGGTATCTCGATGTAAACAAAACAAAAGCCGTTCTTCCGTGAAGCCATTGCTGTTAAATGGGGGAGACGTTATGCTTTCAGTCCGCCAACATCAAAAGCAGAATCGTGGGGGAAAACAAAACAAAAAACCCGACAACAAAGATAAAAAACACACACAAAATATTTGCGTGAATAAACAGTGGAACTCTCGCTTCTCTCCCCGCGCTCATAAATCCAGTCACTAATGCTCGCGCTTAGACGTAGCCCACATCGTGGAAGAGAATAAACATCCAATATATAGTCGAACAAACATGAAAGTTATGGATGACCTAGTAAACAACTCGTCGTTGGAATCGTTCTTTCTTGGTTTTCGCGGCGTTCAGAGTTCGCATAAAACAACAAACGTTTCGGTAGTGCATTCTTCCACAAACACACAGGCCTTGTCTTACGACCTCTTCAAAATACTATTTGGTGCTATCTTTAAAAAACGCAGAAGCGTGTGTGGACAAGATCCGGGGGAAGGCCACGGCACAGCGTTGTCTTGGGAGACTTAGGGTGGTGGGGAAAAAAATCGTTCTTTTTAATAATTTTTTTTCTTTCTAGGTTACCAAAGTCAGGTTCTTTCGACCTTTCCTCAGAAAACAATACATCATCAACATAGACAAAGCTGTTGATTGGTTCGTTATCGCACGACAAGCGGTCGATGTGAATGGAATAACCGTGAAGGGGGGAAATTGCGTGTCAGTTTGAGATCACGGATCTTGTCATGACAGTTTGAGTCATGACCTTGACCGAACAGGACAAGGATTGTTGTATACAACTTTAGAACTAGACGTGAAAATGAAATGCTGTGCATTTTCGTTGCGGAGGAAGCCAAACATTAAAGTTTGTAATTAGTGTAGGTCTGTTGTGCTATTATATAATACATTATGGAAAGTGTATATTTAATGTTGATTCATTTATAAAATAAGAATGCGAAAGAAGGACAGAGACTAAGACATAAGTAAAGAGACAGAGACTGCTGTGTGTGTGTGGGGGGGGGGGGAAGGGCTGTTAAAAAAAGAAATATCCAGCAGAACGTATGGTTAAAACATAAGTAAGGAAAAAGAGACTGCGAGGGGGGGGGGGCTGTTAAATATAGCAATGTCCAGCACAACGTATGGGTAAGTTTGAAAGGAAACAAAAGAAAATGGCGAGCTTGTTGGACAAAAGATCGTTGCTGCAAAGAGAGCATGTGGTTCAAATATGTCATAATTATAAACATTGACGGAGAAATTAAACAACCCCCAAAAGAAACGTTTTCGTAAAAATCCTTTATTATATTATGCATTTTTGTATGCATCTATGCAATTGTGCGTGATTTATCATTTATTAAGAAGCGGTTATTTAAATGCGTCAAATCCCGGCTAATACACGGTTCATATTTCCTTTATTTTCCCCTTTCAAAAATACATTTTATTTTTACTGCATGCCGAAATACGTCACAAATACAAAGCACATGGCGACAGCTACACAATTAATCTCCACACCAAACACGCAACCATTGAACAAATCATATCTCATTCATCAAACCGGAAAAAAAAAATATTTTTTTTGGGNGGGGGGGGGGGGGGGGAGGGGTCTGGTGGGAAGAGTGTTTGGTGATTGGTCACTTGAATTGTAAACGTCAAGTTTAAACACTTCAATTGTCACATACCTAGCCCAGTGGTTTGATTGACTGTCTCTAAAGTAGGGTCGTATTGGGTACTGATACCCTAAACATTAATTTATTCTCAATATAAACTGAGTCAGTAAAGAAATAGTAAGGATAACACTGAGTCATTTCAATTGCATGCATTGTTCAACTTAAGACTCAAATAAAAAGGACACGTTCTTTGCAAATTTAAATGACAGTGACTTGATATATTTTTTTTTTTATATATTTTTTTTAAATTCTAATACCATCTGAGATTAGCCTACTTGGACTTGTCCTTTTAAAATATCTATTTATTTAATTTTATAAGTATTTTTTTTTTAAAGGAAAAATGCCTAAGCATTTGGACAATGAGTAGAGAGCCCTGTGTCCTTATGTGGACTGTACCCAGAGCCGCGTACTAAAATGACCATCAATGGACAATGGGTAGACAGCTTTGTGCCCTTATGTCCACTGTACACTCGAGACTACTGCGCTTTAACTCCACCATTGCATCATACCAAGGAAGAATCACATTGCAAATTCCTAATAATTTTTCAAAGTCGTAATCGTTGTGGTGGATTCACGATGAGACCAAACTAAACTCTGTTTTTCGGGGTAACGAACCCCTCAGGCTGGCATAAATTAAAATCATTACAATTACAATTTAAGAATTAAAGACATTTTTATACTGAATTTAGACCAAGATTAAACTGCCCGTAAAACTATATGCATAAAATCACAAGTGCCAGATTTAAAGAGAATATTTTTTTTAATGGTATCTTTGAAAAATGTAAATAAATATTGAAACAATCTACGTTTAGGCTTGAAAATAAAAGACAAGACAATTGATCGGAATATTGGGATAAAGATTATTTTTGCTGTAATTTTGTGTTGAGTTGTTGTAGGTCCTTGTTACTCCAGCTTCCACGCCGACACACATTGAGCTTGTTATTTCGTGTCAGCCCCAAGTCATCAAAGAAAACTATGCCTCAGATAGTATCCTATCGTGACAGTATGACTGGACGTCATGAGTTGTTTTAATTCATGAAAGTTTTTGAACGTAAATGCGTGAAAATCTGGAATGAGTGATCTTTTATGTAGAAGTATAAAAAGGTGGTAGAAGGTCAAAATAAAGTCATTTGTTACACGAATCCTGAAGAGTGAGCATCATTCATTTCTATTACACCTATGATTGACCCCTCGCCCCGAATGACGGCTTGTTTTGCCTTGATTTGCTCCTTTGTTTTCCCCTCTAAATATTTCTTTCGAACTGGGGAAGAATATTTAGGCTGAATACAATGTTTAGAACTGAGACAACTTTTTAGAGTTCCAGTATCTCATATTATATGTAGTAATTGATGGAAAAAATGTATGCCTTGCGTCTTTTAATCACTTTATTTCCGTTTGACTTGGCTGAGAATTGCTCCCACCCCTAAATAGAGAAGAAGAAATCCTCCCAGGGGTAGACCCCCACCTTCCTTCTATTTTGCAATTTTTTTTTTTAAGTCATAATGATAACATAAAATAAGTTTGGTTTTCAAGTCTACATTGAAATTGAGTTCTGTTTTATTAAACACAAGTTAATAAAATATTTTATCTTTAAAAAACGATATGCATTACGTTGAACAACAAATAAAACTACATTCTGTGAAAACAGCGGATTTTTTTTTTCTTTGGGGTTCAACACAGTCCGGCTGAAATGTAAAAAAAAAAAAGAGGAAAAGTTTTCAACATTACTCATCTCATTTAGCACTGTTTGGCTTTAATTGACAAAAGTACCCATCTCATTTAGCACTGTTTGGCTTTAATTGACAAAAGTACCCATCTCATTTAGCACTGTTTGGCTTTAATTGACAAAAGTACCCATCTCATTTAGTACTGTTTGGCTTTAATTGACAAAAGTACCCATCTCATTTAGCACTGTTTGGCTTTAATTGACAAAAGTACCCATCTCATTTAGCACTGTTTGGCTTTAATTGACAAAAGTACCCATCTCATTTAGCACTGTTTGGCTTTAATTGACAAAAGTACCCATCTCATTTAACACTGTTTGGCTTTAATTGACAAAAGTACCCATCTCATGTAGCACTGTGTGGCTCAAATTGTTTCAATAACTACCAAACTTTTAGAGAATCATTTATGAGGAGTTTTGTCTTTTTTCTAAAAGGCATGATGACCGTAATGATGACCGCAATGATGACCTCAGCGATGGCGGCTATGGTGACCTCAATAATGACCTCAATGATGACCGTAATGATGACCGTAATGATGACCGTAATGATGACCTCAATGATGACCTCAGCGATGGCGGCTATGATGACCTCAATAATGACCTCAATGATGACAACAATGATAACCTCAATGATAACCTCAATGATGACCTCAGTAGTGATCTCCATGATGATCTCAATGATGACCGCAATGATAAACTCAATGATGACCTGAATGATGACCGTAATGATGAATGTCATTCAAAACCAGAAACTGGATTCGTGTGCTTTAAACAACTCTGCCTGTAAAATGTAAATAGTTTGTCCTTATTCTTTTAGCCAATTTATTTTGAGTAATGCACAAATCTTCTCCGCCGTAAATCGGGGACTGGCAGGTATTATTACTTGGTTTAAAAAAAAAAAAAAAAAAGAAAACAAAAAAGAAGAATGAAAAAAGCTCTGCTTCTTTGATACCCAAGCCTGTAAAATGTAAATAGTTTGTCCTTATTCTTTTAGCCAATTTATTTTGAGTAATGCACAAATCTTCTCCGCCGTAAATAGGGGACTGGCAGGTATTATTACTTGGTTTAAAAAAAAAAAAAAAAAAAGAAAACAAAAAAGAAGAATGAAAAATGCTCTGCTTCTTTGATAGCCATCATAAAATTATCATTCGTGCCCCCCAAAATTGTACAGCCGGCTCGCTTGATTCCACTCTCACAGTAATAACTTGGCGGCTCGCTTGACTCTACACTCAGGGAAACAAAATGGCCGTCAGATCGCTTTCATTCTTCCGGGAGCGCTTCCGAGTGTCGCTTATTGCCCTTGTTACTACTTTCGCACGTGCTTCAAACTTGGGATTACAACAACAACAAAAAAAAAATGGCACGTTGTAAAACATTTCGCGTGTAATCTCTCCCCCCCCCCCCCCCCAGGGCCCTCGTTTTTTCTTTCCCCCCTTTTTATCTCCCCCTCCCGGTTTCTCCAGAAAGCAATAAGAATTTTAAAAAAATAAGAATGCCTAATTTTGTGGTCAGAAGAAGAAAATTTAAAGGAAACCCCATATAACATGTTGCGTTGCTGAGAGGGAGAGATTAAAAAAAAAAAAAAGCCAGACTAATTACATTTAAAGAAAGCAGATTTTGAATTGTAAATCGCCAACTATTTAAACAGGGCGTTAGAACCGAGATGGAATTTTTGAAGCCAGGAACGACACTTGGATGGGAAAAGAACTTTATAGATCGGCAACATTTGAAGGGTAATGAAAATCTATCAAGATAAATTCTTGCCATTATGATGATATAAAGTGTACTTCAGATGGTTACAACTTTTTCTCTGCACTCTTCATAAATCATAGTCAAACAATATATATATATATATACATATTTAGTCAATCTAACCATGAAATCGTGAAGAATTTATTACTAAATTCGGTAGTTTAATTATAATTACTTTATATAATTAAATTTAATATAATTTAATATATTTCAATAATAATTTATTCTTTAAATTTCCACTGTTGAGCAATGATTTTTGAAACAATATTGGCCGACTTTTATTTCCGAAGGTAATATTTATCTAAACCAGTGGTTCTCAACCTCCCTAATGCCGAGACCCTTTAGTAGAGTTCCTCGTGTTGTGGCGACCCCCAATCACAAAATTATTTTCGTTGCTACTTCATAGCTGTTGAGTATATGTGTTTTCCGATGGTCTTAGTTAACCCCTGGGAAATGGTCATTCGAACCTAAAAGGGGTCAAGACCCATAGGTTGAGAGCCACTGATCTAAACAATCCCATTTTTTTTTTTTTTTTTTTTTTTTTTTTTTTTTTTTTTTTTTTTCTCTTTTTTTTTTTTTTTTTTTTTTTTTTTTTTTTTTTTTTTGTAAAATGACAATGTAATTCGTTCACCTGGGCAATTTTTTGCATTTTATAAATATAGTTTCTTCTACTTCCTCTTTTATATATTAAGGCCCCACGATCAGTTCATTGATCATTCTGGCTCCTATGCATGTAGAGGGGATTTGCAATGTTACTGTGCCTGGTGTTGATGATGATATTTCAATGGTCGCAAAGGCTACTTAGTGACGGTGTCATGCACTGGGGGCTGGAAGGCCTGAGGCAGCAGATGCAAATGTGTCAATTGTTATGGCCTAAACTGTTCCTTCTGGAGGCTTGTTCCAGTCCCTGATTGTCTTTGGCAGGAATGAGCAGTTCCTGTCCTGGCTTCTCGCGGTACAAAAGAGGGCAGGGGAGGCTATTTGTATGCTTCCTTAAATAATATGGCTTTGCAAACTCTTAGATTTTTAAAACTCCTACATGATTTAGTCTTGATTTAATATGACTTTGGTCATTATTGACCTAACATTGCTTTAATTGCCTTGTTACTATAATTATGGCACTGTTGAGTTGTTACCATGATTAGTAGACATTATTAATTCCGCACCAAATGGTGGTTCACGTTGTAAGATCTCTTTCTTACACATCCATTGAACTGTGTTTTTGTCTCCTTCCCATTCTGGCTCTCATCAGTAGTCTATTTAAATTATTTTAAGAGGAAATTGTGTGTTATTCGTATATTACAATAAGTACATCTTAAAAACAATTGTTGCTAAATGAGAAAAGAATATATATAAGAATGAGCTAGGGTGACAAAATCCTTAAAGAGAGATATGATTTAAGTACGTTCGGATTCCTAAAAACAATCATAGTTATTTTCTAGTATTTTACGGAAATCGAATAAATTTAAATGCGCAAAAAATATTTTAAATCCGCTTTCATTTTGGTACACGTTTAAGTATTATTATTATAAATTACAAATACATTTAAAGTAGCAACTAAGGAACTATTTTAAGCATTTAAATAAGTTTAAACGTTATGAAAATATAAAAAAAAATATTAAAAGATCATTATCAAAGAATTACACCGTAAACACATTTATCGGGAAAACCCAAACATCAGTCGTTTTCAGTGCGTCTTTTAGTGCGTTGTTAATATTGCGAAATAAAACTTTAAATTAATTTGTTCTAAATGACCATGCAAATGACGTCATAGCGCGACGTCACTGTGTCACCAACATGGCTGCGTAACCAAGCATGGCTGTGTCACGAACATTTCTATGTCACCAACATGGCTGCGTAACCAAACATGGCTGTGTCACGAACATTTCTATGTCACCAACATGGCTTCGTAACCAAGCATGGCTGTGTCACGAACATTTCTATGTCACCAACATGGCTGGGTAACCAAACATGGCTGTGGCACGAACATTTCTATGTCACCAACACGGCTGTGTCACCAACATGGCTGCGTCACCAACATGGTTGTGTCACCACCTCTGACACAAACAGCGCTTTGTATCAATTTTACCCTGAAGGATAATAGCATAGCTTACAGAAATCCTCGGTAGAAGAAGTTAAAGACAGATCCATGTCGTTCGCGCAGATTTGATTTTAAAATTTTTAACTGATGCTTGTAAAATACGTTATTCATGATTATATCACTTATTAAATCTACATTTCCCAATGGAATCTTTGATGTTCGAAATGTAGATGAATTCTATTTGACATGGCCGAGCAAGTTTCTCGCTCAAGTTTTCTTTTTGTCAACATTTTGTTGTCCCGGTCTGAGGGGGTTAGTTGTACTGTCGCGAATTTGCATTTCTCATTTCGATTGCACCGTGGCCTTATTGAATTCTGTTTCACCTCAGATTGTTCACGCCACAACGAGTCTGATGGGATTACTTTAGAGCTACTAGAACAAAAGCGAGGGCCGAAAGTTGCCGTGGTCATTACAGACCAGTAAAACCGGTTTGAAATGAAGAAGAAAAGGTTTTTTTAAAAAAAATCTAGTGGAAAAGTTTAAGAAATCTGCCTCACTTCCTGGTAGTTGGCTATTTTTAGATGTTAATTTACATAAATCGTGAGTGTTCAAAAATTGAGTTCAATGGCGGTGAATTGGCTTGTAATGGGGAATATTGGCAGCGTAGATAACTCTTACTCATGGGAAATGTTTTCTCATCCTCCACGATGAACAGAGAGGTGCCGCGATGGAAGAGTAAGAGGTGCTGACTTACTCCACTGACGTGCGGACGAGGTGAGTGCCTGCGATGGGGTGCACGGTCTCTAGTTTTACGATGGAAGAGTAGAACTGAATGTTAGGTCGGCGGACTAAACACCAAGTGGACATTTAGGTTGGTGGGTTGGCAAAATAACAACACATGGATTTTTTTTTTTTCAAACTCGGTGGATAGATGATACAACAAATAAATGGACACTTAGGTCGTAAATAGACGAAAAAAACAATAAAAGTATTATTAGGTCTGTGAATAGACAAAAAACATATATGGACATTTAGATCATGGATAGACAAAAACCAACAAATTAAGTTTTTAGATATGTGTATAGACAAAAAAATACAAATAAATGGACTTGTGCGTACGTGTATTGACCAAAAACAAACATAATTGAATTTATGGCGTTGGATTGACAACCAAGTTAAAAATCAAATATCTTATTCTACAAAGAGATAAAATATTCAAAAGCTTGATCGCCACAAACGATAGCAACAAACTTTGTTGAGTTTTAATCGATCGCAGGCACCTTGTGTCTGCCATTTTGCAGTTTATAGATAGGAAACTGCAATAGCTAAGGTAGAAACGCACACATAAAGCAAACAGTATAATTGTCGCGATAAACAGCAATGACCAGAAACGTATTTGGACAACATGCTCTTTTTCCCCAAAATGTCCATTTCAGTAAGACTACGTCACATACGGTCAAGGAAATGCCTTGAAGGGAGGTGGGGGATGGAAGGGGTGGTAAATGGTTGCTTCTTGTTTGTCTCAAACAAATGTGGCCACCTCAATGACGTCATCCCATAAACAAAAGCTTTAGAGCATTGCAACTTTTCAGAGAGTCAATCCAACTGTATGTTGTAGATTCCCTGGCTCCACCCCCCACCCCCACTAAATTTGCCACCATTTGAATAAACCAAAGCTACGCGCCAGTAGCAAGTTTAAAACTTATTGATCAGCAAGTATTACACTTATTGATCAGCAAGTATTACACTTATTGATCAGCAAGTATTACACTTATTGATCAGCAAGTATTACATTTATTGATCAGCAAGTATTACACTTATTGATCAGCAAGTACTACACTTATTGATCAGCAAGTATTACACTTATTGATCAGCAAGTACTACACTTATTGATCAGCAAGTATTACACTTATTGATCAGCAAGTATTACACTTATTGATCAGCAAGTATTACACTTATTGATCAGTATGTATTACACTTATTGATCAGCATGTATTACACTTATTGATCAGCAAGTGTTACACTTATTGATCAGCAAGTATTACACTTATTGATCAGCAAGTATTACACTTATTGATCAGCATGTGTTACACTTATTGATCAGAAAGTATTTCACTTACTGAACAGCGAGGATTACACTTAGTTATTAGCATGTATTACACTTATTGATCAGCATGTATTACACTTATTGATCAATCAGCAAAAGGTAAGGCTTAAACCCGGTATTCTATGGTGGGACAAATCGTGGAGCTAAACAGCTGGGAGTGCTCCCCACTGAAATAGTTTTGGTCGGAGTGGGTGACGAATGGAGTGACGAAAATATACCGCAAGTCTTGATGAAGTTTAAAAAATCTGAGACATGACGATAAAATGGAACCATGGGATTGCATTTATCTGTGAAACTAAGGTCATATTAGAAACACAAGTTTAGCTTACTATACAAACATAACTTTCGCTCACTATAAAAACACAAGTTTCGCTCACTATAAAAACACAAGTTTCGCTCACTATAAAAACACAAGTTTCGCTCACTATAAAAACACAAGTTTCGCTCACTATAAAAACACAAGTTTCGCTCACTATAAAAACACAATTTCGCTCACTATAAAAACACAAGTTTCGCTCACTATAAAAACACAATTTCGCTCACTATAAAAACACAAGTTTCGCTCACTATAAAAACACAATTTCGCTCACTATAAAAACACTAGTTTTGCTCACTATAAAAACACAAGTTTCGCTCTCTTTAAAAACACAAGTTTCGTTCATAGAATTACGTGCCGAGGATTTCTGGTATTCAATTTATATCGGAGAGGGCGTGTCTAATCTTGATGTTCGGCAACTTGAGATTAAATGCAGAAGTCTCGGAATGTAGACCTGTGTGGATTATAAACAGCATTATCTGCTCGATGGGATATCATATAGATTACAGTAACCCAGTTCCCTCCTTAGGCGTGAGGTTGTCTTTAAAAAAAAAACAACACAACTTTTATTTACATAGTAAGGTTGTATTTTGCGGTTAAAATCTTTGAGTCCCACCTTCTCTAGGATGGTGACGGCTCGCAGGGTATTACAATTTCAAATTGTGTCTCGAGTCGATGGATGAACAAATAGAATGGATATCTTTAAAACAGTGGTCCTAATCATTTTGTCCAAGAGGGCCATAATGAATGCCAGAGTGGATAACGTGGCTACAACTATAAATATATCGAGAGTATTCCCCCACCTCCCACAAAAGAAAAAAAATCCCTGGGTAATCCTCAACCATCGAAGATGGCGGCATTCGTCCATACTTGAATCGCTACAGTCAATTGTCACAATTTTTTGACAGCTTCTAAAAGATGAAAAAAAAATCTGGGAATTTGATCAGTTTCTTGCTACAAGACTAAATTTTATGCGTACCCTCTAACAGAGGAAAAGAAACATTGCCATAATTTGATGAGCGAACGTTGCATCTGAGTTGTGAGACAACAGTTCAAGTCCTAATGAGTGAACGTTGCATCTGAGTTGTGAGACAACAGTTCAAGTCCTAATGAGTGAACGTTGCATCTGAGTTGTGAGACAACAGTTCAAGTCCTAATGAGTGAACGTTGCATCTGAGTTGTGAGACAACAGTTCAAGTCCTAATGAGTGAACGTTGCATCTGAGTTGTGAGACAACAGTTCAAGTCCTAATGAGTGAACGTTGCATCTGAGTTGTGAGACAACAGTTCAAGTCCTAATGAGTGAACGTTGCATCTGAGTTGTGAGACAACAGTTCAAGACAACAGTTCAAGTCCTAATGAGTGAACGTGCTTTAACTGCGATGTTTTTTTGTTGTTGTTTTTTTTTTTTTTGTGAAACTGTTTGAGAACCTCTCCACGGTAACTCCTGCACGACCACGTGTCTTTCCTCGTGAAACTTTCTAAAATGTTTTCAGTCACAGGGGCAGGTGAGCCTTACGGCCCGCGGGCCACTTGCGGCCCGATCATACGGTGAATCCAATCCAGCAAGACATTGCGGTATACTGGTTGAAAACTGTTTGTAGCAACAAAAATGTAATTAAATAATGTATTTCAATTACATAACTTTACTAGGGCTTAACCGGGTGCAGGTTGTTGTTGTTGTTTTTTACACCGGGTTTAGGGTATTTTGAGAAAATACCCGGTGAGTCCAAGTGTTGTTTTTTTTTTTAATTTCTCATTTTCTATAATATATGACGGCTTTTAAACACTAGGCCTACAGGCCATAGCCATGGCTCGTTACTGATTAATAAAATAGTAACATCCCGAACCTAGTGAAATAGTCATGACTTTTGTCAACCTTTTGACCAGAGTTCAACCGTCAAGCATGACGCTCGCTGCGTGACAGCTTCCCCCCCCCCCAACTCAGCACTATAAATGTAAAAAATGTTGAGTAGGGGCGGGGCCGGTTGTGAAAAAAAGGCAGGACACATGAAAAAATATATATATATATATATATATATATATATATATATATATATAAGATATACTAACAGACGATCACGATCTGCATAAAAAAGCAATGACCAGCTATTAATATCGTCATTGTCTAAACAACTAGATGGCAGTGGCTTGCATGTCTTAACTATACTTGTTAACATTTTTATATGGTCAGCCAAAATTGAAAACAAGCCAATGCTAATTAAGTAGAAATGCTTACAGGCGTAAACAATACGTCAAAAATTGGTAGCTGGAATACATTCTCACTTTTGAAACAAAAGAAAAAGGACAGAAATCAACATATATAATTTAACCATGTTTTATCCTGTAAAATAACTGTTTTATCCTGTAAAATAACTGTTTTATCCTGTATAAAAAACATGTTTTATCCTGTATAAAATAACCATGTTTTATACTGTATAAAATAACCATGTTTTATCCTGTATAAAATAACCATGTTTTATCCTGTATAAAATAACCATGTTTTAAACTTTATAAAATAACTGTTTTATCCTGTATAAAATAATCATGTTTTATCCTGTATAAAATAACTGTTTTATCCTGTATAAAATAACCATGTTTTATCCTGTATAAAATAACTGCTTTATCCTGTATAAAATAACCATCTTTTATACTGTATAAAAATAACTGTTTTATCCTGTATAATATAACCATGCTTTATCCTGTATAAAATAACTATGTTCTATCTTTTAAAATTGTTGTTTTCGTCGTCGCTTCCTTAACTGCTTGTAGACGAAATTGAAACTAAATCTTGAATGACGTTTTACAGCGCATGTGGAACCTTTCAAGCGTGGACATTTTGAAAAAGTATTGATGCTAACGAGATTGAATGTCAAAAATTCTTTTGCTTGTAATCAATACCAATGTAATCAATAAATATGTAATCAATAAATATGTAATGAAATGGGTTTTTGAAGAAATGTTTAAAAATTGGAATTTTTTATTTTTTTTAAACTGATGTGCGCTGTGTTCAAGCGTGTTAAAAATGATTTGTAATTTATTGTCTTCTCAATGTTCAATAGAAAATTTTATTTACGCCTGTTGGTAAATCTTGATTCACTGTAGATTTGAGGCACGTTTTGGGGGGGAAGGGGGGTGGGGGCTATGTATACATTGGGGAACATTTCGATTGAAAGCCATGTACTTTGGACATAATTTGTTGGTTGGTATAATGTAGAATAAAAATAAAGTACTGAACACATGTAATTTATTGTCTTCTCAATGTTCAATAGAAAATTTTATTTACGCCTGTTGGTAAATCTTGATTCACTGTAGATTTGAGGCACGTTTTGGGGGGGAAGGGGGGGGGGGGCTATGTATACATTGGGGAACATTTCGATTGAAAGCCATGTACTTTGGACATAATTTGTTGGTTGGTATAATGTAGAATAAAAATAAAGTACTGAACACAGAGGAGTTGGCATCATTCATTTCTATTACAGCTTGTGCCTTTGCCCGGGCCATATTCCTATATAATTTCCATAAATTAACATAAAACTATGCCAAAGAAACCCTACGAACAACATTTATTTGCACTGACGCATGTGAAAAGTGGGGTGGGGGGGCATTGTCTAGTGTTGAGAAATTTAAAGCGTTTTCGCGGGTATATGCTATTTAAAAAAATGATAATGGCTAATTGTATTTCCCTTGATATAGACCATTGTCCAGCCCCAGCAAAACATCACCCCCCCCCCCGGCCACACACACACCTAAAAAAAACTTTTAAAAAAATATATTCGAAACCCCAACTATTTATCTCCCTGATAACCGCCCCTGGGGCACCCCCACACACCCTGGGGCACCCACCCACCCCCCCTACATCGCTGATCTTTTTTTTTTTTATATTGAAAACAGGACACACTTAATATTTTTGTGTGCCCCAGTATCCAGCATCGTGTAACGGAATAACTTGTCTAATTCTCAAAATGTTCACATTCCCCCAACCTGATCCTGCGCATGATTTGCATATGACGTTTGCAATGTCGTTAATAATATTTTTTCTAAACATTTTTTTTTAAATTCTTGTCATCCGTCGATATCAGCCCTTCGGCCACTTTAAGACCCCCCCCCCCAACCGCCACCACCCACCCACCAACCCGGGACATACATTGATTATGTGATTAACGACTTCAGTTGTGTTTATTTGTGATCAATTGTACGGGGGCAACAAACGTAACTGTTAGTTTTAGAAGCGTTGTTTTAGAGCGACTGGGCGAGACCTAGGGGTCCATACCACCGGTGTGATTGATCAGCGGTGAATAATCCAATCAATAGCCGGGGTAAAAAAAACAAAAAAAAACAAAGTGGATCTCTTTTCATTATGGCCAACCCAAATTTTTTGTTATTATTTCTTTTTTCATTTAACGTGCCCCGGATTCGACGATGTCATGTTAGAGCACCGCGACCCACTCTGTGGCGAGGGGAGATAAGCTAATGCCATATCTTACATTTCTGATTGGTACACGTTTGGGTTACTTTTTCTTATGACCCGAATTAATGAACTTGGTTATGTTCCGAGATGTTTGGAGCTAAAACTGTTTTATTTTCTTATATTTTTTTATGTCTTTTTCTTAAATAGATTGGTTGATTTATTTTAAACAATTATATCGGTGGTTTTCAAGTGTAAAGAAATCTTACACACTAAGAGTAAATCCTATGATTTACCATTTCAGAGCTACAAAAAAAAATGGGACTCGCTTGTTATAGCAATGTGCGGCAACCATGCCAAGAAAAACTGGATCCTGATTTGTATTTTTTTGTAAAGTAGAAATGGCCAACAACACAAAAAAAATTAAATTGTATTTCCACTCCCTTTAATCAAATTGGTGCGACTAAGCAATTAACTTTGCCGACACCCTTATTTGTTACGCCACACTTGCTGAATACCGCCGGGAAGAAGAAGAAGGAAAAAAAAGCTCCACAGTCCTGACATTTCTTGACTCGGTTAGTCTTCAGGCATCGTATTTCGTCCATCGAAATTGATTGTAACCATTTTAAATATCGGCTTTTTTTGCTGGGTTTCAGTCCGTCTGTGGGTGCGCAGATGGCTGATCAGGCCAATTCTGGCACGAGATGTTATGTTGCAGAAGGTACAAGGGATGGAAGGGACAGCTCCAGTTTTACGCTCTGGCTTCTCTTGTGAGAAATTAATCTCTTGTTTATTTTAATTTTATGGCTCGTTCAAACACTTCCTAACAAAGGACGATACCATAGAAATACGATAATAAAGATACGACACCCAAAACAGTTGCCAGTTACAATTAATATGATTTAATTTAGTAATAATACAATTACAAAACAAAAGAAATATAATTATAAATCATCAGTTTACAGTAAAGTAAATCTTGTACCGGTACACAGTTAATACAATTTGCCAATTAATAATGATGAATGCGAAATAAACACATATGAGCACACAAATACACAAAGAATAATACACGCCTCGGAGAGTTAATAATATCTAATATGAATCTCCGTCGTCTCTATGTGCCTGTCAATCCTTTATATATGTGGGTCTACCGACGCGTAAGCCCTGCCTTCCAGAAGCTACTCAGCATTTGTTTACATTTCTAGAACAAATCAAGATCATTCGACAAGATACTAGGAGACAGTCTAAGGGTGTGAACTGAGTGCATTCGTTTTGCACTCCTTTCTCTTTTGTCTCCATTTCGACGATCGGCAAGAAAATGGAAGAGAAGCGAATGTGCTACATTTTTGTAACGCCACTGGCGACACATTGCGCCATTTTGCTCAGTTTGGTTCCACTAGGTGGAACAATAATGGAGGCTTTGCAATTGCTCTTACTGTTTTGTATGAAAAGGAAACGTCTAACCCCAAAACGTTACTGGACACACAGAATTTTTTTTACGAAGAGGTGATTTTGGAGAATATCATCATCTTCTGGATGAAGTTTTAAGAGATGAAGAAAAATGTGTTTCCTATATTCGGATGCGCCCTGAAACTTTTCAAATCCTTCTTGATCACATTGGACCTCATATTGAGAAAAGAACGAATTTTCGAAAACCTTTGTCTTCAAGAGAAAGACTTGTGATAACTCTACGGTAAGTGGCACATTGAAGATGACTAATGACAAAATCATAATTTAGGGCAGGTAGACAGATAGGCCGATGGGTGGGTTGAAAGATGGATCGATGGATGATAGATTGACACTATAAATTTATAGCAAAACAAGTGTTGATGGACTTGCTGAGAGTAAATTGGGAGACATTTTAGTTGCGAGTTAAAACGTTCGGGGTCGATTCAGCAAATGGGAGCGGCAAAAAGAGGAGAGGAACGCGAGAGGGGTGCACTCCGTTGCCTAGATTGAAATATGAGACTCTTCCGGTGATTCGGCAACTGAGAGCAAAGGTCAAGCTGGGACCATCACGAAGCGGAGAGGAAAACGAATGCACTCAGTTCACAGGTTAACCATGTTTTATTGGTAAACAATACAGATCAAAAGAACTAGCCCCGCCCATGTATGAAGCTAGCGTCTGCTTAAGAGTCTAATTTAAGGCCAAGCAAAGTTTTCGCACGGGGAAATCTTGTAAAACGTTATACATAACATCCAGGCTCAAGGTAGAGAATTAACTCGGGAAATCTGGCTTGTCTCCTGTGTTCTGCAGCAGATGTTCTGTTGGCCTCGTGTTGCAGTCCTTCAGTTATCATGTTGCAGTGAGCCCTTGTGTAAGATGGAGCGCCACGCGTATCGATCCTTTGAGGAATGCTTCCAAGAGAACATCCAATAAGTTAACAAGAGATGTGTCCCCTTCTTTATAACTGTGTCTCACAGGCTGTTGACATGATCCCATGCACTTAGTGTTCAATCTATTCTGGACACGTGATAATTCATTTAAATAAATCCAATTCAGAAGGGGAAACAAAAAATTGGGGATCTATTTTTATAAGAAGTTATTAGAGGCTTTGAGAAAACCCCGGATGTAGAATGAGTCTTAAAAATCCACAGTTATGACGTGTCAGTGATACGCTGAAGCTGACGTGACAAATCTAAAAATACCTTTTATCGAAGCTTAAACAAAAAGATTGCGGGTTCAAATGATTATTCACGTCTGCTTTTCGTGCCGCAAGTTTCCGACTTCAAGAATTTTTTTTTCATTTGCCCGGACATCAGAATCAATATATAAGCTAACAATATAACCAGCTGTTACCAGCCGTGTTTCATTCATTGCCTCAAACACCGAATTTAAATTAACCTATACAACAAGTGGTTTTTTGTATGCTTTTAAGTAGTAAAAAAAACAACATTACTTGGATGAGTGAAGACTTTAAAACCCATGGCTTGGATCATGGGATGAATTGAAACACCTTTCACAGGAGCTTCGCGTATTTTAAAGGCTGCAAATCAGAATGGATTTAGACCAAGGCAATTAAATTTTAAAAAAATAAATAAAACTAATTACATTAATTATAAAATAT
Organism: Lymnaea stagnalis; assembly: GCA_964033795.1. NCBI lineage: Eukaryota > Metazoa > Mollusca > Gastropoda > Lymnaeidae > Lymnaea > Lymnaea stagnalis. The sequence goes on from CAXITT010000032.1 coordinate 1,506,959, forward strand.
ATTGTACATTTTTTAAAAACAATTTATGATCTGCTATAAAATAATTCAAAGTATTTTAGTATTAATATTCGCGAGGTAACTTCTGGTGTGTTTGCGTGTGTATTTTAGTTGTGTGTATATTAGTTGTATGTTTGTGTGTGTATTTTAGTTGTGTGTTTGTGTGTATTTTAGTTGTGTGTGTATTTTGGTTGTATGTTTGTGTGTGTATTTAAGTTGTGTGTTTGTGTGTTTATTGTAGTTATATTTTTGTGCGTGTGTATTTTAGTTGTATGTTTGTGTGTGTATTTTAGTTGTATGTTTGTGTGTGTATTTTAGTTTTATGTGTGTGTGTGCAATTTAGTTGTGTGTGTATTTTAGTTGTATATTTGTGTGTGTATTTTAGTTGTGTGTTTGTGCGTGCAATTTAGTTGTGTGTGTATTTTAGTTGCATGTTTGTGTGTATTTTAGTTGTATGTTTGTGTGTGTATTTTAGTTATATATTTGTGTGTATTTTAGTTTTATGTTTGTGTGTATTTTAGTTGTATGTTTGTGTGTGTATTTAGTTGTAAATTTGTGTGTATTTTAGTTGTATGTTTGTGTGTATTTTAGTTTTATGTTTGTGTGTGTATTTTAGCTGTATGTTTGTGTGTATTTTAGTTGTATGTTTGTGTGTGTATCTTAATTGTATGTTTGTCTGTGTATTTTAGTTGTGTGTTTGTCTGTGTATTTTAGTTGTGTGTTTGTCTGTGTATTTTAGTTGTGTGTTTGTGTTTGTATTTTAGTTGTGTGTTTGTCTTTGTATTTTAGTTGTATGTTTGTGTGTGTATTTTAGTTGTGTGTTTGTGTGTGTATTTTAGTTGTGTGTTTGTTTGTGTATTTTAGTTGTGTGTTTGTGTGTGTATTTCAGTTTGAGTGTATTTTATTTGTCACAAGAGGCTCGAAGCTTTAACAAAATTTGCGATCACACCAACTATAAAATTCGGCTCAGTTGGATGATAATATTTTCCATCATGAAAAAGCATATATTTTTTTTTTCTTAACTGAATAAGTTAAGCATTTTTTAAGTCACTGTAAAATACAAGTCTCTGATGGTAAAGCACACAGAAAAAAGTACTACTGGCAGCTGGCAAGCTCGGCATTCAGCAAGAATGTCCAAGCCAAAACAAGAAAAATCTTTCAACATCTTCCTATACAGACCGATAGATGGGAAGATAACTCATTCTTACCTTCGTAACGCACAGATAATACATTTTTTTTTTAAAATATAAAAAATTATTAAACTCAATTTCCTTCGAAAACAATTTTCAAACGCTCTCAAAGAAAGTTTTTGCAGGAAGATAGTAAGGCCATTTATGAAGCGAAATGGCTTAAATTAAATGTTGAAGAAACTTATTTCTGTTTTTATTTTATTTTTAAACTTAAAAAATAAATATTTTACGGACGGTTTTCTTTGAGAAATAAAATTAGAAGGATTTAGTTCGTTCTTCTTAATGCGTTTAAACTCGTTTTTGAAAGAATTTTTTTTTTTTTTTTAAAATTTGAAAAACAGTATATTTCTTTTTTTTCCCTCCCTACTTTTTCTACAAATTTTAAAGTGAATTTTAACCACTGAAGAAGAAATATTTTTAAAACGAACACAATCCAAGGTAGCATGACTTTGCTCTACGTCCAGGCATAAAACAAAAATAAAGTTTAAGTTAACGACTACTTTACTTGTCACCCGTTGATCAGAGTCTAATTGCCGAAATGCCCTGCCCTGCCCCAATCCCTTCTCCCATCCGATCCCTGCAGTTGGGACCGACGGTTATTGTAAGCGAAGGGGGGTGGGGTTCTTGTTATTGTAATCACCTTTGTTCCCCATCACTCACCACCCGCAACCCCTGCCCTTCCACGACCCCGCATGCCGGAGATGACGCTCAGTGTGATCAGCTCAGATGCGGCCTTACAAGTCAGCACGAGGAAGACTCACTCGACCGAAATAGAGGGTTACGTACTACAACCCAAAAGTTTGCTACACGCTGACTAACCCCATGGGTTTGCGAGTAAAAAAAAGTTTTTAAGAGTCTCCGGTGAACGATTTCTTCGCACACGCTCAATGATGACCCGGGGGGGGGGGGGGCGGGTAATCGAACAACAAAAAA
>CAXITT010000032.1:1509297-1523218 GCA_964033795.1 Lymnaea stagnalis
CGTCCCCCTCCCCCCCCCCCCCCAAACCTCGCATCTTAACCCAGATTTTTTCTCCCTAGCAGAGCAATCATAGAGCACCTCCTGTCTCGTTATGATGACGAGAGCTGATTAAAACGGCTTCACAAATAACTGAACGTAGAGACGGTATCCATGGACGCTGTAGATACCCAGAGTTCTAATCTTGTTATTACTTGACAGAAATATGGCGATGGGCTGGCACCTCGGGGGAGGGGGGCGTATGATAGACAGTTAAAAATTAAAAGGATGAAAAAAATATTTTTAAAAATTATGATTTTAATATCGATTTTAGCATAAAACTAGATTAATAAATAATAATAGTAGTAACATTTCTAATCGCCAAAAGACAACCGGAAGACAGGTCAAGATGCCGTCGCTGATTGCTTTTGACTGACATGATAATAACACTTAAACCAGTGGCGTATCTAGACTAAGTGCCGTCCGGGCTGGGCAAGCATTTTTGCGGGAAAATATTTTGTTGTTATCCCAAAATGACACTCCTCCATATAAAGAAAAATGGTTTCACTAGGGGTGCACCGCACTTCCTGCCTACGAATGGTGATCATATTGAGAAGGGCATGCACCGCCTTGCGACACAGAAATATTGCTATTGGAGTAACATTGTGTTTGTAACACATATGTTGTTTGAATAATATGTAAGATATGCTGATAGAGGTGATGCAAAGTCAATGTACGAAAATATAAAGCAAGCAACAGGACCTCTGATCTCCAAGACTGCGCCCTTAATGTCCAAATCAGGGGAAATTATTACTGATCGAGATAAACAACGTAAGCGGTGGATTGAGCACTACTTGGAAATATACGCAACGATAAACCAAGTCTCAACCACTGTCCTGGACGATATCCCAGACTTGCCGGTCATGGAGGAGCTTGATACCCTACCCACAATAGAAGAGCTACGTAGAGCCATCGAGTGTCTCGCCTGTGGGAAAGCCCCGGGCAATGATGGTATCCCACCAGAAGCTCTCAAATGTGGAAAAGGAGTACTATTACGGCCCTTGCACGATCTCCTTACTCTGTGATGGGAACAGGGACAGATACCACAAGAGTTTAAAGATGCAAACATCGTTACATTGTACAAAAAGAAAGGAGACAAGAGTGACTGCAACAACTATCGTGGAATCTCCCTCCTCAGCATAGTTGGAAAGGCTTTCGCCCGAGTTGCATTAACACGCCTACAGACCCTAGCATCGCGTGTACTCCCAGAATCGCAATGTGGTTTTCGCACCGGTAGGTCAACCATAGACATGATCTTCTCTCTGCGCCAGCTGCAGGAGAAGTGCAGGGAGCAACATATGCCTTTATACATTGCGTTTGTCGACCTGACTAAGGCTTTTGATCTTGTCAGCAGAAGCGGCCTGTTTCAGATCCTCAAAAAGATAAGCTGCCCTACAAGACTGCTTAACATCATCAAGCAGTTCCACAAAAACATGCAGGGCACAGTGTGCTATAACGGTGCCGCCTCAGAAGCTTTTCCAGTGAGTAGTGGAGTAAAGCAAGGTTGCGTGCTGGCTCCTACTTTATTTGCAATCTTTTTCTCCATCCTACTCCAGTATGCCTTTCAGAACAACAGCGAGGGGATATACATCCACACTAGAGATGACGGCAAATTATTCAACATTGCCCGCCTTAGAGCTAAGACTAAAACAAGAAAGGTCTTGCTGCGGGAGTTCTTGTTTGCGGACGATGCCGCTTTGGTATCTCATACAGCTTACGGCCTGCAGAGCCTCGTATCCAGCCTATCCGCTGCCTGCAAAGAGTTTGGCCTGACAATTAGCCTAAAGAAAACTAACATTATGGCACAGGGCGCTGACTCCCTCCCCACTATCGCCATCGACGACTACGACTTGGATACTGTTGACAGATTCACATATCTGGGATCCAACATATCGAGCACCCTCTCAATGGAGGATGAGATAAGTGGGAGGATAGGGAAGGCCGCAACTGTTTTGGCCAGGCTGAAGAAAAAAGTCTGGTCAAACGCCAAACTAACAACAAGAACTAAGCTGCAGGTGTACCAGGCCTGCGTACTGAGCACACTTCTGTATGGATGCGAGTCGTGGACCATATACTCTAAACACGAAAGAAGGCTCAATGGCTTCCACCTCAGATGCCTGCGCCACATCCTTGACATTAAATGGCAAGACAAAGTCCCCAACACGGATGTCCTGTCCCAAACAAACATGTGTAGCGTCCCAGCCATGTTAATCCAAAGACGCCTCCGCTGGCCTGGACACGTCAAGCGAATGGAATCTGGTCGCATACCAAAGGACGTGCTATACAGCAAGCTGGCGAAAGGGAAAAATACTGCTCCACCACATTCGTGTAACAGAGACTGCCATTCGAGGATTGGTCTCACCAGCCACACCAAGAGCTGCGAGCAATAAAGATAATCTATCGTCTCCCGCAGACGGAAAGATGCCATACATACATACATGTAAGAATGTTTTGTATTATTTTGTAAAAGATATATTGTTTGAATGTGTAGGAATGTTGTGTATTTGTAACAGATATGGTGTGCGTATGGGATATTTGTGCAGGTAACAATACAGTTGATAGAATGTGTGACAACTTTGAAATATCCTTAAAATAAAGAACCAAAAAAAATAAAAAAATAAAAAAACCTAACAGATTCAAGACACCATTCCTGGATTACTCACGTCGATAAAATTACAAACTCATTTATATACTTAAAATTGGAATAGGAGTATACAAATGTCCACTCTTTTGAGAAATGTAGCCTTTAGCGTTAGTTAGAGAGAGAGAAAGAGAGAGAGAGAGAGAGAGAGAGAGAGAGAGAGAGAGAGCGAGAGAGAGTAAGGAGAAAGAGAGTAAAAAGAGAGAGAGAGAGTAAGGAGAGAGAGAATAATGAGAGAGAGAGAGAGTAAGGAGAGAGAGAGAGAGTTTGTGTGTAAGGAGAGAGAGACCTCTATGTTCTGCTGTAACAAGACTATGATGAATAAGTTTTCCACTCTTCTCTCTGAAGTTAATCAGCGCACATATAATTGCTACGGAACAGTGGTGAACGCTTCTTCGGGGTAGTGTATAGCTTCAAGAAAGCTCATACTCTAGAAAGTAAATTCAACATATCCTCAGCTCATGGAAAGTATTTTACCTGTATCAGCATTAAGACGTAACTGGTTACCTGTGTTCCTCTGAAGAAATTCCTTTACCTGAGTGGGTTCAATGCATGGGTCACTGACCTCAGTGTGGGTGCAATGGATCGAAATTACTGCTGGAAAGCTGAAGGTCATGTAGAGAATAATTTCACTTGAGTTCCTTTTAAAACCGGAATCGATCCAGGAAGCTGGTGTTTAATTTCCTTGAGGTTTCATTTCAACCAGGTTCCCATTACATTTCATTTCACGGTCAAGTGCTTTCTGCAGCTACTTCAAAAACAATTTCAGAGCTTCGTTTAAAGCACTAGAGGGTTAGCTAGGATACAGTGCTGTACATGTATACTATGTTAGCTGTATGTGACCTGGCGTCACCAAGAGACAGTGATTTAACTGTAGAATATGTTAGTTACATATGACCCGACGTCACCAGGATACAGTGCTATGTTAATTAATTATGTCACAATGAATGCACGTTTTGATACTTTTTAAAATTACTATTGACCTAAGGGGACTAAATGACAGTAAGTGACATATTTATATTGTAGCTAAATGTAAAGCCATACGTTATGACTGTTCTTTATGTCAATAACTCTAAAAGTGATGACATGTATTGTTCATAAAATGTTGTTTGATTACAACAATTCATCCATGATTTTTTTTTTTGAAAACAACCTGGCAACCTTATTGCTGTATTCGATAAGGATTTATTTATATTAACTTTTAAACGGATCAATATAGATTGTTTAATCATGTTTTATCTGCCGTCTTTCAAAGCGGGTCTGGTGAGGCAGGGAAGCCACGGCAGACAGACTTAACATCGAGACAAGGAGACATTCAGGGAAGACAGCCTCTGACCTGGCATTGGCTAAGCAACCGCTTATGTATGGATGTACCCAGGTCCTTAAACAAAAAAAGAAAATTTCTCGTACCGTTAAACTTACAGATCGATATTGGGAACATTTGTGTTCATAGGAGCCTCATCGGTGTGTACTTAGAGCCGGGTGGCTCCAGGTCATGGTGTCGTGGGCGTATGCCACACGTAGGGACAATTTTAAGATTATGCCAGGAGCGGTAGGGGGACATTTAGTTTCTAGGGGAAATGTTTAAAAATTTCAAAACGGCGACCGTTGAAATGTTATACAGGTCATGACAGGGGACAGGGGGTTGGTGGGGAAAAAAAAGGTTGGGTAGCATTACTCCACAAAGACTTCGATATTTCTTCCATTGCGGTCAGCTGTCTCATTAAGAAATGTGTAACGAACAGGGTTGAGACGGGTAGAGCTTCTTTTGTTTTTTTTAACACCAGATCCGTGTCCGGGTATTTTGAGACAATATCAGGTGGGTCCGATTTGAGGTGTTACAAGTATGAAGGGATGTCTTCTCTTTTCAATAATGTGTTCCACCTACTAAGATATGTTAAAAGTGCATGTATAGAACCCGTAGTGATCACGATCACAAAGGCATCAAAGTTGAAGGATTCAAAGCTCTCAAAATATAATCCTTAACACAACGGTTCTCAACCATTTTTTTTAGTGCCACGCCCCCTCCATAGCATTTGCCAAGTCTTGACGTCTCACAACCAGAACTATACCTCGAAATTGAGAAACATCTGTCGAGAGAGGGGAGGGGCAAAACTTTTTCTGTATATAAAATGGCGTGTGTACTGTAATCTTTTAAGGGTGGGTTGTGGGGAAGCGGAAATGAGGCCTAACAAGAAGGATTGGAGAGTACTGTAGACCGGGCTCTGTTATTCGATCCAAGCATTTTTGTATAAATTCACACATCTGGTTAAAGTTTTGCTTGGAAGCTGGCATATTGTGTCACGTCGCTGCGGGCTTAAAATGTCACGTGACTGCTGGGATATAGTGTCAAGTGACTGCAGGGTTTTGGCGTCACGTGACTGCTGGGATATAGTGTCACGTGACTGCTGGGATTTAGTGTCACGTGACTGCTGGGATTTAGTGTCACGTGACTGCTGGGATTTAGTGTCACGTGACTGCTGGGATATAGTGTCAAGTGACTGCAGGGATATAGCGTCAAGTGACTGCTGGGATATAGTGTCAAGTGACTGCAGGGTTTTGGCGTCACGTGACTGCTGGAATATAGTGTCACGTGACTGCTGGGATTTAGTGCCGCGTGACTGCTGGGATTTAGTGTCGCGTGACTGCTGGGATTTAGTGTCACGTGACTGCTGGGATATAGTGTCAAGTGACTGCAGGGATATAGCGTCAAGTGACTGCTGGGATATAGTGGCAAGTGACTGCAGGGTTTTGGCGTCACGTGACTGCTGGAATATAGTGTCACGTGACTGCTGGGATTTAGTGCCGCGTGACTGCTGGGATTTAGTGTCGCGTGACTGCTGGGATTTAGTGTCGCGTGACTGCTGGGATTTAGTGTCGCGTGACTGCTGGGATTTAGTGTCGCGTGACTGCTGGGATTTAGTGTCACGTGACTGCTGGGATATAGACAGACCCACACACTTTTGTACCGAATATTTCAGAAAAAACAAAAGAAAATATTACGCACCAAACGCGCTTACGATGTTTTTAAAAAAGGGATCTCAATTAGCGCTGTTATCGGAAATTTTATTTCGCGAAATCATATTTCCTTCATTCTTACCCTAGGAAAAACAGGAACAACTGATTTTGGGGGGAAGAGGGGGGGGGGGGTGGAATTGGGGGGGAATTTTTTTTAAAAATTTGTTGCCATTGGCAACGAGCCTGTGTGCCGAATTTCACCTCGATAGGTTGACGGGGAGAATCATATTTCCTTCATTCTTACCCTAGGAAAAACAGGAACAACTGATTTTGGGGGGAAGAGGGGGGGGGGGGTTGAATTGGGTGTGAATTTTTTTTAAAAATGTGTTGCCATTGGCAACGAGTCTATGTGCCGAATTTCACCTCGATAGGTTGACGGGGAGTGGGTCAACTAGCCGTCCTGAGATTTCGCCAGCGAGACACGAACAAAAAACGAAGTTAGTATAAAGGATTTTAGCAAACAGCCGATAAAGTTTTTTTTCGAAAAATCCTTTCAATGCACTTGTATTCTTTTATTTAATATTAGTATTCTAATGTCCCATCCGCATTTACACAACAGATTTATTTCACCCACTATTTCAGCGCAGTTTTCGGGAATTTTTATTTCGTGAAATCCGTCTCATCTTTTCTCTTTTATCTTCCCCCTTGCAAGACAGGACAGAATGATTGGGGTGGGGTGGGTGGGGTGGGGGTGGGGGCTGTAAAGAATATGTTGTCATCGGCAACAAGTGCATGTGCTAATTTCTAGCTCGATGTGTTGACGGGAAGTGGGTCAGTTAGCCGTCCGAAGATATTGACTGCCAGCCAGCAACGAACAAAAGCGATGCTAATATAAAAGGATTGAAAGAGTGTCCATTTAACACACAAAAATGTCTGAAATTTTCAAGCGAGTTCTGATATTATGTCACGATCCACAGGTTGGGAACCACTGCCCTTACCATAAAAATAACGAAAATCAAACGTGGCGTGGAGCTTCGCTATAAGCGTTAGTGTTGCTGGTCGCTGGTGGGTAGCTGTTTCTATTTTCTATTTTTCTGATACAAGCGTGTGCAACGTCAGCCAGTCAGCATCTGACATGAAAATATTATAGGTAACTAGAAGGTGACATGGTCATAACCAAAGATGTGCATGTTCCTAAAAAAAAAAAATTACGTAAAATTCATAGCTAATACATTACTATTTCCTGAGCTTTTCAGTTTCATTCAGCTTCGATTTTGGTTTCTCAGCAATCGCAAGTCTGCTTTCTACTATCATTTATTGAATTCATGTAAAATGTACAAAAATTTTTTTTTTTTAAAGATGTACTGGATCTATACATCTCACTTATTACCATGGATGTATTATCCCCCACCACCACACACCCACACATACTTTTTACCATGGTTCTATCTGTGAACTTTTCCTTTTGTCCCCATCGGGCGGAACACTTTTAGAAAATACAAAGATACCGCTTTTTTTTAAGCCACCCGGAACCGGTCCCGTCTATTTGCCGGGCCCATGTATGTACCGGGTGTGCTAATACTCGGTTATTACGAGTATCAGTGTCAGTACCCGGCTAAGTCATAATAATAAACACAATAATCATACTTAACATGAACATTCAGGAACATGAAAACACTTTTTAACAAGCGAGAGATTCGTGCACCCGAAGATGTGAATTTGAACATTTGCCAAATTTATGATTATTAAAATATTTCATTGGACGCTTTCCTACTGTATCCTTAAAATACGACTGCACTATATGTCAACTTTTTCGTATTCGATTAAATATCCCGGACAGCAATCATTCGACTTAAAGATTGGTCCAGCGGTTTCTTGACGAGTAAAAACTCCTGAAATATAATGTTAAAGACATTTTTGGTGTTGAAGATATGTTATTGTTGTTTTTATTCCACCAGTGTCCAAGAACTTGGCTTGAAATGATACGTCGTAGTTGACCAAATGACATGAACGGACAAGTTCTGGACACATCTTCAGTCAGCCCTACGCTCTTTCACCCACAAGCTGAAGCTTGACCCACATCATTCTCCACACACCCACACGATGGACACACATTTGAAAAGACGGGGAGACAAATTTAACAAACAAAGAGCGATAACAACAAATATTTATTACCATTAGTGAGGTACATCACACAATCACGATGCTAACAATAGTGATTTACATCACACAGTCACAATAAGTAATATTATATATTCTGGTAGTGATTTACATCACACAGTCACGATAAGTAATATTATATATTCTGGTAGTGATTTACATCACACAGTCACGATAAGTAATATTATATATTCTGGTAGTGATTTACATCACACAGTCACGATAGTAACATCATGTATTCTGGTAGTGTGGTACATCACACATTCACGATAGTAACAAACATTGAATTAACCGATGACCCTAATTACATACGCGAGAGCAACAAACATTGAAACTGCCAGTGAGAAAATACGTATTACGGTAATTGACAAGACCAGTCGACCATTGAATGACCCGACGACGATAAGACGTAGCTGTAGTTTTTATCACTGCCCTTGACAGGCCGCCGTCTTGCAGCTGGGGATGTGGTACTAGACTGACCAAATTTGATGTATGTACAGGCAAATAAAAGGGGATTTCACTACACCCGTGGTTTAACGTGATTGAGATAATTGAATGGAATGGCAAGACAAACGGGCAAGAGAAATGGACAAGGGAAAGAGGCAGGAGAAATAGGCAAGAAAAACGGTCAAGAGAAACCGGCAAGAGATAGAGGCAAGAGAAAATGGGAAAGAAACAGGGAAGACAAACGGGCAAGAGGAACCGTCAAGAGAAAGGCGCAAGAGAAACAGGCAATGAAAACAGGCAAGAGAAACAGGAAAGAGAAACCGTCAAGAGAAAGGGGCAAGAGAAACAGGCAATGGAAAAAGGCAAGGACAAACAGGAAAGAGAAACCGTCAAGAGAAAGGGGCAAGAGAAACAGGCAAGAGAAATGGTCAACGGAAACAGGCAAGAGAAACCGGCAAGAGAAACAGGCAAGAGAAACGGGCAAGAGAAATAGACAAGAGAAACAGTCAAGAGAAACAGGCAAGAGAAACTGACAAGAGAAACACGCAATAGAAACAGGCAAAAGGAATTCAATTGACCAATTTTTGTTTTATTGCCAAACGTTCTTTAGTCACAATGAGTTATTCAACTATATTTGTACAAAAAAAAAAAAAAGAATAAATTGTACAATATTAATAAAATCAGACGGCTTCTTCTTCTTCTGTTTGAGGTCCCACGATCAATTTATTGATCATTCTGGCTCCTGGTTTGAATTCGGAGTTTACCTAAATTGACCAATTTTTGTTTTATTGCCAAACGTTCTTTAGTCACAATGAGTTATTCAACTATATTTGTACAAAAAAAAAAGAATAAATTGTACAATATTAATAAAATCAGACGGCTTCTTCTTCTTCTGTTTGAGGTCCCACGATCAATTTATTGATCATTCTGGCTCCTGGTTTGAATTCGGAGTTTACCTTCTCTTAGATGAGTTGCCGTCCAAGGCAAACGGGTCCAATCCACCCGAGCTGTTGGCCACAGACCACCAGCTATTTGGTTTGAATCAGTTTAGACCACTCGGTCACCCAGCACCGTATAGTTTCTATAGTTGTCCTATAGGCTTCTACATTTTTCTTCAATTTCCAAAATGTAAGTGCTGTCCTTACTGTTTCCCCTTCACAAAGTATTCCCAAAATCAGACACAAGTTCTTATCAAATGTAATACATGAGTCTGCCTAGAATTTTCATCATTGCCTGCTATCTGCCCAGACTTTTTAACATTGTTGACTGGGAGCCAAGATGTTTTCCTCATTGCCGAGAGCCTACCTAGATTTTTCCTCATTACCTTGAACAAATACATTTCAAAGGACTATTTATTTTCTTGCAAACTTAAATGTGAATAAACCCGTGGCAAATATTCTCTGTCCGGCTCTGTAAATGATAGAGAAAATCAAACCTGCATTGCATTATGAAGTCATTCCCTGTAGCAATCACAGTCTAATGCTATTTCTCCGAGTAATTCCATTTTTCATCTCATTTCCAACCGCTTTCAGTAATCACGTCTTCCAAGTTAAAGAGAGAGAAAATCGACTTTTTATCCCCTCAAAATCGACTCAAACTATCCCAAGAAAATATTTAAGCTAGATCTCCCTCCCCACCACCAGATCCTCTCACCCTCCAGCCCTCGCCATTCCAAGACAACACGAGCTGTTGACCTTTGTGTCTGTCTGACTTTTTTTTCTGTCTTTCGCACAGACATGTATGAGAGGCTCACCCTTGACATAATATTTCTATGTCGGCTTTGTGTCCCTGATGGAATCAAATTAACATCGACCAACTGTCTCAGCTGTTATAATCATGTCTCGTTTCTGTTAGCGCCCCACGCTGGTCAACGAAAGTATTTCTTTGTTTAATATTAATTAAAATGCCTTAATTCTCCAACTTAAATTTTGTTAGTTATGAAAATCACCCGACTCTTTTCAAAGGGAGGCGATGCATTTAAAGGAGTGACCACTCTTGGTTTTCATTTGAGTGCTGGAATTAATCATTAACATTTAACTTACATATCAATGCGAGTTTGTCCTTCGATTTGACCACTCTTAAGTATTCGACAGCTGCTTAGACTGGTGATGTCTCTGAGTGCTTGTTTTGGGTTGGTGATGTTTCTTGGTCATTGCTTGGGTTCGTGATGTCTCTGAGTGCTCGCTTGGGCTGATGATTTCTCTGAGTGCTTGCTTGGGCTGATGATGTCTCTGAGTGCTTGCTTGGTCGGGTGATGTCTCTGGCTGCGTTCTTCAGCTGGTTATGTCTCTGGGTGCTGGCTTGGGTTCGTGATGTCTCTGAGTGCTTGCTTGGGCAGATGATTCTCTGGGTGCTTGATTAGGCTGATGATGTCTCTGTGTGCTTGCTTGGGCTGCTGATGTCTCTGGATGCGTCCTTGAGCTGGTGATGTCTCTGGGTGCGTTCTTGGGCCTCTGGTGTCTCTCGGTGCTTGCTGGGGCTGCTGATGTCTATGGGTGCTTGCTTAGGCTGGTGATATCCATAGGTGCTTGTTGTGCAGGTGATGTCTCTGGATGCGACTTTGGGCTGGTGATGTCTCTGGATGCGCTCTTAATCTGGTGATGTATCTGGGTACTGGCTTAGGCTGATGATGTCTCTTGGTGCTTGCTTAGGGTGATGATGTCTATGGGTGCGTCCTTGGGCTGCTGATGTCTCTGGGTGCTTGCTAAAGCTGATGTCTGTTGGTGCTTGCTTAGGGTGATGATGTTTCTGAGTGCTTCTTTGGGCTGGTGATGTCTCTGGGTTCTTGCTTAGGCTGATGATGTCTCTTGATGCTTGCTTGGGCTGATGATGTCTCTGGATGCGTTTTTGAGCTGGTGATGTCTCTGGGTGCATCCTTGGGCTGCTGATGTCTCTTGGTGTTTGCTTGGGCTGCTGATGACTCTGTACGCTTGCTTGGGCTGGTGATGTCTTTGGGTGTAAAGAGAGTTGATGACAGATTCAATGGATAGACGAGACATCTTCAGGTGCAATATGTGCAAGGTTGTATGGGACATCTCCAGTTAATGTAGGTGCAATGGATTAATGGGACATCTCCAGGTGCAGTAGATATTAGGGATATATGGAAATTCTCTAGGTGTAGTAGATGCAATCGATGGGACATTTCCAGGTCCAGAATCAACACGGGATTTTCTAAAATGTCTTTCGAGCTCTGCAGCAGTTGCCTGTTCTGTGTGCTGCATGTTGCCTGGAAACTTCGTGTACCTCGTATCGCCAAAAGGCTCGATCTTTAATTATTTGTTCCCACGTGATATATTTTCAGCTAAGATTTATGTCTATCTAAAAAACGATTCTTTTACCACCACCACACTGCTTATCAATGCTCAAACACACCATACAATGTTCTCTCTGGCAAATGCTGGTATGACATTCTTCCACCATTGCAGCTGGAACTGTGTCGCAATGGTTAATGCTGTGGTGACCTCTCTGGACCTTTATCGTGGTGTCTGGGACCTTATTCTGCCTTTTGATTTTTAACGGATCTTTTTTTTTTCTAAGCTCTAATTAAAGCACCCGCCCAACACAAATACATTTTTCAAAGGTATATCTCTCAATGTCTGATCCAAAGAATATGCTATTACGGTACACGATAGGATCTAAGGCTTTCCACAAAGCCTCTTATCTGACATACAGGAGTTAATAGATAACACCTTCCCACCGGGCAAGGCTTCGCCCATTTTATTATAATGTTCTTTTCTTTAAAGTAAGTTTTTTTCCACATTAAAAGGCTTTTAGCCGACAGGTTCAGTATTTTGTTTTGTCTCAACGTAAGCTTTATAACCTTTTTTAGCTGATCACCGTTTTAAACAGCTCATATCCCGACTTTTTTTTTTTTTTTTTTTTTTTTATCTATCCAACTTTGTCTCTCCTAACTTAACTTTTTTTTTTTTTTTTTTTTATTATTATAAGCTCTTTTCACCTGACTTCACCACTTCGTTCGCCTAAAACGCACACCGGTTATAGGACACGCCTTGCCACAGCTGACCAGAGCTATAAAGCAGTAGCAAAGGGTTGCTACAACAGCATGGCTAGCCATAGCTATAAATCTATTCCATTCACCAGCAATACGATGCTACATCAGCATGATTAGCCATAGCTTTAAAGCAGCTGCAATGATGCCCTGTATTGGCATGGTGGCCAGGGCTATAAAGCACCAGAAATATGTTGCTACATAAGCATGACTAGCCACAGATTTAAAGCACCAGCAACGGGGTGCTGCATCAACATGACTAGCCACAGATTTAAAGCACCAGAAATATGTTGCTACATAAGCATGACTAGCCACAGATTTAAAGCACCAGCAAAGGGGTGCTGCATCAACATGGCTAGCCACAGATTTAAAGCACCAGAAATATGTTGCTACATAAGCATGACTAGCCACAGATTTAAAGCACCAGAAATATGTTGCTACATGAGCATGGCTAGCCACATCAGTAGAAATATTCCATTCTTCCCTTTGCCAAAATGCATACATTTTATTGCACGTCTGCCCTGTGAATTTAATTGAAAGCAAACAAAAATTAGGCAGTTTTTTTTTAAAGTGTGTAACGCTTTTTCAGATATGTTATCGACATCACATAGCTCCACCTATCACACAAGGATTGTCACTTGGCAAATGGTGGCATGGCTGTATTAAACATATATAAGGAAGCCCAAAATCACACCCCAGAAAATGAAGTAAGATGATAAATAAGGCCTCCAAGCAGGTTCAACTTCGAGTCACGGCTTCGTCTATGACGGCGAATATAGACATTTAGGTGATATCCATATAGTGCGTATGCAAAAAAAACGTGAATCTTGGCCACACTTGGTGGAACCTGGATAGATTGGCTCAGGATCGTGATGCCTGGTGGACTCTTGTAGGTGGCCTATGTCCTAGACTCTTGAAGGCAGTCTATGTCCTAGACTCTTGTAGGCGGTCTATGTCCTAGACTCTTATAGGCTGCCTATGTCCTAGACTCTTGAAGGCAGCCTATGTCCTAGACTCTTGTAGGCTGCCTATGTCCTAGACTCTTGAAGGCTGCCTATGTCCTAGACTCTTGAAGGCAGCCTATGTCCTAGACTCTTGTAGGCTGCCTATGTCCTAGACTCTTGAAGGCTGCCTATGTCCTAGACTCTTGAAGGCAGTCTATGTCCTAGACTCTTGTAGGTGGCCTATGTCCTAGACTCTTATAGGCTGCCTATGTCCTAGACTCTTGAAGGCAGCCTATGTCCTAGACTCTTGTAGGCTGCCTATGTCCTAGACTCTTGAAGGCAGCCTATGTCCTAGACTCTTGTAGGCTGCCTATGTCCTAGACTTTTGAAGGCAGCCTATATCCTAGACTCTTGTAGGCTGCCTATGTCCTAGACTCTTGAAGGCAGCCTATGCCCTAGACTCTTGTAGGCTGCCTATGTCCTAGACTCTTGTAGGCTGCCTATGTCCTAGACTCTTGTAGGCGGCCTAAGTCCTAGACTCTTGTAGGCTGCCTATGTCCTAGACTCTTGAAGGCAGCCTATGTCCTAGACTCTTGTAGGCTGCCTATGTCCTAGACTCTTGAAGGCAGCCTATGTCCTAGACTCTTGTAGGCTGCCTATGTCCTAGACTCTTGAAGGCTGCCTATGTCCTAGACTCTTGAAGGCAGCCTATGTCCTAGACTCTTG